>NQLW01000010.1:180621-225036 GCA_002312845.1 Kalanchoe fedtschenkoi
TTTTTTTCGAACCGAACCGTCGGGACGACGGCTGCATTTAATCGTTCGGTTTACAATTTCATATTTTAAAAAGGGATGAATAATAATTTGATTCGATTTTTAATTTTGTTTGAACCGAACCGTCGGAACGACGGGTACCTTTAAGAAAATAACTAAATCCACCTCCGCATCAAATGGAGCTTTATGAATTGGAACGAAACTCTCTTCAAAGCTTCGACAGGATTACCCTTAATAGGCCTATTAGGCTAGTCAGACACAGTCGTTTGGGCTATGCTGTGGACTTGTTGGGCTCATGGGCCTTATCAGTTCATTTAGACCAGATATTAACCTGGGCTTTATAATGAGCCAAGAAGTGTGGCTACGGCCCACCACATTTATTACTTACAATAACAAACTCGACCGTTACGTTTACGAAATTGTACGAGCCGATAGAATTTAGGAAATTATGATCAGTTTGCGGCGGATGAAGTTTGACCCTTTTGATGACTCCGGTCAGCTCACTGCTACTCCTACATACATTCCTACTGACTCATTGTAGCTTCAAAGTGCAAATACCAAAATACCTTAGCAGCTGAAATTGACAACAACATAAAAAAGGGTAGATAAGTCTTTAGCCGGAAACCGAGCGTGATTCGAGCTCTGTTTTTAAGTTAAAAACCTCTCTGTTCTGTTTCACTGTTTCCACGTTGCAAAAGATTGAAGATTGTTATCCACTGATAAGTTCGAGTTGTGTTCGGACTGGTATTGAAGCCAGTCATAAATACGAGGTTTTCGATTCAAGGTGGCTCTGTTGTTCCTCTCGATCAGCAGGTTGAATGGGTTCGGACGACGTGTTCGAATGGTTCGACACTCGGTGGTTCTTCTCCAGCGTGTTCAAACCACCGGAACTCAACCTTCCTCTCTCCACATGCCCAGTTGATGCAGACGATAGTGACTGCCAAGAGACGGCATCTAGGCAATCCGTCTCGCGGAAGGTTTGGCTGGGAAGCTCCGTCGAAGCGTCAGACATTGTTGAAAGCGCCATCGCGCTACCCGCAGAGACGGAGGTGATCGAAGACGTGGAACAGAGCACGTTGAACCCGATGGTGATGTCCACGACACTGCCAGCTTGGAAGCCGAGGAGCAGAGAAGTGGAGGTGAGGAAGAAGCGGAAGACTCGGAAGAAAGTGAAGAGCGTGAAGAACGAGCTGATGGAGAGAAGACGCAACGTTTCCGCCGACATGGGCTACAACTACGAATACGAATACGTCCGATGGTTGGCGTGCCGCCGTCTTACCGGTGCCGACCAGTTATACCGTACTTTTCTTAAACAAACAGACAGCCAATGCTGTCTGAATCATGCGTAGAAAACCATAATGCTCTGCTTGAAGCTTTTGTTAAGTTTAAGACTCTAACATATACTAACAGTATAACTAGGTTTTACTCTGTTCTTGTCTGGTAATTTAGAAGTTTCTCTATATGCTTCAGCTTTTAATGAGCGGTGTTTTTCAGAAACCCTAAAACTCGATTCGATTCGATTCACTTAATTGAGCTTGGCTGAATTGATTGATGAAAGAACGCATCCTTAATTAACTGAATGACCCAAAGCTATGCTCTTCTCTGAAATTTACAGAGCAGAGTTGTATTCGGACACTATTGTAGAAGGTGAAGAGTCTCTGCGCACATAATGGGCCTGGAAAATTGATGGGGCTTTTTTGGGTCGATGTTCGCTTCAGGCCCGTTAGAGAACCAGCTTCCCACACCAGCAACGTATAACCCACTCTATCAAGTCTGTGTATATATGAACAAACTGGGCCTCAAAAAATGATGGGCCTTCAGCGGGCCGACGTTCACTTCAGTCCAGTTACCGAACCAGGTGCCCAATTCTTGCAGACGTGCAACGTATAAATCTGCATATCAAATCCATCATTTGACCAAAATGGGCCTGGAGAATTGACGTAGCTTCACGGGCCTATGTTCACTTAAGGTCCGTTACGGAACCAGCGCGATCAAATTCATGCAGACGAGCAACATATCAGTCTGCGTATCACGTATCAGATCTGCGTATCATTTGCACAAGACAGGTTTTGATAGCTTAGAAGTGTGAAGCTCCATTACAAAGTCAGCCATCATAAATTGGAGAGGAGACTACGGTGAGACTTGCTGAAACCAAAATCCGCTCCTCTTACAGTTTTTGTGTTCTTCTAGCGGCAGCCCCCGTCACGTGTCATTACAAGCCAGGTACCGTGGGACGAGACCAGCAGGCCGGTCGCTGAGTGAGAAATATTCTTACATGAGGGTCGAGGTGCTAAAGAATCTCCGTAACCCGGGTCAACAACGAATCTTCGCCGAGCCTATGTTCCTGCTGGGTGCACGAGGTTCGGGGCCAGCTGAGATCTGGCGTGCTCCGGGATCAGCCTGCTGATCAGCTCTGGCGAGGCGCCTGTCAGCTGCGACCACACAAAAGCATTAAAATGAGGTACGGAATTACGCATCTTTGTGAGTAGAACGGTGAAACTGGAACAGAGTAGTTACTTCTTGTTTGAAATTGAAGAGAGGCGGCAGAGGGCGGCCGTTTGGCAGGCGGACGTTGGGGGCACGGAGCTCATCGAAGAAAGGATGCGCACACGCCTCCAGCTGTAATCATCGATGGAAAATTTTTCATCAGCGGAGGAAAGGTTAAAGAAACGATAATGTGAATTGTGGGGATTCTGAGGTTGCTACTTACCGCAGTGCAGCGGAGGCTCGGTGAGTACTGCAGCAGCCGCGAAGCCAAGTCAATCGCTTCCGGAGGCATCATTTTATGAAACACCTATAGAAGATGAGTAATGGTGAAATCACGATACTTGAACAGGAAGAAAAGACACATACAGGCAGCCAAGCATAACACAAGATCCACACCTTGTGCCAGGGATGTGCTTTCATCTGCGGAAACCTGAAGTCTGTGTAGTTCGGATTCATGCATCGGATTTCTTCTCGGGTCGGGGTCCCGAGAACCTGCCGTCGAACCCAGAACCCAGATTCAATGACGAGAAATCCAGATTTTCCAATATGTGGATCTATGAAGAAAAAAGGACTATCTGAAAGTACCTTGATGATCTCGACGAGCTGCCCGACCGCATTTTCACCGGGAAACAACGGCTAGAGGTAGCAAAAGTTGCACCTTGTCAGTTCGAGCTCAAGAACTACGCAATTCTGAAAGAGTAATTTTGAATTTCAAAACGTAAATGCTCATTCTTTACCTGGCCTAAAAGCAACTCGGCCAGGACGCAACCAGCCGACCAGATATCGATGGACGTCGTGTACTCAATCGCGCCAAATATGAGCTCCGGCGCCCGATAGTAGCGAGAACAGATATATGATATGTTCGCCTCTCCTTGAACCTGATATCATGATGCAATCACGGTGGGTGACTTGTCCGGTGTTGTACTTAATTTTAGAATCTGAACGATGTCAGAACTGCGCTTACCAGCACTTTAGCGCTTCCGAAGTCGCAAATCTTGACTTGGTGTGTAAGCGGATCAACCAGTATGTTCTGGGGCTTCAGATCCCGGTGACAGACCTTGGGAACCACATGCATGTAAGCAAGTCCTTGAAAAATCTGAAAACATATTCCACCATCATTAGCAATCACAGCGACTGAATCGAGCAATGAAAATAATGATAATTTTGTACTCACTTGATATGTGTAGAGCTTGACGAAGATGAGAGGCATCTGCTGGCGAGCGTTTGTGTAATGCATCAGAACGCGGTACATGGACTCGGGGACGTACTCCATCACCAAGTTGAGGAAGAGCTCGTCGTCGCTGGTGGTGGAGAAGAAGCAGTGTCGGAGGGAGACGACGTTCGGGTGATCCATCACCCTCATGAGCTGTAATTCCCGGTTCTTGTATCTTCTATCCTGTAACACCTTCTTGATCGCAACCGTCTCCCCAGTCTCCAAACATTTCGCCTGAAAAAAGAACGGAAAAAATATATCTCATATTCGAACACTCGAAGAAATCAAGGTAGCGCGCATTTTGTACCTGAAAAACTTTGCCGAAGGATCCTGTTCCCACCACACGTTCGGCCATGTAGCTGATCGTCTGCGAGTAGAAAAACCAAATCATGTTAGGCTACGGTGGAAGCGAGTAAGTTTGTAGCAGCTGACTGAGCGTGTTATACCTGTTTAGGCTCGCCGTTCTTCCCGCCGATTGTCGTGGAGATGATGTGGCCGGTGATGGCATCGTTTCCGTTGATGACAGATGCGGCCACTTCCTGCAATGAATCAAGATCTCCTCTAACTCAAAATTGAAAGCTCTAAAGGCAACAGCCACAGCCAGCAGCTGGGGTGCTTAAACAACACACCAAATGAAACCTTAAATTAAGCAAAAACCAAGTCTAAGGAAAAACTTCCTCCAACTAATCTATACAAATCCGAGCCAACAAGATCCCGAGCCAGCGGACATGAAGAAACAACAGCTGACTTCTCCACTGGACATGGATTGCCAACATGGCCTAACTGGAGCTGATCTAGCTGAGACAAGCTAAAAATCTCGCCTTTACCCTAACCCAATCACCAAAACCGAACCCCAATTCCACAACAGATTTCCCTTCATCCGCCAACCCAAACCCAATTTCAACCAGATGAAAGCCCTAACCCTAGAATCAGACTCCCCCAGATCCAAAACCAGCTCAAATTAGGGTTTCCCCAAATCTAAAACACCAACCCCACAACTCAACTCATCCAAAAGATACCGACTTTTACCTTCTCCTCCGCCATGGATCCGGTTCGATCCCTCCCTTGTGCTGGCCGCGACGACGACGCGAACGGCTCCAATCGCGTTGATCTCCGGCGGAATGCGAAGCTAGCGACTTGATGGTTGTTGTGGTGGGGGGGTGGAGAGCTACCTAGCTTTAGCTAGCAGACAACAGACAAAACCCCTCCATGTGATTTTCCCTCTCTGTTTCAATCAATCCCCTCTCTCTCTCTCTACCTCTCTGTCATTGCTTTGGTCTTCTTTTTCGTCTCTCTGTCTTTAGTCATTCACTTTCCCCGTCTTCTTCGGCGCGCTAGCTTTTCTTATTTACCGTCTGATCCCCAAACTGTTAACTTTATACATTAGAGCCCACCTCAATTTTCAATAACCGCCGACAGTTTTAATATTGTCATTAAAATAGTCACATATTTTATAAATTACAATACTCCCAGACACAGCTTATATCTATTACAAAATGATCCCTAGTGTTTGAAATAATGACATTAGCGCGGCATTGTGGAGTTGTGGATGTGGCTATAAGCCAATCAAATCGAGCCTGTGCTGAGTTGTTCAAGTTTGGTTCGAGAAAAGTTTTATGGGTTCGAGGCTTCGAGCACTTGAGTTTAAACGGACTTTTAAACATCCTTATTAAAAGCTGATCAAATCGGTCAATTCAATCAGTTACAATCGGAAATCGGACTTAATTCTGATTTAATTTGTATATACTTACAGTTTTGCACATCAAATCGGGTTAAAATCGAACCGAATTCACCAATTTAGTGAAAAGTTGCTTAAATCGGTCGGTTTTATTACGAACCGATTTATGACATCAATCAAACAATAAATTAATTGTTAAAAGTCTGTTAACTCTTTAATAATTAATTATGGGTAAATTAATAAAAAATATGTTGACTCATGGATTTAAAATCAAGATTACTCGTGTGTGATGCAGCTCTGCACCAAGCCACCTCATGAAGTTGTTATTGAATACAAATAACAAAATCGATAATAAAAACTTGCAAAATGTACAATTAATTGAATCGGCGATCGAATCGGTCTGAACTGCTAGTTCAATCAGAAAATTAAAAATCAAAGCCAAGACTACTTAAGTCTCCTGTACAGTTCTGATAACTATGTTTTTAATCACGCGTTCGATCTTAGCTAGTTTATTTTTAAAGGATTTGATTCGAGTTTGAGCTATTTATTTAAAAATATTATTTTGACAGTCAATAATTTTGTAATTATATAAAAATGTCTAAATGAATTCACAAATGAATCTTAAACGAACTATAGACAATTATAATTGAGCTTATAAATGAACTCATAAAAATAAGTTTCGAACGAGTTATAGATAATTATAATTTAGCTTATAAATGGACTCATAAATAAATTATTTGTCAACAGAAATGAGTCATATACTTTATTGTTCATATTCATATCATTTATATAATGAACTTTGAAATTAAGTTCAAGTTTAACTTGTTCATAATTAAAGAACTTTTAAGCAAATATAATCAGGAACACCCATGAGACTGATTGAATTGGCCAATGGCTAGTTACTAATATGCAAAGATTTTTTATTCAATTAATAAACAAACTATCAAATAAGTATAAAATATAAAATTTCAATTATTAATTTAATAATGTAAATAATAAAAATAGAGGTCGAGTCGTTTAGGTTTTCGGTTCTCAAGTTTTAGGTTAAATCAACGGTTCAAATCGGTTCAACTATCGATTTCATGAAGACTTATACTTTATGATACTATATAATTATTTTTGCAATTTTTGCAGCTAATATTGCATAGCCTATTGGTTAAGAATTCATTAAGCAGGCCTGTTTAATGATATTTAATGCTTCATTAAGATTCATTTATAACCGGTTTGTTAGAGCAATTTATTTTTTGTTGGAAATCGGCCAATTTGATCCGGTTCAATCCAGTTTAATTTGCAGTCCGATAAATATGTATAAACTAGAATTTGGTCCTATTTCCAGTCTAATCAATAGAACCCGGCCAATCTGATTTTAATAACTACCATGAAATAGAAAATTACTAATTCAATCATAGTTATCAGAACCGGACCGGAGGTCGAACTGGTCAGGGCTCCGGTTGCCGGTTTTTCGGTTGAAATGGTGGTTCAAACCGGTTCAACCGTCAATCCATTTAAATGTAATTATTACTAAAAATCAAATTTAATCTGCTAGTTATTCTAAAAATAATAAAAATATCTTGATGGTCTATTGGTTAGAGGTTCCGCCCTTAAAGAGCTGGTTCGAATCTTAGCTCAAACATTTTAATAAAATATATTTTTAACTATTAATGATATGTAATGCTCAAAAATTTTAATAAAATAAATTTTTAGCTATTAATGATATGTAATTAAACCTTACTTAAGTCATCAATTACACTAAATCAATTCCCGATCCAACCGACTGGTCCGGTCCGATTTTGATAACTATGAATCCTAGCCAACTAATTGATATTGGCAAGTCTTATTAAGAAGCTAACGAAAATATCTGAAGACCTTAGGTGCAGTAATATATTTACATCAAAATTACACTTTCATAATTACAATGCCAATCTGTCATTAACGTCAGTTAAGCATAATTAGCATATAACCATGTCCTAAATTATAACCACCGGATATTATCAAGTATATTTATTAACACGTTGCTTCCCAAATCAGCATCACATAAGTAAGCAAGTACATCTCTCCCACACATTCCAGAGTAATTCTTTTATTGAATATGACATGATTAATATTTGACATTTTGATGTTAAATATACATTAAAAATTGTTAAATAAAAAATAAAAATGAAGAAAAAAAATTTGATTGAGTGATAAAAGAGGACAGAGGAGTATTAAAGAAAATTATAATACAAAAGCATGTTACACTAATTAGTAAAAAGTTTCACCACTTCTCATGCTATTAGAAAAAAACAATAAATTTATTTTTTTTAAATAAAAATAAAAACAACTTTAACTATCAACTAATTCGAATGTGTTACCGAACCATAAAAATTGGAGACAAATTAAAATGACCTCTTAATAAATTAAGGTAAAAATTAGTTAAGAAAAAATTTGATCTATTAGTAAACAACTCTATTCGGTATAAGGAAAATTAAGGACAAAATCACAAAATAAAAGGAAAAATAAGGAAAAAATTAACTGGAAAATAGAGAGATTAAAGATTGATTATTTCCTTCTATTTTCTATATAAAATTAAAAACAACTATCCATGAAAGTCTTATATTCTTTCGAATTTTCCTAAACATCGAATTATACCAAACCCGACGTTAAAGAATGAGAAATCTATGATTTTGGGCAACATAAAATTAAATGGATTATTATTCCATCATGCTAAGTTAGTTTACAGTCATTCAAAATTATTGTGATTTTGATGTACACCATGGTGGTTTAGGAAGAAAATTAAGTGGTTTTGAGTTTAATAATATAAATTAATTTTTAATTTAAACATGTCAAGTGATGATTGACAGTTGTAAATCAAAACTACATAGTTTTGATCAACCATGCATTATTTGGCTTTGCTGCTTCGGATCAAAATCCAAATAAAATTCTTATGGATTTTATTTAATTTTCCTTTTTGATTTAAAATGACAAAATATAAGGAAAAAAATTGAGAATCTCTTTAATTTACTTTAATTTTATTCTATTTTTGATCCAATTTTCTTTATCATAAATTTTCCATAAATCAAATGTAAAACTTATTTTCCTGAATTTTTATTCTCTAATTTTTTTCTAAACCAAACACAGCCTAAAATCCTTGGAAATCGGAAAAAAAAGTGGTCGTGTTAAAACAGCAGAAAGAACAACAAACGTAGGAGGTACTTACAATGTAGCTCGCCTTGATTTCTCCATGACATTTGTCTCATCACTTCAAGCTTGTATAAAATTCAATTTTCGTGACACAAAAAAATCTAAGCATGGAAGAGGAGAGGAAGAAAGAAGAAGAGGTCGTCCACAAGGGCCACGAGGACGGGATCAAACTCGCGGCCTCGTTGCTCGAGGAGTTTGACCTCCCGCGAGGCCTCCTGCCCCTGACGGACGTGATTGAAGTCGGGTTCGTCAGGAGCACTGGCTACATGTGGATCCTCCAGCGGAGTAAGACGGAGCACGTGTTCAAGGCGGCCAGCAGGCTCGTGAGCTACGACGCGAAGATCCACGGCTACATGGAGAAAAAGAAAATTCAGAAATTGAAGGGCGTGAAGACGAAGGAGCTGATGCTGTGGCCCCCGGTGAGCGAAGTGTACGTGGACGATCTGCCCACCGGGAAGATTCGGTTTAAGAGCTTGGCGGGCGTCACTAGGACGTTTCCTCTCGAGGCCTTCGCGGCTGGCTAGTGATAGCAAACGATGACAATCAAAATAGATTAATAATGTTGTTATGACTTTCACCTATTTATTTATATGAACAGTTATTAAAATTGAATCGGAAGTTGAATTAATAATCTTTTTTTATTTGTCATTGATTTGAATCGGTTCAACGGTTGATAGAATTAGAAGCTAAAAATTTTTAGATGCTGATACCGCTATGCTAATGAGGAGTCGTCACGCAATATTTTGAAAAGTTATAGTGACACGTGGTGATTCATTATTAATTTTAAAATTTTGTTAATTTTTTAACGGGTCATGTGAAAATCGATGTGACGCGTGACGGCTTCCTATTAATATATCTACGGTCCACCCAACATTTTCTCATTATAAATAGGTTGTATGTAAATATAACTGTAGCTAGTTAAATCCAAAGTCAAGTGCATTAGTGGAAAGTGGTAAAGGTTTATACATATTAGGGCGTGAGTTTGAGACTCATTGTAGTCATTTTGACATCTACATTAGTTATCTAATATTGATAAGTTAATTTAATTTAATTAATGAGCAGATTACTATACATATTGAATAGTGAATTAATTTATACTAATATTGATTGGTTTAATATGGTTTATCGGGTTTAATCAGATGCAATAGTTTGCACACACCCATTTATGATTCTACATATTGAATGGTCTGATTCAATCATGCTTTGAGAATTATCCTTATGATACTTTTAAATGCTTTTTAAAATTAATATAAATGAGATATATATTATAATTGACTGTGATGAAAAATCTTCGAGTTCCTAATTTAATTATTTGGGAAAAAAATAAAAAAAAGGTCTAAGCAATCATCAAATCACTGTTCGAACTATCCCAACCTTAAAAAATGTGAAAGAAAGTAAAATTTAACAATCTTCTAAAATAAAAATTTACAATTGCAATTATGCACACAAACTACGTCGTTTTGTCATCAAATTAAAAGATATTGTTTCATATACATAAACTAAACAGTGTATTTTCATATCCAATCAATCATAATTCTCAGTAAATTCAATAAAATCAATTGTATTAAAAAAAACCTTACTGATAGATCATAAACAATAACTTACATTAGTTTGATTTTTTCCTGCTATACCTTTTTCGATAATTTAAATATTTCAGATAGTTCGAATCATAATTAAGAAAAAATTCATAATTCAGAGCGTCCGTTAATTATTTGCGTGATGCATGTCTCATTGACTTCAACCGGTTCAATTTTCTGAAAATCTAAACAAACCAACTTGACGCTCAAAACGCCTTCCATGTAAACGAAAAGATGAGGTGCGCATAGCGTAAAGCCAAGAGATTAAAAGGGACAAGGTTACTCAATTTACCGGTTCAATTTATATTTGGCCTGACTTTTGCCAAAAGGTGATATTACTCCATCAACTTCTCAGGTTGTCTAAATTTTTAGTACACCTAGAATTTTTTTCAATTGAATATTTAAAAATGAATTTCTATTTATCATTATATAAACAAAATATCAGTAACTCATCCGGATTGTGGCCGTGTGATAAGGAGGTCCAAGATGAAATCCGCCACCTCCATGTCAAAAATTCAAAACCTACTAACAAAAAATTAATAATAAGAAGAAAAAAAAACTAATTAAATAATAATCAAACTTCTGACAAATTTTGTTTTGTCTCAATGCTCCACTTCAAAAACTATTTAAAAATGACTCGGGTTCAATTATAAAATAGCGGTTCAATTTAAAAAACCGCAGCTTTGTCGGATAGCGGTAATGAAGTCAACGACAGCGACGGTATTTAAACCGTATTCGTCAACTGGATAAATCCATCGATTTCAAGATCGCAGCTTTATCGCTGTTCGTTGAAATCCCAGTCGGCTTTCTGTTTTCTCAAACCCTCCCCGCATTTTCGTATCGGATAAGATTTGCAGTCCTTCTCTTCTAGCAGCTTCTGAGCGTCGACGAGCTTGACCAACGGTCCCGCTGTTGCTGCAAATTTGGATCCTTTTCATCGATTTCGAGATGCTGGAATTCAAAATGTGGATGTTTTCCTCTTCCCACTGATTTTGATTCTGCCGAGATTGTCTTGTTGCTGTCGTCGGTGGGGTTTTCTGGGCTTACGGGAGTTATGAGCAAATCTGGAGCCGGAGACGCAGCACTCGTCTTCGTCCAGACCCCTAATCGGTCTCTACCCAACTCATGCCTCTCGTTCTGGTTCGCCCCCACGACTCGTCCTCCTGGAGCTCATCCATAGTCGCGTACGAGGTTGTCGGTTTGATATCATCATCTTGCTGTAGCTTGTTCTTGTAGCGTTCAGTTTGGTGTTAGTGTGAGTTTTGTGGATGGAGTGTCGGCTGCGGGGTGAGGAGTTGGAGTGTGCGAAGCGGTTTGACCCGTTCGAAGTGGAGCCTGGCGGGGCTGGGGATGGTGAGGAGGTTGTGGCTGATAGCGGGGATGAAGAGATGGTGAAGTGTTTGGGAAAGAGGAGGAAGAACAAGAAGAAGGTTGCAATTAGTCACATAGCTGCTGTGGCTTTGAAGAATCACAGGGAGGCGGAGAGGCGGCGGAGGGAGCGGATCAACGCCCATTTGGCCACGCTCCGCTCCCTCCTGCCCTCTAATAACCGAAAGGTATCAACTTTCTAAACTTCTCTTCTTTTCCTTATACGCAATCTTGATTGTTAGGTATCATATGGTCACTTCATATGTATTAGTTGGTGAAATCGGTTTTGATTGATTCAAACTTGTTGCCACTTTGCGGTTCTTAGCAATTTATATCCAGCCTAAGCAGCCTATCGAAACCGCCAAGTAAGAGCACTCGGCGAAATATCCTACTTCATTAGTAAAGAAACGAGGAAATTACTTATAATAGATTGCATGACTTACAAATCTAGTCTTTTGAGTCACAGTATAAATGGAATCCAATGTGAGCTTCTGAGAAACTCTAAAAGGCCTCGGGAATGGATCTAAGAGCTGGTCCGGTTACGTTAAGTCTCGAACTGTTCTATTCCCGCTTAAATCCTCACCAACTAGATTCCAAGATCCGTTTATAACTGATGTCCCGGTTAAATCCATGGCACTTGAGATTCCTTTGTTTTGATGGCAACGACTTCAAGATTCTTCGGGAGTGTGTAGATTCCAAATGATTCGAAGACTTCTCAAGATTGAAAAAAACTATTTATATAGAACTTCACTTGCTGTTTGAATTATTAGTACTGGGTAATTTATTCCTTTATGAATATTTCATACTTGATTATTTCTTGGTTTGGAAGTCAAATACTTTTTAAAAATGCATTCTACTCTCTGAGTACCCTCCGCCGCTAAATTAACTACTAGTTCTTGTAGTTGGGCGGTTGGCCTTTGGGACAGCTGGTGTGCTTTGAACCTCACAAAGGCATATTCCCAACATGTTTATTGATGTGTCGTTTATCGATGACATGTTGGGAGGTTTAGTGTCTGACAAAAAGTCTGCGATGTGAAACAGCAACTTAACTGTTAACTAAAGAGCTTGAATAGATTTCTTTGTTCCTGTCGGATTCCGTTTATTAGATTTCGTTGCCTGTGTGCTTAGTTTTATTTTACGCTAACTTGTTTAATCCACGAGAATTTTAATTTTAAGTTTGTGTCTGACAGATGGACAAGGCGGCGTTGCTGGCCGAAGTGATCAACGGTGTGAAAGATCTTCAGGAGCACGCCAGGCGAGTCAGTGAAGGTCTTCTCATGCCAATGGATGCTGATGAGCTCACAGTCGAGCCACTCTCCAACGAGTCTGAAAACGGAGCTGTCACTTTCAAGGCATCTCTGTGCTGCGACTTGAGGCCAGACCTTTTCGCGGACCTCAGACAAGCCATCGGATCCCTGAGGCTGAAAACACTGCGCTCAGAAATCTCCACTCTGGGAGAGCGAGTGAAGACTCTTTTTATCCTCTCGAGTCACAATGATGTAAACGACACAGGGGCGCAGAAGAATCTCGCAAATGCCATACTCCAAGCGCTAAGTTCCGTCCTCTACAAACCATCGCCGTTGCCAGAATACTCACTGCGGACAACTCTATCTCAGAAAAGATTCAGAGCTTCTTTCGAGGACTACTCATCGCCCCGGTCAGTACTGTCCCACAAAAGGTTCAAGTATTCGTTTTTCGAGTCTTCAAGCTCGTCCGCTTGACATTCCTCAGCGAAAATGGCATCTCCTCGCCCTTCGGAGCTTACTACTTTGTGCACTGAGATTTTGATACCTGCGTGTAGATCCTGGCCGGCCTTGGCGATAACCTGACCTTCTGTCACGCTAATAACATGTAATATTCTCAGACTGATTTTTAGTTGGATATAGTTCATTTGTGTATTCTGAACATCATATACGTCACGTGATATGTTGAAAAATCAAAATAATTGTGATGTTTCTTTATTGGTCCGACTGCATCCAAGAATCTTTCACATTCTCATACTATGATGTCTTGTTTGGGTGTTGTATGTACTTTGAGATCTGAATTCAACAATGTTGTAAACAATAGATCTGTTGAAAGTTTGAAGCTTTTCCTGAAGTTTTCAGCAGGGTCAGGGGCAAAAATGGAATATGAAATTTACTCTTCCCCAATTTCAAACTCAGAAAAAAGGAAATAAGATAACAAAAAGCCCTAATTTTGTGCATCTGGAATCTCCAAGTTGATTATTAAATAAATTGAGCAACAAGTAAGCTGCAAGTAAGCGCCGTTGCAGAGAACGTGCACGTCATCTCTCGTTATCTTCGATCGGAGGATCGAATTGGCGTCTCCGGGTTGAACTACAAACTTCGAATTCCTCGCCCAGCTTCCCAATCGGACTGATTGGGTTTTCGACAAGGTTCATTCCATCATTCGATCTTCGGCGTTTCCAGGTTCGTGATTCGAAACGCAGCTATTTTATCCCGAGTTGTGACCATCTGTGGCTGACCCATGTGGTTGAATTTCAGTCCGGGTGATAAAGTTGGAAGCTTTATTCGAGCTTGTTGAGTTGAGTTGAGTTCGTAATTTAGGGATTCTGGGTTTAGGTTGAGCATGGCTGAGCAAGGCAGCAGCACAGTGCTTCAATTGGCGCCCTTCCAGAGCATGGTGGACGAGGGCTTCTGGCATAGACTGTCTTCATTGAAGCTCAACGAGCTTGGAATCAATGATTCGCCTATTTCCATCACCGGTGAGGACAGCAAGGTTGCCTATGAAATCAGTGGTTTAGCTTTGTGATCAAATTAGGGTTTCAGTTTGTGATAGTTGCTTGCTTTTGGCTGGAGGCAGGTTTTTATGCGCCTTGCTCTCACTCTCAAGTGTCGAATCATCTAACTCTTCTCGCCGAATCACTGCCCTCTACGCTGAGTGAACTGTCATCAGAACCGGTGATCAGTCGCGGTAATAGAAACAGATGCCCTGTACCTGGTTTACTTTACAACACGAATACCCTGGAGGATTTTCGTGCTCTAGATCTTCAGAGCTTGCTGAAGGCAGAAGGAAAGAAGGTCAGTCAGTTCACCTTCGTAGGTCTCGAAATTATATTCTTGACGCTCAACAATCGGTCACATTACAGAGATTTCTTTTTGCCGATAGATCTGGGAAGACATTCATTCGGGCAACGCTGAGAAGAACAGCGCGCTGCTTTCAAGATTCCTTCTCGTCTCCTTTGCAGATTTGAAGAAATGGAGCTTTCACTACTGGTTCGCGTTTCCGGCGCTGGCTCTCAAACCTCCTGCGACCTGTGTCGGGTTGAGAAAAGCATCTCAATATTTCAGTCCAGAAACGGTACTTAATTCACTCATTAGTACCTTTTCGGTTTGGCATAAGGCTGAGCTGTTTATGTGACGGTTTATTGGAACCAATAGGCACAATCCGTATCTGCAGCTTGCAACGAATGGCGTAATTCAAGCTTAACCGCAGGTTAGACTATATTTTCCGCAAACCTTTCTACATTACTGATTGTTGTCGTAAAGGTTATAACGTAGGATTTCGTAATTTTTCACAGATGTACCGTTCTTTCTGGTCAGTGTGAGCTCAGATTCTCAGGCAACCATAAGGGGCCTCCACGAGTGGGATGCTTGTCAAGCGGAAAGTAATGAGGTTTGTCCTATGCTTAACAGTGATTTGGCTAAAAATGAAGTATTTTCAAACTGAATAAAGCCACGTTATTTCGAATGTGCAGTTGCTGTATGGATTCTATGACCCGTGTCATCTTCCGAATAATCCCGGATGGCCCTTACGGAACCTCCTCGCCCTTATCTGCGCAAGATGGAATCAAAGCAGCGTCAAGTTCCTTTGCTATCGAGAGAGTCGTGGATTCGCTGATATGGAACTTTCTCTTGTCGGCGAAGCTCTTATTTCAGTAGCGGAAGGTAGGAAAACTGATTTCACATAAAAGCGATTATCATCAGCTATTCATTATGTCTGAAATATTTTCAGATTGGAAGCGTCCGGAAAATGTACCTGATGTTGTCGGATGGGAACTTAATAAAGGAAAGAGACTACCGAGGTGCATTAGCCTCGCCAAATCGATGGATCCAACCAGGTATCACGGTCTTCATAGATATCTCGGTTCCCGTTCTTTATCATCGTTCCAATATTTCATTTTTTTTTCAGGCTGGCAGTGTCTGCGGCAGATTTGAATTTGAAATTAATGAGGTGGCGTGCTTTACCGTCTTTGGATTTGGAGACTTTATTCGGTCTCAAGTGTTTACTCCTAGGCGCCGGCACGCTCGGGTGCCAGGTTGCTCGAATGCTAATGGTAAGTAGTAAGTCCCAACGGATCAGGCCAATTTCGGTACCCTGAATTCGAAGTCAATTTCATTCATATTTGTGTTACAGGCATGGGGTGTCCGCAAAATTACGCTCGTTGACAACGGCAGGGTTGCAATGTCTAACCCGCTAAGGCAGTCCTTGTATACGCTAGACGACTGCCTCAATGGCGGAGAGTTTAAAGCTACCGCAGCCGTCAAAAGTCTCCAGCGCATTTTCCCAGCTGTGGTAATTCCAAATAACGACTTATATACCATGTACAAGACTCTACGGTGCTAGTTCACAACCTGACTTTCTGCTTTTATGCAGGAGTCCGAGGGGGTTGTTATGGCCATACCGATGCCTGGCCACCCGGTGCCCAGCCATATGGAGAGCGGCGTGCTTGACGACTGCAGACGCTTGAACGAATTGATCAACGCGCATGACGCGGTTTTCTTGCTGACTGATACTAGGGAAAGCCGGTGGCTCCCAACCCTCCTCTCCGCCAATGCCAACAAGGTCCACATCTGCGGCTAACCTCAATCTTTCAGTTCTTTGCAGGTAGTTTATCGCTCAGAATTTATTTCATCTGTTTCTGCAGATAACTATCACGGCTGCATTAGGATTCGATAGTTTCTTGGTCATGCGTCACGGAGCTGGTCCTCTAGATTCCTTATCCGCCGATTTGAGTAAAAGCTCAGTGTCTGGCGAATCTGGAGGCTCTCGACTGGGCTGCTATTTCTGTAACGACGTGGTTGCACCTATTGATGTAATCTCTCTTCATCGTTTGAATTTTTTGTTTCTGAATCTTAATCCAACGGCCTAATATTTTGTGTCTTTTTATCTTCTGTCGCAGTCCACTGCGAACAGGACTTTGGATCAGCAATGCACTGTCACACGGCCTGGCCTGGCTCCCATCGCATCCGCACTCGCTGTCGAGCTTCTCGTTGGCGTCTTGCACCATCCAGACCGGTACGACCATTTTTTTTTTCTTGGGAAAATTCTTTACGTCCAATTTACTCGTTATTCACCCGCGATCTCTGATTATTTTGTGGCACTGTCACACTGATTTCCATTATGCCATTCGCTTTTTAGAATATACGCAGAAGGCGAGGTGTCCAACACCGCAGCGAGCGCGGGCAGCGAACAACCTCTCGGCATCCTACCTCATCAAATCCGAGGATCTCTCTCCCAGTTCTCGCAAATGACCCTCCTGGGCCGCGCCTCCAGCAGCTGCACGGCCTGCTCCGCCACCGTAAGCTCCCAAAACCCCCTAAAAAAAACCTCAAAATCTTCTGAAACTCTTGCTCCCTGGCTGATCACACTTCCAACGCAGGTGGTGAGCCAGTTTCAGAAAAGAGGAGTGGAGTTCGTCCTCCAAGCCGTCAACCATCCGACTTTCTTGGAAGACCTGACAGGCCTGACGGAGCTGATGCGATCGGCCAACGAGTTCAACCTCGACTGGGACAATGAAACAGACGGAGACGATGACTCTCTCTTGCAAATTTAGCTCCTCCTTCAGTTTCCACTCATTACATCTCCACCCTCAACGTCACAGCTTTTTCACTGTACAGATTTTTTATTCTAAATTGCTTCTTTTTTTTCCTCCCTCATTTTATTTTCATTTTTATCATATTTCTAAAAATAAAAAAAATTGCAATTTACCGCTACATTTTTCTTAAGCAAAATTATAATTAATTTTTGTAATTTTGAAAGGTGAATACCTCTTTATTAAATTTTTTTCCTGACGGTCAGAAAACCATACAAAATTTCCAAATTTAGTTACAAATATTTAGACCATTGACTTGAATTAGAATGCTAATATAATTTCATATTACTCCCTCTGCCTGTATATTTGTCACTGAAAATAGCTTTTTATATTTTTATTTAAAATATAATACATTAAATTTGAACATAAATTATGAAAAATATAATGTAAAAATTTTATGATAAAATATATTATCAAAGAATAACTCGAACAAATTGAAATTCACTATTATAACATTTATTGTAATATTTCATATAAAAGTAAAATAACATGTATAAATAAAAGTGACAAATAAAAGAGTTAGAGATAGTAAATGTACATCTTTCATATTTAAGGACCTAAAAATGTACTCTCTCAGTCCTCTAATGCATATCATTTAAGATTAACTTGAATAGATTAAAGTGAAGTAAAAGCTAGCGGTTGAATAAATTTAATGAGTGTAGTTGGTGTTTTTTTCAAAAAAATCGTGCAAAAAGTAGAATCGGTAGATTATTACAAGTGGTGAATGATTTTTTTATTGATTATGATAAAGAAGTAATTAATGTTTGACATTTTAAGATAGTTGTTAATATTAAACACGCATTGAAAATTGTTAAGTGACAAGTAAAAGTAGACAAAAAAAGTCAGTTAAGTGACATGTAAAAGAGGATAGAGAGAGTACATATTTCATATTTAAGGACCTAAAATATTAACATTAATGGAATAAGAAAAAAAAATATAAGTCATTAATTATTAATGATGAGATGATAAGAATCAAATAATTCTGAATTTGTATTAATTTTAACTTTCAATAATCAATCTTCATTTATTACGTTGATTATTTAATTGAAAATCACTTTATTTTGAAAAAATAATACCCCTCTTATTAATGAATTTCACATTATATTTGATGGCTTTAATATCTTGATCGTATCAAAATACTGAAATCCATATGGAGCTTGATTAATCCAATAATTAATTAATTTAATTAAGTCCTAATAAATAGGGTTGTTATCAAATTTCAATTCACAGTCTGCCCTAATCGCACCCAACGCTCTCCAAGCAGATTCTGCTTCTCCGGCAACTTCGTAAGCGGCGACCGTCACCTTCTGTCCATGCGTTTTCCTTCTCTGCTCGATTTCCATCAACTGATTTCCGCTTGATTTGCTGCATTTTTTTTGTGTATAGTCGCAGTTAGCAGTTGTTCTGTTTCTCTGAAGTAGATGGTTGAGTAGAAAGTTCGACGCTTTAGCACGATCGGCCGCAGCGTTAGGGTTTGTTCGATGTTTTTTGTGATGGGTTTTATCTTCGAATGTTGTTTCGCTGTGATCGGATGGAATTGAGGAACAAAATTAGGGCTTGTGTGATCAGGGCTTTCTGGAGCTTTTCTGCTTGTTTTTGTATTTTTATTTTTGTTTTGTTTCATAAGCTTAGCTTTGGTTAAATTGTTATTAATGGTGATTGTTGAGAATTCCGCATAATAAACAAGTGAAAAACTGAGGAACACACGAGATTTGTCAATTTGTCAATTTGTCTGGCGGGGCAAATTAGGTTACAATTACATGATATATATATATATATATATAAACAATTGGTTCTTGAGCGGGAGACTTTGGGTGCATTATTATGAATCAATGCCTATGATTTTTCCGTAGGTGGTTTGAAGAGATTCTTTTGGTGTTTTCAGAGATTCTGGACCTTCTGAGGAGCCCGCTGAGCTTGGATCAGCCATGTTTCCGAAGGGTTTTCAGTGGATAGATGATATACGTGATAAGTTTGAATCGATGTGCGCTGACGTGGATGAAGTAGTCTCCAGTGTATGTGCATACCGTATATTATCAGCGCAAGTCTATGGTTTAACTTTGTTGATCTTTATATTTGATTTTTGAACAGGAGACGTCGAAGTACATTGAGGACCTGCAGACGGTCGGGACCAATGTCAAGCAGTTTTGTTCCACCGCGGTACCCGCAAGTCATATCTTTGTTAAAATACCATTTTTGATCGTTGGCGTGATATTCCTTTCCGTTGTCCGTTTAGGCTTTTATAGTGTAAAATGTTTCAAACAGGATCCGCTGAAGTACGTTGAAGACCAGTTGCAGACTGTCGGGACTAAGGTTGAGGAGCTCTACTCGAGCGTGGTCCCTTCGTCCGTGGATACGTTGCTGTCCACAATCAACGGCATTTTTCCTGCACAAGGCCCTGATTCTACGACACGCGGGGATGAGACAGAGGTCAAGGACTGTCAAGCGGACCTTGATGATTCAAAGCCCGAGCTGCCTGCCATGCCTACTGAAACTACTGATCAGATTGTGTCGGATTTGAAGCCGGATAGCTCGATCATGGATCTAGGCGATGATGATTCCATCATTAACGAGGAAGGGAAAGACTTTGTCGTGCCTGATGAACCAGCTCGTGTCGATTCTGATGAAAAAACATCATCGTCATACGCTGATGAATCTGTTACGGACGAAGAAATTGATGCTGGATTCTCCTCTTCCGGACCAGCGTTTGATTCCTCATCATCAGAACTCGAAGGTACGAATACTGCACAAGTCATTTTATCCCCTCTTTTTTTTTCCCTCCGGAAATTTCATCAGCCTTTGTTTTCCGTGCATTTTCATTTAGAGATCTTTCAGAGGTTGGTCGATAGATTTTGCATCAGATGATCTCTTGACTTTTAGATTTTTCTTACTGATCTCGACATTATTATTGTTGCATTTCCCGCTCTTTCTTCTGCAATCTTCGTCATATCTGACATTTTGGTTTGAATATTTGTGACAGAAATTACCGAAGCTGATGACAAAATCACTCAGAATAATGCTCAAAATGCCGAGCTCAGTGAGAGCTACGTTGTGGGCGACATGAACGACGGATTACCTCAAGAATCCCACGACGAGTCTCCCAAGGTCAGCTTAAATTTTTCCGCTCCGTTTTATTTCAACGGTTTCAACTGCGAATACACGTAAATTCCCATTCGCCTTGGACTCACTGGTTGGTTCATCTTTCAGAAACAATCTCTTCGCGATGCTATACGCAAACGTCTTCATAAAATGCGAAGTAAAAGTGACGACGCCAGATCCAGGCTCGAGATGGAACCAGCTAAATCGCTCCCAGACTCCTGGGAATCCGAATGGGAAATCATATAAACTGCCGAAGCAAGCTGCTCTGACCAAGATCACATTTTTCTTAAAAAAAAAAGTTTTGTTCCAGAAAAGAGCTTTTTATTTTTTTAAATAATTACTATTACCGGGATAAAAATATGTGTGAAGTGAGAAATATTTAAATTCTGGGGTCGGATATGTATTTTCGGAAGCAAATTTTCATTTAATTTAATTTTAAATTTGGGTCAGTTGAATTATTTTTCATGTCTCGCATTATTAAAATTCGTTTCAAATGAAAGAATTTATTTTTTACTCATTTTACAAAAATCCAAAATTTAATTTAATGCGATTAAACCAATTCCCTTTAGCCCAACCAAATGTAAATTTCTAGTTTTAACATTTAATATGAAATTGTAATTTCTGAGATGGAAAATTAAATAAAAATAACAATTTAACTCAACTCAATGAAATACTCTTCTGCCCTCTTTTACATGTCACTTAATCGAATTTTTTTGTCCACTTTTACTTGTTATTTACCAATTTTCAATGCGTATTTAATATCAACAATTACCTTAAAATGTCAAACATTAATCACTTCATTATCATAATCAATAAAGAATACATTCTTCACCAATAATCATCTACCAATTTTACTTTTTGCATGAACTTTTTCAAAAAATTATTAACCATCTACCTATTAAATTTGTTCAACCGCTAGCATTAACTTCACCTTAATTTACTCAAATTAATCTTAAACGACATGTATTAGAGGACGGAGGAAGTATAACTTTTAAAAATCCAATATTTAATTATGTTTAAATAAAATGATTTAAAAATCTGATCCCAGGTAGTATGTAATTTCCGAAGCAAACAATCATTAAATTGTATCATTATTTTGAGAAGTTATTTTTTAAATAAAAAAGCTCATGGAAGAATAAATAAATAAATAAAATGATTAAATGCAACTGCGCAAGAAAATCAATGAAGATTGGAAGGCTGAGAAGAATCTTGTTGAAGTCGCGGGAATATAAACATGGCGGAGACCTGGTTGGGTCCCGCTTCGCGTACGCCCTCATTCTTCCACGTAACCACTCCTCTCCATTTTCCCTCTCCTCGCTTCAGATTTCTCCTCTCAATGCCGCCAGTTGTGTCTTCCTCGGATCAGCAACGCGCTTCCTGCGCCAAAAGCCCCAATCCTCCCAGCCCTAGCCCGCCCTCACTGCTCGTCTTCTCAGGTACAGCGCTTGATTTCGTTGCTTCATTTTGATGGGTTGTGTTCAATCCGCTGCGTGGATGTAAAGACCGGATCTTGCTTCATTCTTTTATTTTGCTGTTCGCGAATTGTGAGTCTGGTTGAGAATCGGGGTGGAATTACGTGTTCATTGTGGTTTACTGCTTGTGGGTTTTGATGGGGCTGCGTTGAATCTGCTGTATGGATGTAAAGATTGGTTCTTTATTTGAAAATGGTGGGTTTGTGCAAATGGGGTTGAAGCTGTCAGGGAGTGATAATCTTAGAGGAACAATGTCTTGAATCACGCAGATTTGTTGTATTTTCTTAATCTTGTTTTGTTTTAAATGTGTGTCAAATCCATGTATTGAACATATGTATTTACGAGGCTGCTTATATGTTGTGATTGTCTTGCAGGCGGGACGGCTTTCAATGGTGTGATAGAGGAGCTGAAGAAGTTCACTACTCATGTTACGCACGTGCTCCCAGTTTCTGATGATGGCGGAAGCACAGCTGAGATAGTCCGTGTGCTCGGTAAGCTGTGCAATCGGCCTAGTCTTTTTTTTTTTCCCAAAGATGTATGAGTTTGAGAATATCTCGAGTTGATAAGCCGTTCTAAATTTTTTGTTCTTCGTTTTGAGAGAATATCTCAAGTTTGAGAACTGTCTTTGTTGGGAGTCTTATCAACCAATTGCAACCGTTGAAAATGCTGCAGGCGGCCCTGCTGTTGGAGATATCCGATCAAGATGCCTTAGACTGTCCGATGAAAGCACTGCAGAAGCTGTCGCCGTCCGAACATTACTGGGATATCGCTTACCCACCGATCCTCAGCTAGCCAAATCTGAATGGTAATAGTACACATTTCCAATCATGTTTGCGCTATAAGCTATTGGATGATGCTATTTGCTAACAGGTATGAGATTGTGGAAGGGGAACATACCCTATGGACTGGCTTGTCGAAACCATACCGAGAAACCATTCGGGCTTTTTTGACATACTTTCAGGATCAGGTTTTTTTTCTTTATTTCTGCTTCAAACGCCATCTTTTGTTGCGTGTGTTTAATTTACGGTCTTTATCTGCGTGAACGTACAGATCCTTCGACGGCAAGACGAGACATTCTGTTTCAGCAACGGGAGGTACAAATTTCTCCATTCGAATCCGTCCATACCTCCCTTCTTCAACTTACGGGCTGTCAAGTTTCAAATTGATTTTTTATTTCTTGCAGCATCGGCAACTTTTTCTTTGCAGGGGCGCGCATCTTCTTCCTGTCTCTAGACGCTGCCATATTTTTATTTTCACGTGTCTCGGGCATACCCGCTCAGAGCCTAGTCCTCCCTGTGATTTCCACCAACGACAGGCTCACCCTGGGATGCGAATTGTTGGTAACCGCTTTTCTTTTCCCAAACTTACACTCAGTGTCGTTTTTTGTTCTCATTGGTTAGATGGTTAAATCGTTGTAGGATGGAAGCATCATAAGAGGTCAGAATGCAATTTCTCATCCAAGCAGCGGGGCGCTCGGACCTGTAAAAAAGGTTCGGACTTTGGATTGTACTCGAACTATTTTATCGGCAGTTCACACTTTATTACAACTCTAAAGTCGTTTGAAGACCGAGGTGGCCGTTTTCGTGTGAATAGGATGCTTCTGCGAACCCGGCTCTCCCCTCCAGAATCAAGCGGATTTTCTATATTTCAAGTGAGGGTAGCAATTCGTTACACGAGGTTAGCGATACACAACTTACTTCCGTTGCTCTTTTCCGTAATGTTTTTGAACTGAGCAGTTAAAAGGCTCCGTCCTTTCCTTGATCAGGTCTTTCCGTCACCCCATCCGACTGTCTTGGAACGTCTGAAAGAGGTGGACTGTATCGTTTACGCCATGGGATCTCTCTTCACCTCCATCTGCCCGTCTTTGGTACATTCTCTGACCATGTCGCCGTTACGATTGATAATTCTTGCTGCCATTGTTGTATGACTTTTTCCATTCTTTTAGGTTCTTAAAGGCGTCGGGGAGGCAATCGCTTCCAGATCCTGTCCTAAGGTACGTAAGAAACTATAGAGCACCGTATGGCCAGCGAGTAGAAATTGTCTAGTTCGTGCACCTTTCGATCGATGGTCTTTTTGATATGAAGCTGTTTTTTTTTTTCATCCACTTGTATGCAGGTGCTTCTTCTGAATAGTTCCCATGACCGGGAAACGGCCGGGTTCACCGCTATTTCCTTCGTGGCAGCCATAACGGACGCCCTGAATCGGACGCACGGAGATGCTCACAATTGCCTACAGAATTCCGTAAGTAGGCTCTACCCACCCAGTCAATCCGCGACTCATGTTTGAGGTACCCATGATTTGAAATATATTCGTGCAGCCGAAAAGCTACGTAAATACACTTTTTGTGCCAAGAGACGGTCAGGTTCCGGTAGAAGCTGAGCGATTAGCCGACCTAGGAATCACCGAACTGGTAAGTGTTTCACTCATTCTGTCACATTTTAGTTTCTTCTGTTAGATTCTAAACGCCAAGCTCGTTTTGCGACAGGTTGTTGTTGACTCGGTGCACGACTCGAAAGTGGGGCAGATCTACGATCCCAAGTCTTTGATACAAGCTCTCGCTGACCTGCTGCGCAAATGAGCGCAAGGCGGCGGAGAATCACGTGTTCCAACCTCATTACCAGTTCACCTGGCAGAATGCCGCAAACAGAATGATTGTACATGGCCTGTACAGATCTCAACTCATTCCTTATTACCAGCGAACCGGCAGAAACGCTTGTGTAGTATTCTTGTTGAGAAAGGGTAGGTACAGTTTTGTATACTTACTTTCAGTTTCAGATTGACTTGGGCAGCAAGCAAGGCCTGTATGTAACTTGGTGCTGAAGTTTTGAGCTGGTGTTACATTTCCAACTTCAGAAGTTTCAAATTCACAAAGCTCCTGCCTTACCTACAGCCACATTCACTGTCGCTTGATTGTTTTTTCGAGTAAAGTTTATTTTCAGTTACGGTCTGAACTATTTCATTTATTTAAAAAAGTGCTTTGAAAAAAAAATTGACGTATTTATGGTTCAATTTAATTATGGTTCGAACTTCCGTTCGGTCTAACTTATTCAATAATTTTAGCTCAAGGGGCAGAATTGTATTTATTAATCTGCTCATATATATTTTAAATTGTTTTCATGCTACAAGATAGACAAAAGCAGCCAAAAGCTAAGTGGGCCTCTATTCAACCACAACCGCGAAATCATGGGCCATGTTCAACACTGTAGCCCACCAAAAGGCCCAACATCAATTGTTCCGTGTGTCTCACCATTGACAAAATATAGTGACGTTATAAAAAGCAAAATAAAAGCAGTATCACCAAAGTGAGATATCAGAAATTTCTATCATTTTTTAACCACCAATCATGATAGTGAATAGTGATGATGTATCATGTTAATTGAAACTCCTCGTATTATTTTAATTGAGATGCCTCATGTAATTGGTTGTGCCCACAAGCTATCTAACAATTACAATTACTCTCATAAAAATTAAAAACTAATACAAGAAAAAGTTATCATCTCTATCTTAATTACTATCATCACTATCTAACAATTGGTTGTGGCCAAGTGATTATACTCAACAATCTCCCTTAAATGTCGCATGCTCCCTCCAATTAGTACTTCGTTATGTCCTTCATCGTGACGTGCGTCGTCTTTGTAGGTGTGTCTCTTACATCTTCTCATTCTCTCTAGAAGTCTATTCTAGATGAGCTCTTTGCATCTCCCCCTTCTCTCGGGACCCACCCTACGGTTTTCGGCTCCATCAGCTCATTCATAGATAGAGTTACTCTCGCTGTTCTGAGAGTCATTAATACTCAAGGTATCTTTACTCATTCTTTTGGCTTCCATAAGTGTTCCACGTCTCGTATACCGATTCTGTATCAAACCATGATCTCATATACAATGATGAATTTTCATATTGTCTCATATTAGATTACTGTGACTCAAAAAACTTTATTTATTAGTCGTGATTCAACAATCAAATATAATTCACTTTTTCTTCTTTGATTATGCTCAAAAGCCTACTAAATTAATATTACTTCTAGAATAAAACATGTGCATAAAAACTACCACATTACTTTGTAATCAAAATTAAATGATATATTTAGTTTATATGAAGAGAATGACGTTTTTTCATATATTCAATCAATCATAATTTTTGATAAATTTTATAAAATTAATTATAATTAATGAATCAAATCAATTAACATCTTTGAATTATTTTTCAACACATTTTCGAAACTTCTAATAGTTCGAACCTCCTACCAATAACTTGCCGCGCCAACATTTGTGCTGCTGGTGCTTGCCAGATTAGATGACCCGATCGGAGTCGGCCATCCTCCACGGCTCCACTTTTCAAGTTTCATCATCAGCTAGCTTGTCCCAGCGCCAATCAAAGCGCTAGTGCACCGTAGCGTGGTGCAGTCTTTGTCATCTCTGCGTCTCAATCTCGTCATCCCCAACTCAACCCTGTAGTCATTCGCAATCGGTTGGGATGTCGCTGTCGGAAATGAAACCAGCAACTCACGGAAACACAACAAAGATAACATATGTAAGAGAGACCGGCAGCTAGGTTCTAGTGCTCGCCTTGTCATGGTGTTCGGGAATGTGTGGCTAAGCAGACTGAAAATGACCATGCACCAAACTTGGCTAATGCCGAGACAAACGCAGCCTGCCAAGTCCATCCAACCGCTGAAAACCAACGAAGCCCACACACTGAACGCAGCCCCGAATGCCTCCAAAACTCCACCTCTTTAAAATATCGGCATGCACTGTGCACCAAAGTCATGTGATCCCCGAGCAACGACAAACCTGTCCATTCTCCATTCTCTTCCACCACACTCAGCTTATAAAACGCCAAGCCACAGCCCGAGACTGTCGCAACCATTCCAGCGCTCTTCTTCGGGGGGCTTTGAGAACTATCCGGTGGGGATGGGGTGGCTGATGCTCGCAGTTCTCGGTCTGCTACTAGTGTCAGCCGCGTGTCGGGGATCGGAGGGGGCGGAGGAGGCGATGTGCAACCTGTTCCGAGGGAAATGGGTTCCTGACGCGTCCTACCCTCTCTATGAATCCAAGGCGTGTCCTTTCATAGACGCAGAGTTCGACTGCATCAAATACGGCAGGCCTGACAAGCAGTTCCTCGAGTATTCCTGGAAGCCTGATTCCTGCAGCATACCCAGGTCAGCTATAACATCAAAGTACCAATCATTTTATTTTATTTTTTTATAATTAATATAATATCACATACGCATACCCAATCATCAGGGTTCGAACTTGATTACGGAGATTATCAGGAACACTCTTCACCCTCTTTACCACCCGGCCACACCCCCTGATGGCAAGTAACAACTATTTTACCAAAAACACAAAGTACAAAAAACAACGCAACTTTAACTAAAATTTCAATGAAAGTTTCGACCTGAAAAGTAAACGACTGAATTTTTGCGAAACGTTTAGATTCTCCGACAATAACTTAAGTATGAAAGTGTCGTACCGGATGCAGGTTCGATGGTTCAGATTTCCTGACGAGGTGGAGAGGAAAGAAAATACTGTTCGTCGGGGACTCGCTGAGCCTCAACATGTGGGAGTCCTTATCCTGCATGATCCACTCCTCCGCTCCTAAATCAGAAAACTTCGTCAAGAAAGGGTTATCCATCGTCTTCCAGGTTATTTAAAATTTCTAACCTTTTTTTATCGGGTATTTAAATTTAACTAATTATTCTGCAGTTTTATCTCAGGATTACGATGTGTCGGTGAAGCTATACCGCACATCATACCTGGTGGACATAGCCAGGGAGCCAAAAGGCCGGATTCTGAAGCTGCAGTCTATCGAAGGAGGAGAGGCTTGGAAAGGGGCGGACATGCTGATATTTAACTCGTGGCACTGGTGGACTCACAGAGGCAAAACTCGAGGGTAATAGCTAAGAACTAATGTAAGTTGCAGTTGCAACGTAAGGATAAAAGGATCTATTTTTCGTTTCAGATGGGATTATATACGAGACGGGTCGGAGCTGGTGAAGGACATGGACAGCCTCACGGCGTTCTACAAGGGACTGACCACATGGGCGAACTGGGTTGACCAGAATGTCGACCCATCTAAGACCAAAGTCTTCTTCCAGGGGATATCGCCTACACATTACAGGTAAGCAGATAAATACTCCAGGATATTTTAGTTATACTTAAAGTCATTTGGTAGAAAATAAAAGACTGAGGACAGTTCCTACTCAATCATCCAACAAGGTATTCATATAATAACTCTAAAAACGCAGCCTTATCTACCAAATTAATTCAAGAAGTTGAAAAAAATAACTAAACGGAACTCGTGAAATGAGAAACGGAAGATAACGGCGACGCTGGTAAATATTTGTCCGTAAAATGTCAGAGGCGAGGAATGGAACTCGACGAAAAAGACATGCAGTGGGGAACAAGAGCCGTTGGCAGGATCAACTTACCCGGCGGGGTTACCTGAACCGGTTGCAGTGGTGAAAAAGGTACTGAGCAGCATGAAGACCCCGGTGTACCTGCTTGACATAACGACGCTCTCACAGCTGAGGAAGGATGCCCATCCGTCGTCCTACAATGCGGAATCAGGCATGGATTGCAGCCACTGGTGCCTGCCAGGGCTCCCGGATACTTGGAATCAGCTCCTGTACTCAGCACTCGTCATGGAAGGTCAGGATAAGAAGCAAAACTGACAAGATATTTGTTACAAATTCAGCAGCAGAAGAATGTCAGTGATCAGTTTAGCAACATCATTTCGAGATTCACATTGTTTATGTATTATCTTACATATCACAGCAAAGCCTCGTCGATGAAAAATGTTATTGATAAGAATTCTCGTGTCAAATATATGAGACGTTATCATAAAAGATACTTATGACAGCTTTCTAGCCGTTCATATCTGTAGTTCTTCACGATTCATATACACATATAAAATGCTCCGTTCAGATATTTGAATTCTATAAATATATAAAAAAACGAAGCTTCTTTAAAATCTTGAAATATATAATAGCGCGACAAATCACTTGTACGGACGATTTGCGTAAATAGATAAAACCAAAAAAAAAAGAGTTAGAGATATGCTACGGAACTGAGGATCGATTTCTTTAGTAAACGGTAGTTGTACAAATTGAACGCGACGAAATGAAAGACATGACATACAATTGTGACATCCGGAGGAGTCGGGATGGCGGGTCGACGTGGATCAATACCCAACGTAGACAGCCGCATTGACTACATAGCATTCGTCACTTTTGTCGCCCATCTCTTCCACAACCACGCCACTCGAGCAAATAAGCCCCCCATCAGCCACTTCAAATTTCACGATCTCTCCGCTGAAACAGAACCAGTTAGAGATGGTGACACATTGAAAAACATGATTGAAAAAAAAATGATATGGCGGCATGGCGCAAGAGGAGCTATTTCTTGAAATACTCACTACGGAAACACTGACTTGACCCTCTCGACATCAAGATGTGCTTGGAGAGATCGGGGCACGCCCAGTTTGATCTGCAACTTCATCTGGTCAAATGAGACTCCCGGGATATTACCTGCATCCATTTTTATGCAAAAAATGAATACCAGAATCCGACCCTATCACACCTTGTTTTTTTTTTCACAACCTTTCTTTTTTTCTGCCTTTTCAATCATTTCTACACCCGAGCTTGGTTTTTTTTCATACTACCCTTTTCGCGGTGAGAAACAACGACAATCACACACATTTTCGTACTTCCGAATAATGAAAATGACACATGGGTCCTAGCTGTAGATTTTCGTTGTTTGTAATTGCGAAAATGACTGTCACGGTTCAAAACCGTGACATTCTTTATGATTTCAGAGTTGCAAACTGCGAAACTTCAAGCAATATAACAGTTCAGTGCAAAGACTATTTTCTATAAAAACCAAGCAATTATTGAAAATGAAGAAAAAATTACGATTTTGAAAAAAAAAATTCTTACTCAGTTAGTATATTTGGTTCCACATTCAAAACTAACTATACTTATGGATTAAATTTATGAGCTCTAAATCCCTTATATGCACCAACACACACCTAAACCACACACTGGCGGGGATCGAATTGGAGGTGATTGCATCCCTACAAGCCCTCATGGCAGCTGATGTGATGTCCTGCCTGAGACCCAAAGGACATTAAAAATTACAGCTTTAAATTATCCTGATAACCTCATCATCTCAAAAACTTCACAACTGATTTCAATCGGAATCACAAAGACAGAAAAGAGCAAACCCGTGTTGATCATATCCAACACCCATTTCAACAAACAGCAGCTTCATCGGCTGACCCGACCCGCTGCCCGCCTCCGCTGACGCTTTCTCTCCTTCCATGGCGGACAAGGCGGCTCTGACTGGAGTCGCCCGGACCCGGTTGACCCGAGCCGACAGGTGATGCCGCAGCGAAAGGTGAGGGCTTTGGGATGCGCAGCTGTGTTTGGAAACTGGGTCGGGGTGAAATCTCAACTTCGATGCAAACAGGGGGTTTTCACAGCACACTGTTTCTATCATCGTTTGCTTCAATCTGAGTCTGGCCTGGTTAACAATGTTCGTTCTTCATCTGCAGCAAATGGATAGAAAACGGCAGCGTTTCGATACCTCTGCAGTTCTCCAACTCAGACTCCTCGGATTCATCGAACAATTCGTGGTCTGCGATTAACGACTGAAAAGTTAGTCCAATGCAATTCCCTGGTTATGTCTTGACCAACCATATTGGATTTAAGACAAAATTCATAATTATCAAGTCGCATTTGAGGTCGAATTGTTTAGAATTTCGATTTTACATTGAACCAACAGTCAGGAATGGTTTGATTATTAGTCTGATTTTCCATTTTCTATTTTATTTATATAAATAATAATTAAATATTTCAATAATTCTGCACTGGACTAGTTGATTTCTTAAAAATTTGGTTAAATGGGATAATTAATAAATATATTAAATACTAAATTGATTTATATAAGTTATTTGATTCATGATGGTTCAATCAATTTTAACCGGTTCAGATTGATCAAATCTAATTTATAATGTAGTATGGTACTATAAATAGAACCGAACCAGATAACGCCCGATTGTGACAACGGTTGAACCAAACGATCCGATTACAATGAAAACAAGCTTTCATGTGGTTTCGGCCCATGAAAGACATGGAAACAATCTGTTTTTACATGGAATTTCAAGAATGCACAGCTTGAGCCTATTCTAAATTTCTAATACATACATGGTCGAACACTGTTCATGTCTTTTTTCGAACAAATTGTGGCGCCCCGACACTGGCACGATGTCTGGCAGCCACGCCGGAACAAAATGCGGCCGCCAGCCTGTGGCTGAATCGAGCTACTTCGGTATAGATTAAAATATAAAATTGCGCGCAAAGTCTTGAAGAAGGGCGCGCTATTGCTGGCTGAGGCACTGCACGCCGCATGTCCTCGCTTTCTCTCTAAGCTCTTTGAAAGCCGCCATCGTCTCCGCGTCGAAGCCTCCGGCAAACTGACACCGATTGCAAACATGTCAGACACTCGATTATTACACAATTTATCTATATTTTTTTTTATAAAAAAGCACATTTCCGTAAGAGATTCGAACACTGAATGTGTGAACTCTCAGAAGTTACTGATTACCTGATGCACTCGAAAAGCGAACTTCACGCCCTGGACTACGAGTTCTGCTTCGTCAGATCCGCCAGTGGCAGCCTCGAGCTCAGCCGAAATTCTCTTCATGTACTTCATCGCTAATCTAACCGACGCCATTTTCATCTGCAAGTCCATCAAAGAAGCGAAGAAAAGAAAAAGTCAGGGTCAGTGTTTCATTTAGTTTCGCGCCCAACTGTCAGAGTCAGCGAGCATCGATTTCAACGCTGATTCTGTAAACAATGTAGCCATAGACCCCAATGCATGCCCAACGCAATAAAACAACACGTTGCGGCCACTAGTGACACGAATCTCAACTACTAGTTTAATGCACGGAAAAGACTATACGGAGAATCTCACACAATCCCGTCACACAAGAAACCAAGCAGACAGCCGATGAAATGTTCAGTAATCTCGGACTTTAGGGACATGGGGCAACATGTGCGCTGCGCACGCACAAAAAGGGCAAGGAACAAGAGCTTTTGCTCGACTCTTTTTGTCATCTTGTAATTGAAACAATTGAAAAAAAGAAATACTACAGCAGTCTCAGATCTGCGGAAATTATGGTGACTAGCTAAGCTGGCAATCAAGTATCTTATCGACTGGTAGAGGGGACAAAGATGAGGACAAGGACCACCTGAGCTTCACCCGAAAGATAGAAAAAGGAAGACATTATGGGCATTTATATTCACACATCATTGCTGGTAGTTTTCGACAACGATACTCGCTAGAGTCTCAACCTACTACTATGGTCAGAATGAGCACGTAGATTCGCGCTAGCTAGCGGGCAGTTTAGGTAAGTTCTACGCCTGTCGTGCATAGTTGGTAACTGAAAGCTGGAACGCATACTTGGGTGGACACCGAATGGAAGGCGTGATGAGGCACTTTGACTCACATTTTGATTTTTCAATGCCCAATATGACATCTTCACATTGGTGCACCCAAAAATAACTCAAAGGGAAGAGGTTTACCTGGGTTACTAGTCCGCTTTCTTGCATCCAATCGAGAGGGATCCGATGCGTCTTGTATTTGCCCAACGCTGATTCCCTCAGGCGTGAAAGATCGTGAATCCCATGCTCCAACCTGACAAAAATGAATTTACATCAATAGACTAACACTTTGTGTCAAAAATTACACAAAATACTAAAATGTTAAAAGCTGCTAAAGATTGGAATGGATGAATACTTTTCGAACAAGGCTTGCATCATCTTCAAGGCTGAGCGGCAGGACTGGCGGGGGTCATCGCGGAAGGAGGAAGCCTCAGTTTCGAGCTTCTTGAGATCGGAGTACCCGAATGCGGCTTCCCTCAGAGCGTCTGCCTTCTGCTCGGGCCAGTCGAAGTGCTTCAGCACGGCTCGCTCGTCCACCTGATCCACAGCAAGTTCAAATCAAATCTTGACAGTCACGTGATTAGGAAACCGAAGATTAAGCAGCCGAGGAAGCCTACCAGGAACGAAAGCTCGTCGTCGAGCCACTTCACAAAAGGCAGGACGTCGTCAATGCTGGTGAAGGCCGCGCAGTTCACCTCCTCGATCAGCATCCGGATGAATTCTCCCTTGGTTTCAACATCATTCTTGATCTGTTAACAAGGGAAATGTAAGACACCCGAAAAATCGATATAGCTGGAAAAATCGGAAAGTTTCAATCTTTAGCCGAAAACTGAATGTGGAGTCGAGCACTCACGGCGAGCAAGTGAGCTGATCGATTCTCGATCTCTCCGATCATGTCGCGAGAGTTCGAGCCCGGTGGCGCATCCGATGCGCCACATGGCTCTCTACGCGAGTCTCGCCGCATTAACGAGTAGTAGAGCTCGACGACTTCGGGGACTCTCGTGACCCTATGGGACGTAGACTTGCTCCTCGCAGCCGGAAGCGGTGGCGGAGGCGGCGGAGAGGATGCAGGCTTTGAGAGTGGCGGAGGCGGCGGAGAAGATGAAGATGGAGCGGTTGGAAATGTGGATTTGGGAGGCGGCCTCGAGAGCTTTGGAGGCGGTTGGGGTTTTGCTCGGTCGAGGTTGTCACCTCGGATTCTGCTAGTCTCTGCAACGATGAGATTCGCGGCTGTTGACGACGTCGTATTGGCCGTTGATTTCTTCAAGTTGCGAATCAGATTGGATTTCACGGAAGCGTCAATCAGCCCCTGAAATCTCCGCGACTGCGAAATCTCTTCTTGTTCCCAAACCGCCATTGATGACGTCATCTCCTTCAATTTCTTCTCCTGCTCACTCCGCTCCTCTTCCAACTTTTTTCTCATCTCCTCCACCTCCCGACTCAGCCGCCCATTCTCAAGCTCCAATCTATTAATCCGCCTGGCCGAGGCGTCCAGCTCGGCATCCTTCCTCGCGATCTCCCGGTCCAGCACCGGCAGCACCACCGCCGCCTCGTTCGCCAGCTTCAGCTCCAGCACCTCCGTCTTCAACCTCGCCTCCCTCTCCCTCAGCTCCTCCACTACCCTTAGCACCTCCGCCACGTCCGGCGGCCGCGGTTGCACCTGCGCGGTGGCGCGCGGGAAGTACACCCCGAACGAGCGGCTGAACACAGTCCTCGTCGACGGCAGCGGCAGCGGCAGCGGCGGAGGGTGCAGCGGCATCGGGGCCTGCTTCCGCGCGGCCATCTCCGCCGTCTTCTGGCTCCTGGCCGGCGTCGCCGGCGTCGCGCTCTTCAGCTTTCCCGCCACCATTTCAAAGGCTCGAGCTTTGGAAAAATTGGGTGTTAGGGTTTTGGAGTGTGGGTCTTGTTTGAATCGGCGGAATCAGGAGGCGAAGGGTCTGGCAAGGTCGCTGTCGGTTTGTCTGACGAGCTCTGCAACTCGGAGCTTTGACATTTCAGAAACTGAGAAATACAGGATTTTTTTTAAAAATGCCCTTTCTTCAGGTTTGGATATTCATTCTACCCTACCGATCATTTTAATTTCCGATATATTTTTTTTTTGAATAAAATCGCACTTGTATTCAAACTAATAAAACAGCAGTTTTAAACTGCGTTTTTTCTTAAAAAAACTGCGATACATAACTGCAGTTTTTATGTATTCTAAACCGATGTTTTTATTAAAAATAAAACCGCGATTTGAAACTGCGATTTTCTCAAACAAAACCGCGGTTCACAACTGCGGTTTTATTCAAGTAGGTAGATTGGCAATTAAAATGAATTGTAAGGTAGAATGGAAATGAAAATTTGAAGAAATGGTAGTTTAAAAAAAATCGAAATACAGAGACTATTTTATTTAGTATTTTAAACATAATATTTACGGTATTAAATTAGGAAATAATTTCCGATTTATCTGATTTCGAGCTTTACTCCATCTGTCCATGTTTAATTCAAATTGAGTGTATCAGAAAATATTAATATTATTTACTATTAAAATTTTGATAATAAATATTTAATATATTTTGTAATTTATGTAAAATGAAATGAATAATTATGGCTGTTGAATAGTTTTTATAAATTATAAAAATGTAGTAAACTTTGACTTTTTAAGATAAATATAGTAACTGAATACGCATTATGTGAGAACTAAAACTACACAGAGAAGTTTTGACTAATAAGGGTGAGTAAAAGAATAAAAATAATAATTATCATTATTATTTCACTTTTAAAATTTCTTTTCACTAATACTATTTATATGAACTATTATTTATTTACAAGTGTTGGTACTCGTCGTTCCAACGGGTGGTGATAAAGAGTGACCGGGAGCGTCATACTGGGGGACTGAGCGTGGTTGGAGGCGGGGGTGGGGGCGTGGTTAGAGGTGGTGTGTGTCACGTGACCGGCACGTGACCGAGAGCATCGTACGAACAGAAGGATAGACGTTGATCTTTTATATATATAGATTTTAATGCATATTGTGTTACCAAACGTGCACTTCTAATCTTCAATATATATGGAGTAGGATATAAAACCATCTTTATATTCAACATTGTGATATTTTTACAAATTGCAAATTTGAGATTTGTTTCTAAAAATGAAAAATGTGACTCATTTATAACTAATGAAGCATAGATTTACGAAGATAAGGCTTGTCTTTGTGTTGTAACATTTACAAACTGTAATGTGATTTCCAGATTTTTAGACCATTTAATTTTTATTATGTTTTAAAATTGTGTTTAGTTTTATTTTGGTGTGCCATTTTATTTTTAGTATTTTTGTTTTGAGTTCGCTTGATACGATGTTGATAACACATCAAACTGATACATGTGTTTAGGGTTGTAAACGAGCCGATATATTCGTAAGTGGCTCGCGAACGAGCTCGGTTAGTACTCGGTCAAAACTAGATTGTTAATAAACGAGTCGATCACGAACAACAATTATAAGTTCATTTAATAAACGATTCGAACATAAGCAAGGGGGTGCTCGGCTCGTTTATGTTCGCGAACAAGTTCGATAAGAAACTTGATAACTCTATTAAAAAGATCGAGGACTTACCGACTTAAGTTAGAATGTAATTCAAATTTAAACATGTCAATCTATCATAATACGAGTTAAATTCGAAATTAGTGAAGATGGCTATAATAATTAACATAAATTCCGTCCAATGTAAATACAACAGATGTAACTTATGTATATCATTTGAGCCAAACATGAACAATGAGGTATTCGATCGTTTGTGGGCTCGTTTGAAAGTTCCATTTAAACTCATTTACAACTCATTTAGACTCGATTACAAACTATAAAGTTATTAGTCAATAAAATAATATTTTTTTGATGTTAGCTCATTTAAAATTCGTCCAAACTTGTTTGAACGCTCGTTTATTATATATATTAAAATTTATATTATATCAATCCAAATGCTCGAGTAAAGCTCAAGCTCGGCTCGAACTTATTAAAATTAAATGAGCCGAGCTTGAACATGTATTTTAAAAGCTCGTTAATACTCGGCTCGAACTCGAACTCATAAATTTTAAATGAACGAACATAAACACTTTACTACTCGACTCGACTCGACTTGTTTGCATCCTACATATGTTGAAGTGTGATTTGAATGATAAATAATAAAAATTATGTATATTGTTATTCGTGACATTAGAAAAATCCTAATAATATAAAATTAAATTTTATCCGTGTATATTATCTGTTTTGTGAGAATATTGTCTATAAAATCATACAATTAAATAATGTAAACAGTAAATTCGGGCTAGGAATTAAACCCTTTTTACATTACTTCTTTTACTAAACACTACCTTTGCACAAGTCAGCGTTTATTTACGTTAACATTTAATCTAAAATTGAAATTTGAGCAAATCTAAATAAAAAAAATTACCTTTTTATTTAAAGTAGATTATGAATTACAATACAAAATTCTACAGCGCTTATAAATGTCGATTATGAATATTGTTGATTTACAACTTAAAATATTGTAAACATATAAATTAAAAATTATCAACATTTACCATATAAAAAATTGTTGTACCATTCCCACGTAGATCAGTTGAAAAAGGACATCCTCATTAGAACAAATTTAAAAATAATTTTATGTCACGTCACATATAATTTGTGTCATGCAAATTTATCATTGAAAAAAATGAACATTAAATTAAAAAACCTCTATTCAACTATACATGTTGGACCCAATATAAAACTGTAAATTTAAAGACGTTAAATAACAAGAGACGACGCATATAATAATAAAGCGTTATTCAAAGTCCGGTCAAATGAATTTTAAAAAAAGCTTAATATATAGTAGATGACGTTTATAAGTACTAGACGTCACAAAAAGTTTAACTCAAACTAAGGTTATACAATAGTCTACACTTTTGGATATAAAACACCGTAAAAAAATATGGGTGTACTCTAGACCACATTTTAAATAAATAAACATCGTAAAAATTCTTTTCATGAGCTATTTAATATAGATGAAGCAGTGTTGTATCAAAAAAATATAAATCACCATAAAGTTGTGCATAAATTCTGAAAGAAGATGTCCTTAAAAAAATGTATTTTTTGAAAAAAGTTCTTTTAACTACAAAATACAGTGTTCTATTGTTTAAAGATCCAAACTTTTTGATTTGAGAGATATGAGGGACAAAATTGGATCTGGGTTTTTCTGGGTTGGGTTCACAAAGCATGCAAACACATCAATCTAGTCAAAGACAGGGACTATAGCAAAAAAAAGATGTGATCTTTGTGCAAAGAGATTTTGTGGGTGTGTGAATAAGATGTTGGTTGTGACTTATGACTCAATGATATGATGTGCATCGATTTAGTGGCCATAACAAACAACTCCATGCAATAAAAAACATGTAGTCTATTTTGTCCCTGGAATTAAATTTGATAGTTGGAAAATTGGAGTTTAAATGTTGAAGTAATGGAGTGTAGCTGTCTATTTAAAATGTGTGAAGAAATCGAGAGTGAGCAGAGTTTGACAAGTGCCATGTTTGGGACTTTATGACTGTCTTCTGCCGTGAATCATGGGGCGGACTTCATACTATGAAGTTACAAAACATCATTTGTACAAAGCCAGTAGTGTTGATAGTGGCAGCTTGGACTTGAACAGAAAGGCAGTCTAATGTCTTCGTCTTTCACTTTACATTACGACTTGTTGAGAGGCTTGTGACATATAAATTTATTTGAATGAGGTGTAAAAATAAAAGATATGATATGTTTTAAACTTAATGGGGAGTATACAATTTTTTTAAGCTGTTTGAGGTATAAAAATAAGAAATACAGGATTTGTAGATTTAATTGGGGTACAAAAATTTAAATTTTATTATTTTTACATTAAAATATGAACAGTTTGACTTTGACATGGATCTGATAGAATATTTCTATCAGTAGTCTACTTGACTGACATATAGGCTTGTCGCAGTTATTATATTTGTGAATTTTCTATATCATTTACTTGTTAATTATATGACAAAATCAGTTGAGATATTGTCGTGCTTTATATATGCGAAAATCAATTAAATTATTGTCACACATGATATTTACGAAAATTATTTTTTAAAATCTGTTAAGAGATTGTCGAACTTGATCATTAAGGATATCAATTTCCTGATTTAATTAAGGATCGGACTTGAGGTATTATCATAATCGGGAAATTTTTAGGCTTTGTTCCTGAATTTGAAGAGAAAGTGATATTGAAGGAAAAAAAAGGAGATGAATGGAGGAGAACAAAAAACGAAAAAAGAAGAAGCTATTTCGAGATTTGGGAAGAAAGAGAAGAAAATATAATGAAATTACTAAATTGATTTTAAATTTAATTAAAGTGTATAATAAAATAAAAATAAAATTATAATTTTGATCTCTTTACATCTCTTTCCCTCTAAATCCTTCCAAATGGGAAGGAAGGAAAACAATGATTGGATTCTCTCCCAATCTCTTCATAAAAAAAAATTGGGGAACAACATTCTTCACATTATTAAGTTATATTTGGGCCGTTATTGGGTCTAAAAGCCAGCCCATCAAGATTGAATGGATTGGGCTCAGTTTGATTTTCAACCCTTTACTATCATTTTCCCAACGAATATTACGAGCATTTAACAACATTGAACAAGCCGTGTTATTTTCCCTATGCATCACTCGATAGCTACCGACAACTTATGTATTGGATGTTTTTCTTAAAAGCAGATTCTGATTCGTAGCGATGAATATTCATTAATCAATTAGTCTGTCCTCTTTGTTTAAGGTTAATTTAATTAAATTAAAGTCAAATTAATGCTAGCGGTTGAATAAATTTAATAAGTAGGTGGTTAATATTTTTTTAAAAACAAATATGTAAAAAATGAAATTGATAGATTATTACGGGTGAGAAATTAATTTTTATCTATAATGATAATAAAGTGATTAATGTTTGATATTTTAAGGTAGTTTTTGATATTAAATGCACATTAAAAATTATTAAATGATAAATAAAAATAAATAAAAAATTAATTAAGTGACATGTAAATGAGGACAAATAGAATATTAAATTATTATTTCAATGACAACTTATGTACCAAATAATATTAAAATTCTAAATATGATGTTAGTTTATTTTTGCAAAAATTGAATTTTCATACAAATAATCTCAAATCGATTTAAGTTTTAGTAGTACCACGTAAGTAAGCGGCCTGAAGAGCCATCAAGATAGCTTCTAATCATCCAGAAATTCACTCCTACACCAAACAGAGTGATAAAAAGGATCTTTATCCCATACTGTAAAATCATTTTACTGCAATATAAAATTAGATAATTTTATGTAAAATTAAATGGTTTTCGATGACAAGTATAAATCAAATATTGTCATCTATCTACCGAATTATTAATAATTTTATTAATTAATTTAAAAAAACACATGACATACATGAAATGATAAAACTATGTTGTTTTTAACTTGGCAATATCTGATCTTAATTCTAAAACAAATTAATTCTTCCATTTGAGAAGAAAGAAGAAGCCATGTCTAGATTAGGGGTGGATCCATGGACTCCGGGTAAAAATAAATAATGAGTCCTCTGTTTTCATATATTAAAATGTTTTAGTCACAAAATTTATTAAGTAGTAAATTTAGTTCGTGGTTTACCATTGAGTCATATAAAGGAGAGCCGGGCTTGAGCCTGCGCCCATATGAGCCAAGCTGAATCTAGAAAAAAAGTTAGAAGGTAAAGAATGTAACTATATTTATACTAATGTATTTAGTTTGAAAAATAATATATTTAGTCTAATAACTACACATAAATTACACTAAACTTAAGATTGTAATATTAAAAAGGATTTTTATTCAGGACAGCCAACTGCTAAGTAAAAAAATAAATAATAGTAATAAAATAAAAATCAACTGTTTTCTTTGAAACTCATGTTTGACACTGTTTTTGGCATTATGAAATCCTATTTCTATTAAAAATTATAATATAGAGGGTCAAGTTTGAATTTTGTATTACACTAATAAATAATATATATGCATAATTTATGGACCAAATTGCAAATTGAGTGAATTCAAACGAAAACCTCATAAATGCATAGATCCGCTAGTGGTCTACTCCGTATGTTGCTTCAAAGCAAGAACACATACAACATCAACATCAGCACCTACCCAACTAAGACATCAACCATCTGATCAGATCAAAACCCTAATCAACTTAAGTGTTGAACCCATTTGACACCAATCACATTTTCTAAGTAATTATCCATAACTGGTTGAATAATCAATCCATTTCCCCACGTCACCGCATCTTCCCTCCAGTTATAGCTATGTAATATCCACTAATCTTCCACTTAATTACCTTGCCGACTTTGCTAAACCCCACGTGTCCCAACCCCTGAAAACAACATAAATGTCTCTTTACACATGATTTAGCTTCAAAAAGAGTGATTCTCACCACATCACTAATTAGAAAATGTTACGTTGAAAAATTAAAATAATGTGTCGATTTATTATTAAATTTTAAATTTTTATTACAAATCATGTGACTAATCAAAATATCACGTGAAGTCTAACATTTGATAGATGGATCTAAATATAAGAATCTCTACCTTCCAAGGTATGCAAAGGTACGTGGAGAAGCGTTTGCTTCTTGGGCATAATCTCACACGCACGCATCCACCAAAGAGAGCCTAATGGGACTGATTCGGGGTAACCAATATTGATAAGTTAATGCTTTGAGAGAGGGAGATCAGTTTTATGCTTGTATTCTATGGTTGGATTACTTCCATGGAAGGACACAACAAGGTGTGTTTGATGAACCGTACAAGCCACACACCATGGCTGTGTCTCAACAAGTCTCATGATGCAATCATCAATCAGAAATGGCCGGAGATTTTGTAGTGAGATTGGAGATACACATCCGGTCATTTTGCGAAAATACAAAATCAAGGGTCTGATCATCTGACTCTATCAGATGTTATCTGACAAGATGAGTTGTGAAGTCTGACAATTTTCATTGTTTAAAAAAGTTTATTACTGGATCAGTCGATATCCAAAATGCGTCACACGACAAGAAATATTTTGATTCAAGCCTTATATATATGTGTATATAATGAGTAAGGGTAAAGCTAAGTACTCACATTGGAGATCATCCCATGCCATGAAGAAGTGCTTCCATCTCAATTGCTTCAACATGCAAAGAGACGGGCGATTCGAGGTCGAGAGGAGCAGCGGATGGAGGCGGCTGAGCGGGGCGCACCACTGGGAGGGCATGCTGGACCCGCTGGACCTCGATCTCCGAAAGTACTTGCTAGGCTACGGCGAGATGGCCCAGGCGACCTACGACGCGTTCGACACGGAGAAGGCGTCGAGGTACGCTGGGGCCAGCCGGTACGCCCGGAGGAACTTGTTTGACCGGGTGGGGATCAGTAAGAGCACGTCAAGCATCGCGCCTAACTACCAGGTGACCAAGTACTTCTACGCGACCTCCAATCTGGACGTCCCCGAGGCGTTCATCTTGAGGTCGCTATCGCGGGAGGCGTGGAGCAAGGAGTCGAACTGGATGGGGTTCGTGGCGGTGGCGACGGACGAGGGGCGGAGGCGGATGGGGAGGCGGGACGTCGTGATCGCGTGGCGGGGCACGGTGACGACACTGGAGTGGGTGAAGGATTTTCAGTTCAACTTGGTCCCCGCGTCGAAGCTCTTCGACCAGAGCGATGACCTCCGAGTGCATCAGGGCTGGTACTCCATTTACACGTCCAGTGATCCGCGCTCTCCTTACAACAAAACTAGCGCAAGAGATCAGGTACGCATGCATACGATGTTGAATGGTTCGATTGTCAAATTGAACCGAAATTTTGAGATTATAACGGTTTTATTATCGATCGTTAGTAAAAATTAATAAATCAATTAATCAAATCAAAACGAAACTTTCAATTTCTGGTGTGGTTCGGATGCAATTTAATTTTTTTTAAACCGACTACTAACGAATTGATTTGTTTTTTATTTTTTAAAAATCAAACCAAATGGTACCCCTATATTTTTCATATATAAATCTAATTGAGTATATAAAATAATTAACAGTCTTATATTATTGTTTATATAAAAAAGTCTTGTATTAACTACATAAAATAATAAATAAAGTTCATTTAAAAAAATTAAATCGAACCGAATTGAGCCATATTCTTTAATTCAATTTGGTTTTTAACGCTAATGTTTCAATTCAGTTTTAATTTTTTCAAACCGTTTAAGAACCACTTAATTTGAATTTTTATTTAAAACAAAATGAACCGAATTTTTACACCCTAAGTTTTGGTAATTTATTATTCGCCCAAACAGAAAACCATACTTTTAAAATAAGATCAAAACTGATGATTATATTTTTATATATTATGTAGTTTATATATGAAGGTCAAAATTCAAAACTACAATATTTTAGTAATAATTGTATGACAAATTGAAAATATTTATTTTTTCCGAGTTCAAAATATTTTAGTTTCGAGCTGAACCAACCCAAAACAAAATATATCAATTCGATTCCGAACCGAACCAAATAATCATGTTGTTTCGGTTCGGTTCAAACCGATGAACCATTAAACGTGTAAGATTGATTATGCAGGTTTTGGCTGAGGTGAGGAGGCTGGTGGATCTCTACGAAGGCGAAGAAATGAGCATAACGATAACTGGGCACAGCCTGGGGGCGGCGGTGGGGACTCTGAACGCGATGGACATAGTCGCCCACGGGCTCCACCGGCCGAGGCGCAAGCCCGAGAGGCCGCACCTGGTCACGGCCTTACTCTTCGCGTGCCCCCGGGTGGGCGACTCGAGCTTCAAGAAGGCCTTCGACAAGCTGAAGGACTTGCGCGTGCTGCGCGTGAAGAACGCGATGGACGTCGTCCCGGGCTACCCGATGATCGGGTACTGGGACGTGGGGGAGGAGCTGGCCATCGACACGCGGAAGTCGGGGTACCTGAAGGCGCCGGGGGGCATGGTGAGCTGGCACAACCTGGAGGCGTACTTGCACGGGGTGGCGGGGACGCAGGGGCCGAAGGGGGGGTTCAGGCTGGAGGTGGACAGGAGCGTGGCGCTGGTGAATAAGAGCATGGATGGGTTGCGGGATGAGTTTCTGGTGCCCGCTTCGTGGTGGTGCGAGAAGGATAAGGGGATGGTGCAGATGCCCGACGGGTCGTGGAAGTTGATGGATCATGAATCCGATGACGACAACCAATAATATGTTGCCAAATCACATATGTTTAAAGTGACTAGATTTTTACCGGACAATTATGTTTGAAACGGCTGCAATCTGCGTAGACGATTCTGACATGGTGATCGGAGCAGATTGCAGCCGCTTTTGTTATGATACCTGGCGAAATTGTTGCAGAGCTCCAAGCACTTGTTTTCATCAATCTCCGCTTTGTTTGGACTTTGGAACAATGTGAGATACGACGCTGAGCAACCAATGGGAAGATTCTCAGGAACCTTCAGCTCAACTGCACCTTCTTCTATCAGCGCCTAACACGTCACAAAGCCCGTAGTAAAAGTTAGGAGCCATGAAAGGGTCTACAAAGTCGAATGAAAAAGAGTTTCAGCTGCAGATGAACGACAGTGGAAACTTACACCTGGAAAGAACGGATAGTTATAGCCGTTGATGCTAATTTCTCCTACATGAAATAGCGTTTTCTAGAAATAACGAGCAACAGTCAGTTGCAGGTAAGAAATGATTTGTAAGACCGGGGCAGAAAAGAAATCGCGCTACCTTGCTTTGTGGCGCAGAGCGAGAGCGAGAGGTTCTTGAACCAGTTTATTTGAAAAGTCCAAGAATCATTTGTAGTCAGCGCGCAGCCGAGGTTCTATTTGGCAGAGAAAACAGGATCAAGAGCCGCGAGTCCAGCAATATCAATGTTGGCGCCTTGGGGGTGTACTCTGATTCTGTAAGACCGGGGCAGAAGGATTGGATTTACCCACCCAGCTATGTCCGGTACCTTTAGCAATTTGCTTTACTTTCATCAACTCTCTGATTTCACTAGCATTATCCCACTTCCCATGTTCCGCTAAAGT
>NQLW01000010.1:226984-239271 GCA_002312845.1 Kalanchoe fedtschenkoi
TAGTTCACTGTTGCAGACAGAGAAGCAGCTCGGATAGCGGTGAGTGATTAAATCAATCTATCTCCGATCTCCAAGCATGTTGGATGCCTGTTTCCAGTTTCCGCTTTTCGATTTGATTCACTGAAGAGATAAAAGCTAATACCTTTTTGATGTTTGACGTGTTGTTGCTTGTCGTGGGTTAAAGGTAGCTGAGTTTCGTGGATTTGGGGTTTGCAGGTTGGGGATAAAGTTTGAGAAAGTTGGGGTTTTTGGGAGAGATGACGAGGCCGAGGATTTACCTGTTCGGGGATTCGATCACGGAGGCGTCATATGTTGGTGGAGGCTGGGGAGCTGCGCTGACATATCACTTCGCTCGAACGGTAACCCCCGCTTCAGATTTGCAGCTGGGGTGTTGACTTTTAGTCGAAGTTGTGATCTTCACTGATTGGGGTTTGATTGGTATTTTTCAGGCAGACGTGGTGCTGAGAGGGTACAGTGGGTACAACACGAGATGGGCACTGAAAGTGGTGGAGAGGGTGTTTCCAGACGACGGGGTTTCGCCCATTGCGGTGACGGTGTTCTTCGGGGCGAATGATGCTTGTCTGCCTGACAGATGCTCGGCATTCCAACACGTGCCGATTGCTGAGTACAAGGAGAATCTCCAGGCCATAGTTTCATTCTTCAAGGCACGAAAGCTCTCACCTTTTCTCCTTTAACCTTTAATGATTGTTTATTGGTTTAGGAAAAGTTGCCGTGGTAGGACTTGAGAGTGCCACTAGGAGTTTAGCATGTTGATTGAATCTGTTTGTAGGCGGTGAATATGTCCGAATAAGGTTTGGACACGATTAGTTAGTAAGTTTACGCCTTACGATCTGGATAGGCGTAATGGCGGTCACAGTCATATGGAATCTTGTGCAGTGGAATGATGCTCGATAAGTTTAGACTTTAGAATAGTACCTTGTCTGTTACTGTTGGAAGTAGGACACGATAGGCTTGTGTGCGTCGAGTTTGATGGACAGGGTCTAAACTTGAAGCAAATGGCTTCATACTTAGCATGTGTCATCAGTAAACTGTATGCCTTTTTAAGTTCTGTTTGGCAGCACAAGCTTTTGCTGAACCCACAATGTCCTATCATGTCCAAACTTCGGGTTTGGGTTGGTTTTGGGTGGGTGGATTTTGGTCTTGTGATGAAAGGGCCTTGAACTATCGCAGCTTTTTTAAATACGAACAATTTTCGGAGTCATCGTTTTGCTTATGCGGCGTAGTTTTCATGCAAGTATGCTTGTTATACTAAAATTAGTTTAGGAGTATTAATGTGAATTTTATTTCAGAAAATCAGTCCAAATTTTATTTTCTTGCACCTTTTCGGCCATTCAGACTGTTCGAACCGTAATTGAGTTGGTGGTAGTTCAAGACCCTTATAAGTTTTTTCCTTTTTTTTTTTTTGGATAAGTGGAACTTTCCATTGATGACTGGTAGAATCTGTGCCGGACATAATCTGCTTAAGACAAGACACCGCCTATAGTTCAGCTCAGGTTTTATGCCCAACATCTGTCGCTTAGGTTTTTGTCTAGCACAAATCTCAGGCCACCACGATGACCTATAGTGTGCTCCTGATACCCTAGTGTAGCCAAGATCCTCCGGAGGGAAAACATTGTAGTCTGTAGAGATTAGAGCTTTGTACTAATTTAAGGCCCCCAAGTGTGTCGCGTATCACGATTACAAATCTTGCGTTTGCTTGTCTTTCCGTTTTTTTTTTATGAATGTTTTCTGTGAATGTGATTCAGAAGCGGTGGCCTGCGACTCAAGTGCTCCTCCTCACGCCGCCGCCAATCGATGATGAAGTTCGCTTGCAGTAAATTCCTTATTAACACTTTGCATTAGTCTACACGGCCAGTTTCATGTTCGTGCATATTGTGAACCATGTGACCTTTTCGGTACAGATATCCATATATTGAGAACCCGGCCAATTTACCAGAGAGGACAAACCAGCATGCTGGCTTGTACGCTCGTGCAGCCGTTGAAGTTGCTGAAGAAACCGGGGTCCCTGTAATAGACTTCTGGACCATCATGCAGCAAACTCCTGATTGGAAGACTTACCTAAGGTATCCGCTCTTCCCCACTTGACTTCAATCACGCTGTTATTAGCTGCAACGAGCTATGAATTACCGAAACATTGGTCTACTCATATTAATTCCGAATCGCACTTTAAAAACATTAGGATACTTTTTTTTTTTTGAATTACCCAAATTACTCAAAGTTAATGGTAAAAATTTATCGTTAAATTTAACGAAATTTTTAAGACATTTAATTCATTTTATGAACTTTATTTAAGCAATTTTCTATATTTGAGCCTTTTTTTTTACTTATAAATTTTACTTATGTCCTATTCACGTTGTATCTGTATCCTTATATGTATCCTAATATTTTACAACAAAATCACGTTTTTCGTATCCGTATTTCCAGTTCGGTGCTACATACATACGCAGCGAGTTATGTCTTGATTTGGCTTGTTTATCCTCCCCGTGCTTGTGCCCGCCTATTGTAAATTGTAAATAGAACGCTGAAATTTCTCCACGCAAATGGAATAATGCAATGAACTAGTGTGGAACATGGCAAGATTTTTGCATGTGATCTGAGAAGCGATGAATTGTTTTGCTGATGCAGTGACGGTTTGCACCTTTCACCGAGTGGAAACACGGTTGTGTTTGACCAAGTGATCAAGAAACTGGGGGAGGCGGGCCTGAGCCTGGACGCTCTACCGGTGGATCTCCCGCTCATTGCCGAGATTGACACAAAGGACCCCCTCAAGGCATTTGAATTCTTGCAAAAATAGCTTCCAGTAACTTGTGTACTTATTTGAGGTCGAACTGATATTTTCTTCATTGAAAATGCGAAATAATTGCTGTGTAAAATCTTTCTTTACAGTTAAATTGCAAGTCTGTTTCCGCTTTCATAAATTTACACGACGCATGCTGGCGTGTAATGACCGAATATTTGGATCTTAGACTGTTTTGACTTCATATTGACCGAAATCTCGATGACACGTATATGTACTTTTTACGCATTGTTTGACTGAGAATGCCGGAAAAGAAGACGTCGAAAGCGTGAGAACGAGGAGGTCGGAGGTCTGACTGTTGGCATTCGTTTTCATACGATGAGGTGAGCGTCAGTAAACCGGCTCTGAGGGTACTTGGGCATAGTGGAAACTGAGTATATCTTTTCGAAAGGTTTTGTTTCTTTCTGCTGCTTTTGAAGCTTGTGCTTCCACCGTTTTTATGCGCTGATGATAAGCTATACACCCCGCCTGATCTCATCAAGATAAGCCAAACTTTAGAGCAAAAAGAAAGCGGTAACTGCAGCTATATATCCTTATGCGGTGATGCTTTCTACCGGATGAGTGTGTTGAATAATATAGTTAAATGGAATGTGTGGTGAATTTTGTCATAGAGAGGTCTATTTTATAGTTTAGGAAAATTGATTTTTGGAGTTTTTAATAGGGCGGGGCAATCCTCTCTAAGAATTCGTCTTCATAAAGATACACACGGTCGAATAGATTTAAGATCAATTTTCTTACTCTATCAAGTACGTAACAATAAATGTTCTACTTAGTCGAGTGAGATCATTTGTATTTTCTCCATTCGACTAAGTAAAATGCTTTAATTGCACCAACTCGGCCGATTGAGATTTTAGTCTTGGTTTTCGCTCGGGCGGGCGAGTAAGGTTATAATATGCCTTAATCGGTGGAGTAGACTTGCTTTAGTAACTCTACTCGAGTCGGTCGAGTACAATGATATTTGGTCCGCTTTTGCTTTTTTTGTTTTTCAATCTCTCTTTTTATCATTCTGTGCAAAATGAGACTGAAACAGTATAATGTCAAATGTTTCGAGAATCTAACTCAATTTGTCATGAAGTGAAACTTAAACCAGTCATATTTTATCCATAAAGAGTGTGACATATTTTTTTAAAATTCAGAAACTTGATTTAAATCCGGAGTTTTAGAGTTTGAATCCACATCTTAAATGAAAAGTTCTTATGGTTGGGTGCGTACAGGAAGTGGAGTAGGAAAAAATATTATATACCATATATTTTTTGTTAGTGAGTGGTATTTTTTATATCCAGAGAGTTTAGTACGACCATTTTCAAATTTCATAACCAAAAATAGATTTAGAGTGGGTCATTTTACTCCATTGGGTGCGTGTGTTAAACAATAAATTGAAAAATTGGAGCTTTCTGTCTTGTTATGCTGGATTTACTTAACCACTTTTCAGCACATTTCTTCAAAGTACTGTCGGTATGCTGAATTTTCTTAGCTATTGTTCGATATATTATTTCATCGCTTATGATAAGATCAGTGAAATCAATAATTTCACTTTGTATAATGTAGAAATTGTTGCAGTTGTCGGATTTATTTTCAACCTGTGCAAGTTCTCCGGCGAGCTCAAATTAGTTTATCAGGTAGTTTTGCCTTCGCTTCACGGGTTTTCTTGAAAACTGGTTTCTTAATATTATCCCTAAAGTTCCTTCGCTTTGGCAAATATAGAACACGCTTTGACATCTTTGAGCTCAGTGGCGTCCTCTTTCAGGTAGGTTATGGTGTCAAGCACTTCCGGAGATTAAAAAATCTGATAAATGCGTCGCTACGAGCCAGACTGCATCCGGAAAAAAATGTGGTAAAGTTTCTGCGTTTGTGTCGCAGGTTTCTTTTACCTGGGGATCGATGAGTGCTGCTTAAATCAGCGAATGGAACACTGAGCGAATTAAGCCTCTCAGTGCAATGGTGAGGTTTTTTTTCTGTCATTTTTCGCTTTCCTTTTGTCGAGAATGTCAGCTTCTGATGTGTTGATTATGCCACTTGACAAATGTCTTAGTGAGGAGAAGAAGAGGTGACTTATATTGTATTGTTGAACTATGACTTACAAGTCTGGGCTTTTGAGTCACAATGAGAATACAATCCAAGCTGGGTCGACCTGAAAATTCAACATGGTATCAGAGCCGACGGTTCAATCCGAGACCAGTGAACACGTGTTGGAGGTCCGGGACCAGAGAACACGTGTTGGCGGCCAAAGGCATGAATGAAACCAGAGTGGCTCCCAAAAAGTGCGAGTGAGCTGGCTGAGCCAGAGAGAGTCGCAGAACAACTAAGACGTGGATTGGACCCTAGAGAGCAAGGGAGACGCAGAAAGCGCACCTACGAAGAGGACGCATGCCACAAGGAGGGTTATTGATTGAGGGGGAGCATATGCCATTTCCCAAGTGAGAGGAAGATTGTTGAGTATGTTACTTGACAAATGTCTCACTTCGGCTAGTGAGGAGAGGTGTCTTATATTGGATTGTTGAATTATGACTTACAAGTGTGGGCTTTTAAATTACAATGAAGACACAATCCAATATGAGTCGATCCGAAAATTGAGAGCACATAGAATCCTTAAAACTGCCATTTTCAGGATGTGAGGAATGGATCTCGCACATCCTTTTCGCTCAGGTTCGCCTCAGTTTGGCCACATCTGCGCCTTAACCTTTGTCGCTTCGTTAAAGGAAAAGTCATTTCAACCCTCATCTCCTTTTTCCATCATCTTTTAATGTGTTTTAAATCGCTCATCTTCGTTTTGATTCAGCTGATGACTCGGAGAACCAGGTTTGAAGTAGTGGCGGATGACGATTCCCAGCACGAAACCTTACCATGGTTAGCATTCCGTCCGCCCTTTAATCTCATCTCGTTATATTCATACCGCCTCGCTGGATAAAATGTTTGAATACTCAGAATCGCACGATTGCTTGCTGCTTTTACTACAAATGGCGCTGCTGTGACATGAAATAGCTAAAAAATAGTCCGCTTTTTTCCCTCTCTGTTACGAATCATCAGCTGTCGATTGTTGTTTGACTTTCGTATTATAAGTGAATGTTTTGTCTTTACGCTTAAGGGTGATGCAGATAGCATTAGACCACTTCGAGAAAGTGCTTGTCAGGAACTGTAGACGAAAAGCTCCCCAGATTATCTTGTCAGGTTGTTTATATTATCAGCGCTAACTGCGTCTCTTTACTTTTCCGCCAGCTGAAACGAATCGATAGCTGCGAAGTGCAAACTGAGTACAACTCTTCCACGCCGCAGATGAACAATCTGAATAAGATAAAATCTTGGTACACCACCTTCTTCAATGGTGTTTGGCTAATGTTTGCTACGGAAAGCTACTCCCCCGTCATTTTAGACTGACTCTTTACGAACCAGCTCTCGCGCACCTTCAGCATATTCAAACTGGGTGTGGTACATTATGGTTCGAACACAAGACCGTTCATTGACATCACCTCAGATCACCAGGTCAAATCCATGTTGGTATATTTCATACTAATTTAGAGTAGTTAAGATATTTGAATTGCATACATTGGGACTAGTTCAGATTTTTAGAAATCATGGATTTATGTATTATAGGTAACAACATTATAGTGTTACAAAAAGTTCTCCACGCCATTACTAGATGATAGGTCAACATGCATCGACTCTATATATATAACTGGCTCTCATGTTTAAAATTCTCTACAGGCTCCGGTGCGTCTCTCCTAGCCGTTTTTCGAGTGATGCTGAGGGTCTGGCCCTCCAGGACTCTGCCGCTTCGACTCCTGGTAGTTCTTAACGGTCATGTCAGTCTTCTCGTAGCGAAACGCCACCAATGCCCGAGTCACCGCTCTGCCGCTTCCACCTTGAGAGACCGCGTCAAGGCCTCCCCTCGAACCAGGCCCTGCATCATCACCACCCTGCAATCCACCGAGGCTCGTACTAATACGATTCTTACTACTTTCGACTGGCTGATTGAGAGGACGAGATTCGACGCAGCGACAACTGACCGAGACCAACACTAGAAGAGCAACACAAGCGCAGAAGAATCTCAAACTGAAATCCATTCTTGCATATATGTTTTTCATACATGCCGTGCTGAAGGTCTTATATAGGCACTCATCTTGGTCCTACAATGCCATATTATATTCCAAAGTGGACTGCTCTTTAGCCATGGATTTTTAATAAGCTCATGCAATCATCTAATCAGCTGAAAAAAAAAAGAGAAGAAATATATTAAAAATGAAAAAACCAGAAACCATCCGATCCGAGCTGATTGAGTTGCATTCGAATATCTCCCTCTAGTCATCAAACCATCTTTACAGCCCGCAAACTTCCTTTCTGAAGATGCTTATCCTTCCAACTCATACCCCAACATCGTACCAACCGACCGTGTCAGCATCTGCAGCTCTCCTTTCCCAGCTGCAGCTGCTGCTGCGCTGCTTTCACCGATCATGCTCGGACCATGAAAGCTGACATCTGTACATGAAGTCTGATGAATATGGGTGTATGGAGTAAACAGAGAAAGGTCTCTTCTTTAACGATGACGCTCCGGATTCGACGGGTACGAGGTTAAAGGACGACATGGTCGGGAGGTGGCAGAGGATGCAACGGAAGGAAGAGTTTGAATTTCCCGCTGAAGACCGTTGACTGATTGTCAAGCCAATCTAACAACTGATGCACCGGCCCACTGAAATACGATTGGATTTCGGCCCAAAAAAGTAAACGGGTTATGGCCCAATCAACCGCCAGCGTGAGGACTTGTATAGTCCACGTCGTAATTACAGACCGACAAACTGATCAACACTGGTGGTTCAATGGTGGACCGAAAGCACCCATTTAGATGCGTGTTCTCGTTTGAAAATGACGTCATTTTAAATCGTTTTCTTAAAAATTTCCACCATTCTTCAGTTAAAAAATAAAAAATTTGAAAATTTTGAATAAATGAGAAAATTTTATTTTAAAAGAAAATCCAAATAAATCTAAACAATAAAAATAATTAATTCACAAATTTATATTTTTATATTTATTAAAAATAAATTATTCATCTCATAAACATTATCAAATCTGAACATAACAGTTCATCTTATAAACACATCGGTTCATATGATAAATATATCATCCGATAAATATAGTTAAAGTTAAATGAACATTAAAGTAAAATATTAAATTTATTTAATAATTTTTATTTAGATTTGTATAAATTAAGATTATATGTATATATTATGATTTTTTTTAATTTTTTCTAATTTTTCGGATTGTTTATTTATTTTATACTATTTATTTAAGATAGAAATGAATATTTTAATCAAAACGATCTAAAAGTACGTCGTTCCTCGAGCGAACGGTCCACCTATGAGTGATTGGTGGTGGTTGGAGCACGTCATCATCCAAACCAACCCGCCAACCGCCGCCATCCGCCATTAAAGTCGACAAACCTGCTCCAAGCTACGACGCTCAGCCATCATCGCAGAAACGTCAGCATTTCATCACGAAGATGGAAATCACCGTCCTCGACAGATCCCGAGTGTTCCCTTCCGAGCCTCCGTTCGCGGCCGACCACGTGCTCCCCCTCTCCAGCCTCGACACCGACCCCAACCTCCACGTCATCGTCCGCTACCTCCGCGTCTACAAGAACGCTTCAAACGCAAGCGAAATCAGCCCTTTCGAAACCATAGCCGAGTGTCTCTCCAAGGCGCTGGTTTACTACTACCAGCTCGCCGGCACGCTCCGCCGCCACGACGGGCGGCTCGAGCTCCTCTGCAGCTCCAGCCACGGCGCGACTTTGATCAAAGCTACGGCGAATCGGACCCTTTCCTCGCTGAACTACCTCGACGACCCAGCTGCACATTTCGTCGAACAGCTGGCGTACGACCCGGATGTCGAAACGGGTCTGGACAATCCGTTTACGCTGCAGGTTAGTCAGTGCCAGGAATTTTTATTTTGCGTAGAAAAATTACGTAATAAAATTAAATTAAATTTAACATATAAATATTTTCGAAAATGTTTAAAAATAGAAATTAAATACACCTAAAATATTCTGGCAAACTTTTGATTAGTTTATTTTTAAATTTAGTTTTGCTGATTTTGTTGTGAGTGAATAATTTTACTGTGAAATATAATATTGACTAAATCTTGGTACAAATATTAGCAACATATAAATTTGAAATGATTTAAATAAATTTAAATAAATGTTGTAAAAGGCACAAGCGGTATTGATCGTCGGACATAACATCTAGTGATTAGTGATTAGTCAGCTTGATGGAGATCAATTAAAATTATTAACTTAACCGATAAGTACAGTTATATATAATAAAATTATATTTAATAATTAATATGAAAATATTTATTTTTAAATGCAAAGTTTGAAATAGTTAACCTGTAGTGTTAGGGGGAACATTTTAACATTGCCTTTGTGATTAATCGGATATTTAGATGGAATCTTTTTAAGAACAATGATTTAAAGTATATTTTGATGAATAATTGTTCATTCAAATGAATCTAAATACATTATTGTTTATTATCAGTTATAATTTGATATATTTTTAATACCTATAACATCGATTCAATAAACATTATTTTTAAAAAATTTAGATAATCAATCGGTTAAGTGAAATTAATAATATATTTAATAAATAAAAAAAAACACGAAGCACGCTGATATAATTCCGTTTCCAATCATTTTGAGATATTTTAGAGTAACAAATATCACATCGTGGTAAAATTTAATTTCTTCAATTTTTTTAAAATATAAATTAATTTACACGATTTTAATATTTCTGATTTCGCAGGTGACCAGGTTCGAGTGCGGCGGGTTCGCACTCGGGGCGACGGTACACCACGCGCTATGCGACGGGATGGGCTCGACGCAGTTTTTCAACGCCATGGCCGAGTTGGCTAGAGGGCTGGCGCGGCCGTCGGCTGACCCGGTTTGGGACCGGGCGGGTCTGCTGGGTCCGAGAGACCCGCCCCGGGTGGAGTTTCCAGTTAGTGAGGTGCTGGGTTTGGACAAGGAGTTAGCGCCTTACTCTCGTATGGACAACGGGCCTGTCGTGAGGGAGTGCTTCGACGTGAAGGATGAGGATGTGGAGAGGTTCAAGGAGGATCTGTTCGAGCAGTGTGGCGTTAAGTTCACCACGTTTGAGGCGCTCGGTGCTTATATTTGGAGGGCTAGGTATGTTTTCTATCAAAATTTTTGTATTTGTGACGTATTGATTAATCAAAATTATTCGCAGCGATTTATCATTTGTTTGAAATTTTTATTGACTGACGTTTTCCGGAAAACATTCCACTCAAGAATCACTTCTTATTCAAGTAACCTTTTTGTTTCTTGATTTCCCTTTATTAACGTGATTAGGGTGAAATGTCTCATGTTAAAAAAAGTATAGTTTGATTCATGATTTCATAGTTTGTGATTTCAGATTTTTAAATCATAATATAGATATAATTTAATTGAATTAGTTGAAATTAGTATGATATGAGAATTGAGGGTTAGATGTGTGACATGTATGCCTGATGTGAAATTATGTGACTATGAGATACATGTGTGATCTTTTTGAGTCGCTGTGAATCTGGAGTCACGGTTAGAGGGTTCCATTGGGGGTAATTTGACATTGGTTTTCGAATACCATTTAAAATATCTTTTATTAATGATAAAAAAAATTATATGCATAATTTCAATTAAAGAATAGGTTATTTTTTTTTGAATAACGTATATTCGGGCGTTTGATGATCAGGGTGAAGATAGCTGGAGTTCCGGATCACGAGAAGGTGAAATTCGCGTATTCTCTCAACATACGGAAGCTAGTGAAGCCGCCTCTGCCGGGCGGGTACTGGGGCAACGGCTGCGTCCCGATGTACGTGCAGCTCACCGCCAAAGAAGTCGTGGAGAATCCCATTTGGGAAACGGCCGGGGTGATCCGAGAGAGCAAGAGGAACGCCACGGACGAATATGTCCGCTCGTTTATCGATTTCCAAGAGATTAACTTCAACCAGGGGGTGACTGCGGGAAAAGGGGTGAGCGGGTTCACCGACTGGCGGCACCTGGGCCACTCCACGCTCGACTTCGGATGGGGCGGCCCCGTCACGGTTTTGCCGCTCGCCAGCAATCTTCTTGGCAGCACCGAGCCGTGCTTCTTCCTCCCACACTCCTCCGCAAATGCTGAGAAGAAGGACGGATTCAAAGTGCTCGTGTGCTTGCCGTTGCGTTGGTTGCCTGCCTTCAGAGAAGAGATGAGGAAGCTCTCCGCCTGTCACAACGGCGCCGCATTGGCTCACCTCTAGCTCTGCCAGTGTAACGATTTGGTTCGTTCCATTTTTAGTAAAATATCATTTGAATCTTTAAATTTAAACTCAACCGTTGAACTAAACCATATGATTGAATTTAATTCGATTTAAGACTTTATTATTATTTTATGTATCAAATAGGACACTTTCATACAAATAATAATAAACGGGTAATAATTTATATCATATTATCAATTAAATTTATATATGGTATAAAATATAGTGAAATGATTCGATATGATTAATTTTAATTTGAAAAAATTAAAAATCAAATCATAGGTTTCAGCTGAAATCAAACGAACTGTTAAAATTAAAAAAATAAAGTCGAATCAAAATTATGTGATCGATTTGATTTTTTTCATGAAATTTTATTATTATTTCATGTATTAAATAGGAGATTTTTCATATTAACAATAATATATGGTACTAATTTATATTATATAATTAATTAAATTTATATATAATGAAATTATTCATTTTACTTAAATTCAATTTGAAAAAATTAAAAATCAAATCATAATGAAATCAAAACGGAGTGCTAGATCAATTCTAAGTAAAATTTTTATTTATTGGTCCCGGCGGGGCTCGAACCCGCGACCTTCGGCTCATAAGACCAACGCTCTAACCAACTGAGCTACGGGACCTTCCTTTACAAATTGCTTTCTTTATATTTATAGTAAACTTTCGTTTTGCAATATTATTGTTGTCACTTCTTGAATATACAACGAAGTTCACAACGCTATTCATCTTCACAAAATGATATCATTACAGGGTCCACAAATTCCTTCCTAGTCCTGGAAAAGATAGTCCAGAATCGGCCGGAGCGTCATGAAGAGATTGTAGTACGTCTTCTCAGTCGGATGTATCGAGTCAAAGAAGACGTACTTCGACGCATCGTTGCAGACCCAAGACCTCGAATTGCACAGAAACGCGGCCTCCAAGTACCCCGTTCCGCAGCATCCGCTAGTCACCTTCTCAAATCCTGCACACACACAAAAAAAAAACATCATATGACCCAATCATTTACAACCTTTTACCACACGTGTTCATCAGGTTCGGTTGCGATTACAAAGTTAGCTCACCGAATCTCTCGTGTTGCTGGATCATGGCGTTCACCGGGCTGTAGATGTCAGCGTAGACGAGCTTGACCCCGTGCGCGGCGGCCTCCGCGCCCACCTTGGTCAGCTCG
>NQLW01000010.1:240106-264785 GCA_002312845.1 Kalanchoe fedtschenkoi
GCCGGAACCGCCGGCTTCGGCCTTCTCTCCACGGCTCCAACTCCGCTTCTTCTTGAAATCCAAAGAAGCATGCTCAAAAAGAGCGTCGTCACCAATCTCACTAACCCCATTGTTGTGACGAGATCAGTTTCAAAATGTGTCTCCACTTTATAGTAAGACAACATGGAAGATACATTTATTGAACAAGGACACAGTTAGAAACATTACTTAAATCAGTACATGTGTGGTAATTATGATTAGTCTAATCATGTTTAATTATGAAAATTTTATCATTTTTTTTAAATTATTGGATATAAGGTGACACCTGTTATAAACTTATAAGTGCACGTTTGGTACACCGTATTATTTATACGTGTATTATTAATACCCCGTATAAATAATACCACCTATTGAGGAGGTATTATTAATACGGGTTTCCAAAGGTAAATTTTCTTTCTCCGCATCATTAATACGTATTTCTATTTTGTATCAAACACATCACCCTGGTATTAATAATACCATCCCGTTCATAATACATGCTACCAAACGAGGGCTAATGGATTAGACAAAGATATTTAGGGCTATACCCAAATTAGCCTAAAATACAAAAATATATAAAAATTAAATCTTAAACTCTAAAATCTAAAAATACTAAACCCTAGTGTCCGATTACTCTAAAAATCTTAAAATCATAAAACCTAAAAATTCGAAAATCCTAAAATTACTCAAACACCCTAAAATCTCATAAATTTAAACACCTTAAAACATAATTATGGAACAAAACATCTTAAAATTTTAAAAACCTAAAAAAGAAAGAAGCAAAACCTTTTTGTTTTACTCGATCTCTTAACAAACTCATATAAGGTGTCATTTCATATTCGTTTTATTTGAAACAATCCGTAATTAATTAACATTATGAAAAGTTTATAACTTACATGGCTCTCAAAACCTTCCAATTACATTCAACCATTAATTTCTGAATTTGGGATTATCCCCCAAAAAGTAGTGGCATTCTAATCTTTTTACTTTGTGTGAATGATAATCAAAGTTGGTGATCAGATGGAAGTGTGTAGAGACATGAATCAGTAACCCTGAGTGGGTAGTAGACTAGGTGAGCATCTTGTTATTGAGTGTCATGCTATCATTTGCGGTTGGATTTTTGTAGGCTGTGGTTTGGAAACCAAACGAGACTCTCACTTGTTGTTTTCATAACCATTTTCAACCACCGGAGACCAAACGCAAGTCCCTTCCATTTAAGTATTTGACACTCTTGGTTTCACACCCTATCATACCCCATATAGTTTTAAATAGAAAAATATTCAAAAAATACTATCAGAATTGTATGAAAGAGTGAAAAAATTTCATACCGATTTAAAATATTATTAAAGAATAGGATTTGATTCATTGGATAAAATTGATCTTGTATAAATTTATCGCGGATTATGATTGATTGAATATGAAAATACATTTTATGTGAGTGATAAGATACCATTTATTTTGATAACAAAATAGAATATTTTAATGCACAAGTCAAATTCTTATAATAATCTTAGGTTGAGAGTGCAAGGTAAGTTACATGTTACAAAATTTGTTCAGAGTTTTTTTCTTGCATGATTTTCAACAGTTCAGATAGGTCAGACTGTAAGTGAAAAAACAGTGATAGTTCAAAATACTTTTAATCAATTATATATTTTTGCTTATTAATTCATTTATTTTTTTAAAAAAAACACTATAGGAGACCCGAAACTACCACTACTTTCTTTGTTACAGTTTGCAGTTCATGAAATGTCGAAAATTGAGCGGCGAAAAAATGCAAACTAACTTAAGATGTAGGTTAAGATTAATTGGTTTGATTCATTAAATACTATTTATTTTATTAACTTTGTTGAGGATTAAGATTGATTGAGTATGAAAAAATGTCATTTTATTATTGTGAACAAACCGGTATCATTTAATTTGATGACAAAATAACATAATTTTTTCAGACAAGTCTAATTTCATTAATAATATTAGTTTATGAGTGTAATCGTAAATTTTAATTTAAAAAATCAGTTCAAATTCATTTTCTTGTATCGTTCTCAAATAATTTAAATATTTCGTACCATAATTGAAAATTTATGACAGATCCGACCTTTTTGTTTTTTCTTTTTTTTTAAAAAACATTTCTGAACACATTGTGATATCATTGTAGTTTTATTTAGATAATTGATTGTGATTGCTCTTCTCTATAATTAATTTGATTAGACAACTTTAACAACTTTTTTAAAAGTATTTATATATATATAGGGGGTTTCACTGAGAACCGCAAATAATGTGAGAACTGAGAACTCAATGCAAAAATTACGTTTTGTGTTTTGTGTCTTATGTTTTGTGGATGCATTTTGTGTCTTGTGTCTTTTGTGTGGACATCATTTTTGTTTCAAATTTTCAATTTTACATGATTTCTTATTTTCAAGTGAACCTCCATATATATATATATATATATATATATATATATATGTATGTATATATTATTGAAAGTGACGGCAACTAATATGTGAAATGGTGGTCCTTAACATTGGATACATAGGAACATGGCTAGTCATGGAGATGGAACTTGCGTGACGTGGGCTGTAACGAAGCGCAGACATTGTGACACGTGGATTTATACAGATCAACCTTGTGAGTATTGTCCCTGTAGATATTAATTCAGACACTTCAAAATGGACACGCAGAGACGTGTCGATTAAATGTGCATTTATTTATTTCTACAAAGAATTCAATAAATTCAAATGTTCGAAGTTTTTAATTTTGAAAAATGAAAAAATTAAAAAAAAAATTAAATTATCATGACCTAATTACAATTTAAACTACTTAAATTATCAAAATGGTGCGTAATATTTTAGATTAGATGGATGATGCTTAATAAATTTGTTTGATTTTTTAAATATAATTGATTTTATTAAATTTGTTAAGAATTGAGGTTGATTGAATATGAAAAAACATTATCTAGTTTAATTTAACAAAATAATTTTATTTAATTTATTGATCAAATGATGATTTTTCCATCCACAAATCTAATTCTTTTATTAATATTAATTTATGAGTGCAATCGTAAATTATATTTTATAAAAACAGTTCAATTTTATTTGGGCACCATTTCGGATAGTTCGGATAATTAAGACGATAAATGAGAAAGTGTTGATACTTCAGAAACCTCTTGCGATTTTTCACTTTAGAAAAATATTAATGAAAATTTAATTTATGAAATTCGCAGTCTAATGCTGTCAATAAATTGAATATAATCGAATCTAATTAAATGAAATTTTATAAAAAAATTATGTTTTTCATATTGAGTTTATATTAAATTAAATAAAAAAATTAAACATTTAAAGTTGTAGTATTTCCATTTAATAGATTCGATGATACAAATTAATAAATATTTATAAAAAATAAATTTCATTTAATCTGCCCTTTTTAATCAAATGTTTACTTATGTTGAAGGAATCTTATAAAACCATGCATGTATACAGCAATTGAAAATCACAATAGTTTTCACCAAATAAGGACGTTTTTCCAAAACAGGGAGGTTATGAAAATTTAAATATATTAATTTAATTATTATACACGTGGCAGATGAAGAACGAATATTAAAAATTAAAGTTACGTAATATGTAGATGGTTGGATTTAGTTTTGTAAATTGTAACCCTAGATCAAATTCCTATGTTGAATCAAGGTAAGACGTATGAAAAATGAGGAGAAGAATTAGATTAGCAACTTTTTTATATTAAATCAAATAATAAACAATAAAATATTATTATAGAGAATTCATTTTATCTCAATTTTTTATCATAAATTTTGGGACAGTCGAATTGGGTGGCGGATGGGGAAGGTGGGGCTATAAACTAGGGCAAGTTTGATACTCCAATGTCCTATCCTAATAGACATAGCGTTAGTTGGCGAAGGGCACTCGTGATGTTAAGCGTCGGATAATGTTAATGTATTATAGTAATTACATTATTAATGTTTAATTTATTAAATAAGTATTGAAATTAAAAGATGATTCTAAATAGAAAAATAAATTTTAATTAAATCACAAATAATAAGAGTTTTTTTTTTGGTGATGAACAGGGTTGTACATCCATTTCATCTTGATAGTGACGTCCTTACTCACTGCGGGTCAGGTCACGCGCACCTCCACCGTATCAAAACGTAAATGTGCTACTACAAAGACTCAAACCTAGGACCTTGAAATTACTATGATTCATTCATTGATGCATATGGTCTATCACATGTTCCATAGACACACTAATGAAGAGCTATTACCAGGTCTAACTAAGGTTCAGTGCAAGTGGATCAATTGTACTGGGCCCTCAAATATTCTAAGGCCTCAAACTTTATTATTGTTATAATTTCATATACCTAATCCTAAAACACAAAAAGGGAGACGATGAGCGGCCGACCTTCAAAGAAGTGACAGTTCGAGGAGCGTCAGATCGCAGACCTGCAGAGACATTACAACTCGAGTTTTGAGGTAGAGGTACGTGTACAATAATCTATGCCGAACGAGAAAACAGTTGAATCGAACGGTACGATGATTTCTTCTCTCTATCTAACGGTTCACTGACTAATTGCCTATTTCTAGAACTCTCGACTCTCCTCTCAATGAATTATTCGTTCAAAAATCAATTTCGGATTCAGCCCGCTCAAGGTATAACTTGTTTCTCCACTCATAAAGAACAGTTTATGAGGTTGACTCTTCATTCAACATCTCCAGGACTGATTCTCCATTCATCAACGCCATTTTTTGAGACCTGAGTTACAACACAACTAATTTTGTACAGGGCCACCAATTTGTGTGAGCCGGCTCTGACTATTACAGAACACTTTGATCAATGACGTGGTGCGTTGAAAAATTTAAAAAAAATCATCATTAATGATAAATCGTTAGATGACATTTTAACTTTTCATACACCATGATGACTCCCCATATATAATGTCCATAATGCCATTATATTCAGTAAGTAATCACTTAATAAAAGATTGACCATTGATAAGTTTCTTATTGGAAATTGGAATAACTACAACTAAGATATTATACAAAAGTGATCATGTCATTATGTCCCAATTGGGTTTCGGCTTCTAACCCTCGAACAGATAATCTATAATCGGCCGAAAAGACAAGAATGCAAAGAAATATGTCTTTTCCGTCGGATGGATCGAGTCGAAGAAGATGTATTTCGACACGTCCTTGCACACACACTCCTTGGTGCACAGGATTGTAACCTCAATTAATCCGGTTCCGCAGCATCCACTTGTCAATATTTCAAATCCTAAAAATATCACAGAACAAATTATTACACATTAAAAAAAACATAAAATAGATGGTAAATTTATCTGTTCTGATGTCATGTTAGAATAGTATTTAAAATAAATTCAAAAGGAATGAAATATTTCAACCATTCAAAGGATATAAAAATACTTCACATTTTAAGAGTTCAACACTCACACGAGCAAATTCAATTAATATTTTACAATTATTCTGACTTTTTTTGTATTATTAGGGTGTAATGATAGTTAGGTTTGATTTTTATTAAAAATTGAAATCAAACCATTCTAAATCGGTTTGAAAATTTTGAAACCGAATCAAACTATTAATTTTAAAAGAACCTGGACAGATCAAACCACTTTGGTTTGGTATGTTTTAATTTGTATGAAATTTATCTACTATTTTATATACTAATAGCAGATTTTTTATATAAATAATAATATAGAAGTACCAATTTATATTATACGTTCAATTAAATTTGGTTTGATTCTGAATCGATATGAAAAATTAAAAATCAAACCGAACAGTTAATTGCTAGTATTTTAAATATTGAAATCATGAAAGAATTACTAGCACGAACTATTCAACTATTTTAACTTACCGTATTTATCCTGTTGTTGGATCATGTCCATCACCGGACTGTAAACATCAGCGTAGACGACCTTAACCCCGCGAGAGGCCCCCTCTGCGCTCACCTTGGCCAGCTCCGCCTCTAGCAGTTTGTTGTAGCTTCGGGCGATGGCTGAGTACGAGTCGATGCAACTGCGATCCAGCGGACCGGACTTCGAGTAGAGCGTGATCACCGCAGGCAAGCATCCCATAGGAGGAAGGCCCCCAAATGATATCTTCTTCGCCCCCTCATTCAACAATGCCTGAATTTCATAATCATAAAATTTTGAATAATCAATAATTTTAAAACATAGGGTGAGCAATTTTTTTTTGAATAAAACGCTTCGTTTCGATGTAGCAATTTTAATATATTGAGCATAAAGTCAAATTATTCTTCTTGAAATTAGAGCTCTTTAATGAATTTCACCTATCAAAATTAGATCAGCTAGGAATCAAAATCTCCTCAACTAAAAAACGGGATTCAGAATCTTCTTGGATTTTGGACCTAAACATAAAAAAGGGAAATCGAAAAAGTCTTTATAATAAATAAAAATTTATTTTACTTATATATTATATTATATGTATCAATTGGTATTTTATTTGTTTGGAACATAGTAAACTAGCGCATTCATTTCTAAATCATTACTTTCTAAATTTCGATCGGAATGATAAAAAAATCAGAATCTCAAAAACATACATAAGAACCGAGATCCAGATAAAAACTATTCAATCCGATGTGGTTGGCATCGAAACTGCGAGGGTGTTCACTGGTCCATACCCTGACTAGAATCGGAATTCAAAAAAAAAATGTGGATTGAAATCGGACCGGTATATAAAATACATTTAAATATCAATTATATGTGAATAAAATTGGTCGGTTTTTGTCTGTATCGGTTCATTTTGAATTGGACCGGATTTTATTACTATTAATATATAATTATAAACATTAATTTCTGTTTAAAAAAATACAAATCCGATCAACTACGTACGGACCCGAAACCAAAATCTCTCAAAATTGGTGAATTGAAGATCAAACCGAAATGAATTCATTCCGCCGGTCCGGACCAGTTCCGGTCCAGTTTCCGACCCGAGCCTAAATTTGAAACCAGCCGTCACTATGACCGCATTCATGGAACAACTACAACCACACATGCAGCTAGATTTTGCTGGCCATGACGAATGAAAAAAAAGCCAGAACATGCAAAGAAAACGGTGGCGTTTTAAAGGAACATAAATGCTTTATTGATTTATTTTTGGATGGTTTAAATTGGGAGCGTTGGAAATAATGTGTACCCGTATGAGCTCATGGACATACTGCAGAATGAGCTTTTCATACCCCAAAACGGAGTAGCTCTTCCGCCGCACCGGTAGCGTGATGTAGTTGATGACGAAGTCGTTAGTCCCTATGCTGATCACGTACACCGCCTTGCCGATCAGCTCGTCCGCTCCCTTCTTCCCGATCTTCTCCGTCACCCTTGATTTGTACTCCCTGAAGTAGTCCAGTTGCTCCGACACCGACAATACACCCTGTGATGAACCATCATCCAATTCTATATTCTCTTTTTTTCATCTAAAAATATTAATATTTATCGAATTTGATGTATGTAACATCTGGGTGAATTTCGATGCTACACTAGTGTTATGAGCAGAAAATTGATGATTTAGAATTATTTGTAATGAAATTCGATTTAAATGCATAAATGCGTGCATTATATTGGAAAAAAATGAAATGAAGGAGAGTAGATTAGATACGTACATCAAGTTGTGGCGTAAGAGGGTCTAACCCACTCCCGGCGGAAGCGAAGCTGACTCCGGTCAACAGCTCGTCCCAGCTCAGCATCGGATCGAGATACGGCGGAACCAAGTCCTTAATGCCAGCATACGAGGCTGCGACCCGACATTTGATGGGTAAGTGGAATGTGTGATAAATAATGTCTGCAACACTGTTGAGTAAAATTATACTAATAAATTATCATCGTACGTACCGACGAAATCTGGGACGAGGCGGCCGTTGGAGAAGCGCCCGGTGGGGCGGTGCCCGGGGAAGTCCTGGCCGTATGGCGGGAAGTTGCTAGTGAAAGGCGTGCCGATGAAGTTGTTGTTCCCGGGATCCACCGTGGAGTCCCCGAACACGAACACGGCCGGAACTGCCGGCTTGGGCCTCCTCTTGATTTCCAGAGGTTCGACAACTTCACTCGTCGAAATCGATAGCATTAAACTGATCACCATCACCATCATCAATCCGGCTCTACTCATTTTGCGCTGTCAGCCCGGTGTTTCAAAACATGTCCTCTCTTTTATTTATAGTGTCACAAGTTGATGTGAACTCATTTATTGAATGAGGGCCATCTACACCAACATGGCAATATTCTAATGCCCCTACTATATGTGTGGATGCGTGTGCGTTTATGTGGCACTGAACATTGATTCAGATTCGTTCCAGATCAACTTAAACCCATTTCATATATATTTCTGTTCATATGGTATTATGAGAGTTTGAACTTGTGTCTAGAAGTGTTAAACACCACGACATACCAACATATATCAACGCCTTATTGATTATTTGTGTCTTGATCGGACTATCCGATTTCATTCCATGCCTATTACCGTTCACATCATAGTCGTTATTAAAACCGGATCATATATTAAACGTATCATGCGCCAGAATAGATTAGTTTAACTGAGTTGATTCTATTGGATATGTTAAGTCTATTAATGTGTTTGGTTACAAACAGGATAAGTATTAATAATTCCAAAAGATATATTTTAGCTTTAAAAATCAGGATATTTATCCATCAAAAGTAAATGGGATTATTTATTCTGTTACTATTAATACACACCGCTGCTAAACGTGCCCTAAATGATCCGTCTTTATGTCCTCTTTTACTTGTAACTTAATCGAATTTATTTGTCATATTTTACATGTATCACTTAACAATTTTCAATACGTATTTAATATCAACAACTATCTTAGTAAAACGTCAAACATTGATCACTTTGTTATCATAATCAATAAAAGAATCCTTTATCATCAGTAATAATCTACGATTTTATTTTTGCACAAAAATTTGAAAAAAATTATTAACCACTTACGTATTAAATTTATTTAACGGCTAATATTAATATTTATTAATTTACTAAAATAGTGAGACTATATATTAGATGAATAAGCAAATAAGATAACTAAGACGTGTAGCAGGGCTGTAGTGGGCATTCTACTCATCATGGTATTGATTTGGAGCTCTTCATAATTTTATATTTAATTAGTTATTTATTATATTAATATTTAATAGTTGATTAGAGGTAGAATTTAATAAAGTGGTTGACAATCAACCTCGTTGCTCTTAACTAAATCGGTCGATTCGGTCCGATTTAATGAGCTTATTATAACTAGTATTAGCTTAATATTTTAATTTTTGATACCATCGGTCAGAATTGATCTGATTCACTCCCAACAAAAAGAAATTCTAATTAATTCCGATTCATTCTGATCCAGGTTTGTTCGAATCGCATCAATTTTAAGACGTTTCTGTCTAAATCCGGTTCTGAATCAGTGACCACCTCCAAAAAAAATTAGGATTTAAATCCGCATTTGGATCGAAAATAACCACAAATTATTATGTGATGAACTCATTTATTGAATGAGGACCAACTGCACTAAAAGACCAATGTCCTAATATCCCATACATGTCCCGGTCCAAATAATTGAGGCAATGTCGTGCGACGGTTCATCAGATCGATTTTATCGAATCCGATGTCAATGTCTAACTGTCCAGATATTTCGATAGATAGTGTTATAATTGATCAGCATGTACGGGGAAGAAGTGCTCCAACTATTAAACCGGTTAATATTGTGGCTGGTAAATGGCCGGCGAGAAACGGGAGTTGATCGAGTCCGCGAAGAGCAACCAACCATCGTGCATTCGATACGTGCTTTAACAGTACGATGAAACCCTCAATCTGGGTGAGGAGTGTTTGTTGCGAATGAAACTTGCAGTTGTTTATATAGATATTTGTGTTCATTTGACGAAATGTTTCATATCAAATGGTTAAAAATAAATAAATAATTTATACTAAACTGTTGAACCATATTTTATAAATCTAAATTTTGAACTCGCGGACAATACGAACAGGCTGGAAATTCAATAACTTTTCGACTATGTTGTGTCGTACTAGTACTAGTACTAGGTTACCAGTCCTTCTGGAATCATATATGTGCTCCCAAACTACTTTCACCCACCAAAACAGTGTATTTATAGGAGTGACTCGATTATGTCCATCATGTGGGTCAAATTCAATTAAAACATGTCTTTGTTAAAAATTAAATCAATTTCCAATCAATTAATACATGACATGTTACAGTTTTAACTTTTCAAATTTATACATGAGAAATATCTACTGAATGTCTACGTACACGTGATGTACATGGTCTCTCAAATAGTTACTCTAGTTAAGACTCTAACACTCAACATTCAGTAATCAGTTAACTTATTTTGACTTATTAAATTTAATTTTTATTTTATGATAAAGTTGAAGACTGAATATATAACCAACATCATTAATTATTTAAGATAATCTTAGGCCTCATTTTGTTGTTCTTATTGGGCTCTATTCAGAAATGGTCTTTTATTCTAATTAATAAGCATTCAGTGAACCAACCGCTTATTTTTTATGCTTAATGAATACTCGGTAAGTCTGAATCATTTCTCCCCAATATCACACCTGAATCGGTTAATGTCGCAGCGCCCACACAACCTCCTTCAGCCGCCCAAATTAACCCATCATTCTCCATCTTTCATCTGACTGTCCACACTATCCCAAAACCGATGTATGTGATTCGTTCCTTATATCTTCCGTCCAAAGAGATCAGAAATCAAACATTCTTTAAATTGCCTCAATATCATGTCGGAGATGGAAAGCACTGTTCGGAAGAAATTGACGAAGTGCGCATGACCTGAATCATCTGGCTACGCACCAAGGTCGAATTGATCAAGAGCGTCGTCCCTGTCGCCGCTTCCGTCTCCTCGATTAAATACCATCTCGACACCCCACCATACCTTACCCAACTTTTTCGTCAAGATCTAGATCTGTCCTCTCCACCACAAACGCAATCACTTCCCCAGCATTATCACAGCATCTCCGAGACCAACGTCCCCACCAAACTCTACCCCCAGTACACCATCAAATTTTTCTGGAATATGTTCTATCTTTTGATATTTGTGCTTGATTTTAATGATAAATTGACTTCAGTGGGAGTGATATTTTTGAGGGCTTGGAGCGGGGTAGTTTCCAAGATGAGGCAAGTAAAGTTTTTTTAGTTTTAATTTTTAAATATTATTATGGTGTTGATAGTGCTAAGACTGTTTAATTTGTTTGAATGAGTTGTTGTTTCTGTTGTTAGGTTGCAGATTTTATTATGAAGATAGTGCAGGCCGTGGTGAGTTTGGTGTTTCTTAGATCAGTAGTTGTACTGGGGAAGGTTGTTGCACTACGAAGAAAGAATGTTTCCAACGTTGGAGCTAACTCTCTGTCAAGAAAGAGTAAAGATGAGCGAGTCTCACCGTTCACCAGTTGGACTTTTTGGTGGTGCCGGTGTAGGAAATATTGTGCTGATTATGGAGCTTATTAACAATCTTGCTAAAGCCCATGGTGATTTCTCTATGTTTGCTAGTGTTAGAGAGTGTCTCCAGAAAAGTATGCTGAATTAGAAGAAAGTATCAAAAGTTTCCAGGGTATTTTGAATGAAAAATATGATGAGCTCCCTGGACAATCATCTTCAAAAGTATTAAAAAATTTTGCCAAGGCAGAGAAAATTGCTAAGAAGAATGCCTGATGATGACAACATCATCTCATATGCGAATAAATAATTTTATTCTGTTCTGGGGTTAGCCAATAGGAGCTTCAACTTGGTTCTTCTGTGATTATGTTGGCGCCATGTTTAACTTTTAATTGTTTAATTTTGTCTGCAGTATTTTTTTAAAGATCAATGAGGCATAAAGGGACATACTTCCCATCATGTGCGATAAACGGTAAATTTTCTTAAAAAATATTAAAATATTAATAGTGACTTACCAAATGAAAATAAATAAGCAATCAGCAATCAGAGGTGGCAGTGGTTTGATCATTCAAATTTTCATTCAGCATTAACTCTTAATTTCACATAACAACATCTTATTCTTTAATTAATTTTAAGTAAGACATTGTCGAACTATCGGGCAACAAATCATCACTGGCTCACAGCAAGAGACCGGTTCGAACAAATCTACGGGTAAACCAAACCTCATTAGACCACCAGAAATCGAACCTATTTAAGGTTTTCATGTATGCAATCATTCACTTGGAATTAAAAACAGAAAATAAATAAAAATTGAAGTTCTATAATTGATCATCATCAGCCGTTCTCCATTTTTGCATCTCAGACAGACCCCTGCGTCAACTGGATACTTCATCGATCATTTATTTCAATGCAAGATCTATAGAAGAATCCAGGAACAGACACTCATGAGAAACTCAACTGTTGCCGACCAGTTGGCAGGGAGACGGAACTACTTCGGAAATTCAAAAGAGTGTCTGAGTGCGAATCATTTTTCTCATTTCTACCGGGTGAGCCACAGAACGTGATACACCTTGATCCCTTACTTCGTTGCTAACACGGCCAGCAGAAGGGTGTCGGGTGCAAATCCTTTCTCATCTACGGAATCATATCGCATCCCTATTACCATAAAATTGGTGAATGTGAACCTTAAGGCGACATACTGCACCTTGGGAGAACCCGTTCAGCTCTCTATGAAGTTGCTGAATCAAACTCGACCCCTCTGGCCAGCTGTCTCGCTTGAATATCTTCTTTTCTTCCTCGATATTGAAAGCAGTCAACTTCCTGCCAAATGAAATTCCCAGCTGCGGAGATTGAATCAAGCAAGGCCGGAGCTGAATCCATAATTCCGTATACACATTACACAGGATCAAGTGCACTCATTTCTTCATTACTACACATAACACAGTCTTCTGCTGAACCTCAACATCCAGTCATCTTCAAAATTGATGAAATTCAACCATCAAGCAAACTACAGGCACCAAGTGCCGAAATCCCCAAATTGAATCCGAAACAGCTGAATCCACAACCACATACACATGATCAAGCTTCAAGCATCAAGTGAACCAATTTCTCCATTACTACACAATACCATCTTTAACTGAACTTCAACATGCAAGCATTATTAACAACCAACTGACCCACCTGCACCCCGCGGCATCCTTCTCCAAACCCCCCAAATTAAACCCTAAGCCCTAATACAGCTCTCAATATCACCTTATCAAATTAAACCCTAAGCCATAACCATCAAGATCCCGATTCCGAAACCGGCGGCTTGCTAAGGCTATCTTCTTTGGCCGACGACCCGCTCATCGAATGGATCGGATTCTCCCCCTTGATTACCCAGCCGAGGGCGAAGAATGAGACGCCGGCCAGGATGGCAGTCCCCCAGGCGTGCGAGTACCACCTGCTGTACAGCTTGATTGCGTACCTCCACTGCTCCCTCAGCGTGGCTGCGTCCGGATTCGACGAGTCTGGCGTGTGCGCGAATCGCGTCGTCCTGTGTCCCGAGAAACCTAGTCCTCCGCCGCCGCCGCCGATGTTTCTGGAACTGGTTGGTGCTTCGGTTCTCCTACTTGACGGATTGGAATTCGAGCTCGGATCGGTCATGGTAGATTTTGGAGATTCACAAACCCTAGCAATCGAGTGGAGATGACGAACGGAAACTCAGAAGCTGAAGAACGCTTCGAATTTCAAGCAGTGCTGGAGCTCACTAGACGACAAAATACGACGCTAGAACCGCCACGTGGCAATGTTCGACACGTGGCCATATGTACACCCTAGATCAAGATTAATACTTGTGTTGGGCCTGGGCCTGGGCCCTTTGGAAGCCTTCAACAAGTTCATTCTCAGAGGCAGAGCATGACGGAATTCATTCAAATTATCAGTACGAGAAACAGAATATGATCTGATAATTACAAGGCAGTGCAAATGTATGACAACGACAATCTAGGACTAGGACTAGGACTAGGACTAGAACCAGGTCATTTATTGTCTTTCATTTGGCTGATGCTAGAAGGAAGGGAGTCTTCAAGTGCCTCATATGGCGATTCGCGGGGATTTCATTTGGGAATCTCCGCTTTCTTGGCATCTTTAGCTGAAAAGAAACGTTGGGGGTATGAGAGGTTCGACTTAGTTGAAGGTGGGATAAAACGGAAAGGAGAGTTCTGACATACCTGCTTTCTCTTGCTCGCGCTTCTTAGCGGCTTCTGCCCTTTGCTGGCGGATGACGGCCAGCCGATCTAACACAACGAACAAATGTAAGAAATTTAACCAGAAAGTTCCCATGAGTTCGAATCATCTAATGATTGGGTGCATGAGTTAAAAAATGAACAAAAGAGTAAATGCAAGAAAGTGAACCTATGCGAGTAAATGATTATACTTTATCTAAGGAATGAAGTAACACCTACGACGAATTAACGCGGAATTTCATGTGTGAAAATCTGATAAAGAGATGATGCATTCCATATGAATGTCATGCAATTTCTTCTTCTTCTTTTTGTGGTCAGAGGCACACACACCCTCCTCCAGCTAACGCGCACTTCCAATATATTCATACTCATGTGGTGGTAAACACTAGATCAACACTCCATTGGTTAAACAGACAAGTTCTTGCAGGGAAGTAAGTCAGACAAAAAGGCTATGTTTAAATTTACCCAAATCTTTCCTGGCTTGCTCCGTCTTTCCTTGCTCTTGGAGCCTCATGAATCGCTCACGAGATTTGTGCTTCTCTATTTCTTCTCTGAATAGTGAAGTAGATCGAACACTCATAACTCATCAACAATAGCAACATTTATACTCCTTTAAGGCTTCGATCAGATTAGCAAAAATATAGCAAGAGGAAAATTTGGAGTAAAGCAGATTGCTTTAGTTCAGACAACAAACATCTGCAAGATCTGAATAGTGAAGGGACTATAAAGCGTACCTCTCACGCCGTGACAGTTCAGTTTTTTTTTCAAGCTGCGCGGTGAAATGGATAACGAGCAATCAACGTTCCGTGCCAGACTCCTACGACGGAAGATGTAAAGAATAAATATGCTCGGGGAACTTACATAAACATTCTTGGTTTTCAGGGCCTTGGCGCTCAACAAGTTGGGATTTTCAATCTCGATAATACCCTCAGTTCCCTTGCGTTTCTGGAACACACACCCGTTCAAAACGGGTCACAAATCCACATCAAGCAAAATAGAAAATAGATAGCGAGTTCGAAGAGCTTAAATACTGACTTCGGTTTCCACTTTGCTCTCGTCTCCTGAGTCCTCACGCTGCTGTTCTTCCTCGACATTTACTACAACTTCCTGAAATCAAAACTATCATCGTAGATCCTGATCCCAACCAAGATTTTCCTTACTGATTCCAGAATCAGAAGACCAGATGCGTAAGGGCTGGGCACTGACCTGTCGAAATGTCCGTGGGCGAGCAGAAAAGCCAGAAACTGCACCCATGTGAAAAATCTCATAAAATCATCAAAAATCAAAATCACCATGGCAATTATCATCAGACCGGAAAATTTAGATATACAGTTGGACAAAATAACCTCTCTGCTGAACTACACAAAATATAGTGTAAAAATAAGTAGGCAATACATGGCTTGGCATTGAAAATCAAGCATAAACTCAGCTATTTCCATTGAGCTAAAAAAATACGGAAAATTTGAATTTTAAAATTATTAGAAAACAGGTAGGTTAGAAAAATAATTACTAAAATCCTCATAAATCTAATATTTTTATTTTTACTTGAGAAATTCATAAATAATTAGTGGTGATGAGCAAAAATGAGATAGAAATATTATAGTTATTATATATAAACATCCAACAAAGATATCTAAACAATTTTTTAAGGTTTTGCGAACATCCCATTAGTAATTTTAAACCGCTAAAGTTATAGAAAAAGTTTTTTAAGTTTATGAAATTTTTGTTTTAGAAACGGGTATGATATGAGGTAAAACACTCTTTCCAACTTTTTATGCAACATAAATTTGTACTACCGATCAAGCAATCAAGAAGAATTAGAATTAATATTCTCAAAAATTCTATAAAAAGAAGGATCTTTGCAATACCCATCTCTTCAGGAGTAGAGAACTGGCGGCGGCCGGTGGGCTTGCCCTTGAACTTCCCTCTCCCCATCTTCGCCTCTGCCCGAGCTCCAGACCTGAAACGACCCAACAACGCTTCGAAATCAGCTCCATTTCCTCTCCTCTTCGCACCCTTTTCCGCTGAGTTTCGGAATCGGAAACCCTATCGGATCTTTTCCGAACCAGATGCTGCAGAACACTAGCGAGGAATCGAATTGGCTGACGTCAGCTGAGCAGATGGCGAGGTGACGCGCGAAAGCTGATGCAGCGCGCGCGTCTGCGTCGTCTCGGGTCCTGGATGCTGGCCCTGTTGGAATGGGCCGGCTCAGGTCCAAGCCCAACAAGGCCTATTTTATTGCTTCGAAAATTGTAACAGCTTTTTATAGTTTGATTAATGTATTCATCAAAATTTCATTGATGAATACTCTCATTATCTATTTTTAACAAAAATATTCAGGTGCTTTTTTTAAAAAAAAAATTACGCACCTAACCATTAATGGAATTTGAACCGGAGACCTTAACAATCAATGAGATTTGAATCGAAGACCACAAGAATGACAGACTGACACCTGCTCAATCGACCACTTAATTTGATGCATTTAGAGAATAAATTCGATAAGAAATATGCGTTGAAATATAACCTCCATAGTGTTGGCTATGATTTGAAAAAAATCAAAATTTTGAAAAGAAAATATATTATTTTACTACATATATTATTTTTGTAAGAAAAAAATAATACTTTAAGAAACTTATAAGGTAATGAATGAAGTATGTGTTAGTAAATTTTTTCACTCCCTACGTATATGTTATTAATGATTTTTATAAACTTTTAAGTTGCATTAACAAGAGACTAAAATATAATTATTATAGTGTGGCCTGGCGTTCACACCTTCGTTCAAAAATATTGGAGTTTTGAACTCTTAAAAGGAATACAATCTCATGATGTCAAGCAAGTTTAATGTCAATCAAAATAAGTGGTTTTGATGTAAATTAAGAGTGGTTTTGAGAGAAAATCAAATAATTTTGATTTCACTAATATTATTTAATTTTTACTTAACACATGACAACTAGTGATTGGTGCTAGCAGTTCAAAACTACGTAGTTTTGATTTTGCTGCATAGAACTTTGCTGTCCTGAATCAATGTCCTTCTTAAAATGAATTATGTGTGACTTGTCATTTGTATATGAACTATTCTTATGATTGTTAGGATATTAATGAGTTTATTTTATTATTATTTTGAAATTTAATAAAAATAATTTTTTATTATATCAAACATTCAGTGATCCTAACACTTTTTTTACTCTCAATAAATAACGAGTTAGAGTTAAGCGACTACTTGGGATTTGCCATCAAAGGCGATGATTCGAGACCTGAAATCGAGCAGGAGGGGAGCAAGTCTTGGTCGAAAGAAGTCGATAAGGAGGTGCCAAAGAGGGGGCGTGATGATATCGGAGGCGGACCGGAGATGACGAAAAGAAAAGGCTTTGACTACATCACTGAGCGAGCCTTTCAGTTAAACATCATGAATCTGGGACTTGTTGCATTCTTCTTTGTATAATTAAGCTCTAACTAAAATTATATTATTTTAATATATTTCATTCATTTTTAGTCTATTTTGAAATATTTCAATTTTCAAACTAGTATCATCATCTCACCAAAACAACAATCCAATCACTATGTAGCATTTGCTCTATTAAGGAAGCATAAGTGTAATAGAAAGTGTTTGCAATAGATTATGGAACAAAATGAGAATAGTAATTCTATGCTATAATTAAAATTGCTACATTAACGGAAATAACAATTTTAAAATTCACGATTGGATGGATTTGAAAAAATTAAATGAAAAATATATCAAAATGTGTATTTTTAGTAAAATAATTTATTATAATTTTTAAAATAATTATAAATTATAATTATTAAATTCAGTTACACAGTAGCTCTTAAAAATGATCATAAATTTTAAATTTAAAAAATAAATAACAGTAATTTTTAAATAGACAATACTACAATAGTACGTATTCTTGTACCCGTATTTTTCCTAAAACAAAATTCCAATGTGTTGTTGTAGTGCAAGACCAGAGGAAGTACAGATTTTAAAACGCAGCGTTTGGACAAACCCCTAGGGAGAACTGACCTCTCCTGTTTCTCTAAACGCTTCGTTTTCAGAGCTTCGAGCGCCAACAATGGCGTCCACCGCCATCATCCGATGCCCCTCAATCCAACTCCCCCCATTCCGCCCCCGACCCAGGAACTCAAACCTCCAAAAGCTCGAAGCTTCATTCTTTCCGCCCCTGAAATCCTCGATAATCCGCCTCAAAGTCCGCGCTCCGTCCTCTTCGTCGACTCCTAGGTTTTCCCCGACAACAGAAGACGAGGTGCTGAAAGCGATCTCCGATTCGGATGAAAGCGTCCTCCCGTGCGTCAGGACGTACGAAAACGACTTGGGCCGGTTGAGCTTGGTGGGGGCTGTTGATTTCCAGCAGGCTCTGACAGCCGCCGCCGCGGATGGCGGTGAAGCCGCCGCGGAGCATATGAATTCCGGGATTTCGGCGATGGTGGTGGAGACTGTGTACCCCGGGACGTCTGGTGAGCGCAGCACGATTTCCACTCGGCTAGTAAGCCTAATCTTCTTCAAAGCTTCCATCTTGAAGAAGTTGCTGTTAAATGCTGATTAGGTTTTTAGGGTTTGGTAACTTCTATTTTTAAAAATCTTAAATCTCCCAATTTGCTGCAGTTTCTGCCTACTAGGAATGTTCTAGAGAAAGCCCGAAACCTCAGAGGTTCAATCACTGAGGAAATGGTGTCAGCCACCGGCTCGAAAAATATACTTGCAATGACATTTAAGCAAGTCGTGTTGCATCAAGTATGGAGCTTCGAACTGGCTTTGTTTAACCCGGGATGCGAGAGGGACATGAATGAATTAGACAATCCACGAGAGGTTAGCCATGCTATAGCCGACGATATAGTTTAGGCCTTTTAGAGTGAGTTTCGAGCAGGCGTGATATGTTACTGATAGGTTCGGTTTGGTTCTTGAATTTACCGTTGGCAGGCTGAAGCGGCATGCACTCTCAGCTCTTCGGATGAGAAGGTCATCTCCGCCATCGCTGAAGTTATTTGCAAATTTGTGTTGGATAATACGGAGAGGTCTTTTGTGGAGAACTCATTTGGGAAGTCTGTGAACGGATTCTTGCCTTGGTTTTGGAAGCCGAAGAGGATCATCTCACGAGACAACGCTGCGATCATGTATAAATTAAATGACTACGCAATCAGCCAAAACGCAAAGAAATTGCTGGAAATGTTTAATTCAACTAAGGAAGAATATAAGCCGGTGGGAAGGAAACTGAATTTCTTTTGGGCTAAGTCGCCTGTGTACGCTGAACTGGAGAGGATCGGAGGTCTGGAATTCAGCTCGTGGGTGAGCGAGTACATTCCTGCGTACAAGTTGGAAATTGATGCTGATGAGCTTGGTGAGGTAAAATTTGAAGGCTGGAAAAGTTCGGAAGGGAATAGGTGGGAAATTCTCCTGACACACTCCCAATTGGTGCGTGATTCTCTTATAGTCCGTCTGGTTCGATATAAAATATTTAGTAATTAACTCCATAATTCCACATTAATATTTACGAGGAAGCGATTTTGCAGATTGAAATGGCCAATGTTCTCGATATGTATTATGAAGACGTCTACACACTTCCTGATAAAGAATTACCATCAGACGTCATGACAAATTTGATGAATCTGCCGAAGCCGAAGGTACGCAATGCTTGTTGGCTTTTTTTTTCCCTCAATGCTATACAAGTTTTCACGTCCTTTATACAGAATTTATAGCTCACTAGCTGAGATATTTCATAGTAAAATTATCTGATGTATTTTTTTTGTTAATCACTTGACAAGTTCGCCGCTAATTGTTGTATTTTTTCACCGCTATAAGTTAAATTTCGTTGCTAAAAACTCTCACGTTCTGTTATTAACAAAAACTCCCGATGCGTCATCTCCTAAATTAAATAGTTATACGGAACTCGTGCACACTAATTTAAAAAATCCAAATATATGAGATATAATGTTTATACTTACTATTTTATTTAAAAAATTTCCTGGCGGGGAATGGGGATGATTGCGGCAAAATGTGAAGAACCAATAAACAAAGAAAACATGCATTGTGATTGGCTATGATTTAAGAAAAATATAATTTTCAGTACGAAATATATTGCAATTTAATTTGCATTAAAGATAAATTAATAATCTTTATTGTCGAGAGTCTAAATTTACTCTATTCTAGTGTCATCTAATATACACCCTTCATTCAACAATTCTGGAGTTTTGACTTCTTAAAATAAATTAAATTTGACTCATCATTTTTGTATGAATTAATTTAACGAATGTTAATATATTACATTTCATTTTATTTATTGTTTTAATTTACTTGTAAAGTGACATATTTAATTATTCAATGCAGAGAAACTTTTCCTTTTTCAAAACTTTGTCCGTCTCTATCGCATCTGGAATACTTCTATTTACCATTGGTGTACTGGGTCGACTCTATCTCCCTCATTTCTATAACGAAAAGAGGATCATCGGAAGTGATCGGCTGCCGCCAGCGACAAGCGAAGCTGATTACACTCGGAATGAGTCTGTCGATCAAAAAAAGGTTAGTCTCGCGATCATACCTACAAGCTTCTGAAATAGCCAAACACTACCATTTGTTGCTGTCATTGGCGATTTTCTTTTTCCTATCGCTGAGATATGAGCGTAGTTTCTCTAATTTGTAGTTGGAGGGTTTGTGCATTTCGGTTGTGGAAAAAATCAAGGACTCTTGTAGTTTGCCCGAGGAGATAAAAGTGGAATCCGGCGTCGGTGCGTGGATTGGAGAAGTGCCGCAATATCTGAATTCAGCTGACACCAGAAGCGATGAGATCTCAACTGTCGATTCGAACAAGGAGAAAAACGATGCAGATGCTTCATCACCTTCTGTGGAAGACATCGCCAGCTATCAGGTAGCCGACGCTATATTTTTTTTTAAAAAAAATCTGATCATGATTTTTAAAACATTTTTTTGATTCTAACTTTCTTATATTTTGTATTACATTTATTACGCACATATCTTACTAGCAGGGGATTCAAACTGGATGTGAGGATTTAAATATATATTGATTTATTGGTGGTAACACGACATGTTTCAGGTAGTTTTGACGCTCGACGGGAAAATTGTCGGGTTTCAGCCGACAAGCCGGGTAGCAGTAAATCATTGGGCAGCGAACCCGTTGGCGAAGGAGCTACACGGTGGGAGAAATCTTTCACCCGGTGAGATTCTACTTCTATATCTTCTTGCTTTTTCCGCGTTTTCAGCATCTCTGTATTGAGACTCTTTTCACGTTTCTGAACAGGTATTTTGGAGCCCGGCCTCAGCATCCCTTTCCCCAATGAAGTCGTTGTAATTGAGTTGTTGATGTCTGTGAACCCCAAGGCTCCGTTCGCCTTAGCTAGACCGGTCCTCTAACCCGTTGCATCGGTGATAACTTCACCCGTTCTGTTGCGTCATCGCCGCGTCTTTTGACTGGTTCGATAAAGCAAGCTAAGGAGGTGTGCAAACATTGCGCGGATTTTCGAGTTCTGAACCGGATCAGGAAGATGGATCTGAAATCGAGCAACCAGATGAAGATATTGGAAGATATTTGGATGAATACTTTCTCCTCTAGAGGCAAATGCCTTGTGCACATAGGCAAAGTATGACACTCCAGTTCAATGGGGCTATTTAGAAGCTAGCTGAAGATGAAGCTGTGGTTGGATGCAAATGTTAAAAAAAATAATTAAATGTTTTCTTTTGTTAGGCCGCACACTTTCTCCACTTTGATGCTTTGATGGTAATAGTGACGTTCTTACTCATTGCGGATCAGTTAGTTCACGCACGACGCACATCTTAATCGTGTTTTTTTTATTCAGGTTAATATCTGGGTTTTTTTTATCGATGGTTTGAGCCACACTTTTTTATTTTGGTAGTAAAATCAGACTCATTTCGTATCAACTCACGTTAAACGTTACTAGACCAACACCTTATTGGTGATACCAACAAGGTGTTGGCCTAGTACTCTTAGGTGGTGTCTAACAATCCCAAGATCCTGGATTCAAGTCATGTTGGTACCGCATTTACACTTAGATCAGTGAATGTCTTTTAAGACAGTAATTCAAAGTAACTAATTTTTGAACTATGTATTCAAATCAGGTATTACTTCGGATCCTGAATTATCAGATAAATTACAATATAAACAATTTTATAAAGTGATAAAACTCAAAAGGGTATTGAACTATCACCACTTACCATAACTCCATACTCAAGACCCATCGTGACAAATTTAACGAATTTGCCTGAGACAAACATATGTCTTCCTTCTTGGCTATGCTAATTCATCGCTATGCATTACCTTATTTCATTTATGAATACGCTCTAGCTTTACTCTCTAACAAAAATATTATGGTGCATTGAGAGTGTATTTTTCCAAAAAAAAAATATACGTTTTAAAATATAACCGTCATTGTGTTTGGCTACAATTTAAAAAAATATTAACTTTTGAAGAAAAAAAATATATTAGGATTGAGCTTGTTGCATTAAAGATAAATTGATAGTGTTTAGTCACAAAGGTTGTAGCTAAGTGGTTTATTGATTGAAATCTAACTTGTAAGTCAGGGTTTGAGTTTTGGTGAAAACAATTTTAAAAAAATGGATAAATTGATAACTTTTATTTATTTGTTACAAAATGATTACATATTTATAATCACCGCCTTTAGGCCCAAACACTTGATCTGGTTGCAACAAACAGTTAGGCCATAAAAAAAATCTTCAATTTAGTTGATGATAGAATAAACTCTGCACATGTTCTACTTATTGCAACTGTCTCAATGTACACAAAAAAGGCTGTGCTGTTCCACCAGAGGTTACTGCCATTGCATGTTCAAAGAATTGCCTGTGGGTATTTCCTGTGGCAATGAGATCAATGAATACTTTCAGGTCGGCGGTGCCTTGGCTTCAATCGATCATTTTGCAGCGTCAGTGTGAGCATTTTTGAAGTTGAAGACGCCAGCCAGGCCTCGTCCCCTTGCAAGCTTTTCCAGCTCTTCGTATTTCTGCTTGAGCAATTCCAGCTCTCGGGCTAACTCTTCATCCTTTTGCCTCAATGACTGCCAAGTAGATAAATAAGAAGGTTCATTAGCTGCGTTTGGCACAGGAAAAATTTGAGGGAAATGAAGTCTTTTCATTTTCTTCGTCATTGGTTGGAGTAGAAAATTAAGAAAAGTGTAAAAAAAAGCTCTTTAATTTTAAAAAAACCTCCTTATTAATTTTTCCCACAACTTTTTTTAAACAAAACATTGAATTAATTTACTTCTTTCAAATTTTTATAATTTTTCCAAAACCAAACGGAGCTTAAGTGATGAAATTGGATAGAAGTAATAAAAAGTTTGTGTTATGGAAATTTATAACTACCTCCAGCTCTTGTTTACGAGCTTCCTCCTTTCTGGCTTCTGATCTCGCACTTCTTTGGACTTCGAATATCAAGGCGGCAACTGCAACCTACACGCGCAAAACTGGAGGTTTTATGTCACTATGTAGCTAGGCAAAGATATACTGATAAGACAAAAAAAATTACCGAAAAGACAAAGAGCTCTCCAATAAGGTCGACTGCTGCTTGGACTGCTTTCTCCTCATTCAGAGGCCTGATCTCAACATCAGTTGCGTGACCGTAGATGCGCCTTTGCATGGTTGTTGTCAGCCGATGGTTTTTCTGAATTTCATTTAACCGCCCAAACAAGTCTTTCAGCCAAGTTCATTGCAAAAAAGTTACAACAGAGAACGCAATTCACACGAAATTGATAGCACTACATAGAGGACATGAGAACCTAAGTCGCACGGATATGGGGACGGACACATAAATGGGTACCGCTAAAGTTATAGAGAAGTTTTTTCAAGTTTCAGAATATCCGTTCCAGAAACGAGTACGAGGTACGGTACCCTCTCGGAGTTCCTTTGCAACATAGAGAATTGAATGAATCCAGTGCACTTTAGATGTTAGCGATATCCTCCGATGAGTACAATCACAACGTATCAAGAAGTGTCGCAACAATCACAACGAATGACATCTCTTACTGGTCTAGTCTTCTAATTTGAATCCGTGACTCAAATAATAGCGATTCACCGCGAGTAAAGTATCGGCATCACCCTCCACAACATCATCATTCATCAATCACCAAACACAAAAACATCTATTTCTAAGCATTTGAAACCCGGTTTGGTACATAGTTGAAATCAAACCACAGCCGCAAAATCTCCGGACACGCTAAAACAGTCGCGAATATCAACATCCCACTGAATAAAGAAAATGTTACACACTTCAAGGCTTCCCTTCCTCATTCACCAACATCACACATTGCTCACAAAACTTAGAAATCCCTAAAAATAAATTAAAAATAATTAAACATATCCCCTGCCTGTCCATCTTGTAATAAAAACCAAACCAACAAGCTTCAGCAAGGAATCAGAAAACGCAAGTTTCACAATATCCACTTCAATCCAGAATCCTAAGAACTAAACCTATCCAGGAACAGGAAAAGGAAAAGAGAAGAAAAAT
>NQLW01000010.1:265259-295189 GCA_002312845.1 Kalanchoe fedtschenkoi
TTTTAAAAAAAAATTCGCAACACAGACGGAGAGGATCCGAAGAAGAATTTTCTTTTGTGCCTAATCTGAGGTTATAAGAACAAAATTGGCTGCCAAAAACAACACTTGTGGTGGAAATTGGATTTTTCTTCACTGATTTAGCTCAGCGAATAATCATCCTCCATTAGAATTTTTATTTATTTATATTTATTTGGTTTAATTAGGAGGGTATATATTATTAGAGTAACTCTTATGTGGTACGGGAGTAGGTACTCCCTCGTACGACGTCGTTTTGATTTATTTTAAAATGACGTCGTTTTGTGTTTTATTCGTACCAAACTGCGTCATTTCAATACTTTACATTCAATTCACCAGAATTATTGGATATTCACCAGAACTAACAAGATATTCACCAGAATTGCTTATATATTCACCAGAATTGCTCCTATATTTATCAGATTATTTTTTGGTCTTTATTCATTATTTTTGGTTCCATATTCATCAGAATTCATTGAATATTCACCAGAATTGCTTATATATTCACCAGAATTGTTTCTATATTTATCATATTATTTTTGGTCTTTTATTCATTATTTTTGCTTCCATATTCATCAGAATTCATTGGATATTCACCAGAATTGCTTATATATTCACCAGAATTGCTCCTATATTTATCAGATTATTTTTTGGTCTTTTATTCATTATTTTTGCTTCCATATTCATCAAATTCATTGGATATTCACCAGAATTGCTTATATATTCACCAAAATTGCTCATATATTTATCAGATTATTTTTTGGTCCTTTATTCATTATTTTTGCTTCCATATTCATCAGAATTCATTGGATATTCACCAGAATTGCTTATATATTCACCAAAATTGCTCCTATATTTATCAGAATTCTGGTGAATATACAATAATGGCGCTTCAATAATGGCTGATAAACGAGTTGAGTTCTCTCATCATCCTGAGAATCCTCGGTATACAGAAAGACACAAGGAAGCTGTGCATGGCTCATATTTTTCCTCTAGTTCGTCAAATGATGTTATTAAACATGGAAATTATTTTGAATCACCGATTCTACGGAGAGGTGTGACTCTTACACATGGTCAATATCAAGAGTTTTCATCTTATCCCACACACGCAGAAGCAGCTGATCCTCATACATCTGGATCACATGATTTTTATAATACCCCCCTGCACCATCTTGATTGCTCATGTTTCCAGTGCTAAAGCGTTAAATTGAACTCTGTCCCGCAGGTCCAATCTAGAAGTTCTATGAACACTAGATCTACAGGTATCTCTAATAATCCGAACATCCGTCATCAGAGTGGTGTTAAATTGGGTGGTCGATTGGGGTATGACTGCCCAAATTCTAAATCTTCGTTGGATATGGGTGGCCAGATAACTCATGGTAGATGGCCCAGTGAACTTGACTCCAACATTTACAAACTTGTTCGTGCAAATCCACAAAGCATGGTGCCAGCCAAAGCCAAAAGCATTGTCCGACCCATCGCTGGTGGTGCTCCATTTCTGAATTGCCATAATTGTTTTGAGGTGTTAAGAATTCGCCAGGAGATAATTATAAGAAATAACCGACAGCAAAAAATACAAGCAATTCTGATGAATATATGAGCAATTCTGGTGAATATATAAGCAATTCTGGTAAATATTCAATAAATTCTGATGAACATGGAACCAAAACTAATAAATAAAAGACCAAATAATAATCTGATAAATATAGGAGCAATTTTGGTGAATATATAAGCAATTCTGGTGAATATCCAATGAGTTCTGGTGAATATGGAAGCAAAAATAATAAATAAAAGACCAAAACATAATTTGATAAATATAAGAGCAATATAATTTCGGTTAATATAAAAGCAATTCTAGTGAATATCCAATGAATTCTGATGAATATGGAAGCAAAAATAATGAATAAAAGACCAAAAAATAATCTGATAAATAAAAGAGCAATTTTAGTGAATATATAAGCAATTCTGGTGAATATCCAATGAATTCTGATGAATATGGAAGCAAAATTAATGAATAAAAGATCAAAAAAATAATCTGATAAATATAGGAGTAATTCTGGTGAATAAATAAGCAATTCTGGTGAATATCTAATGAATTCTGATGAATATGAAAGCAAAAATAATATATAAAGACCATAAAATAATCTGATAAATAAAAGAGCAATTCTAGTGAATATCGAAGCATTTCTGATGAATATTGAAGCAAAAATAATATATAAAGACCATAAAATAATATGATAAATAAAAGAGCAATTCTGGTGAATATATAAGCAATTCTGGTGAATATCTAATCATTTCTGATGAATATGGAAGCAAAAATAATGAATAAATAATTTAAAATAATCTGATAAATAAAAGAGCAATTCTGGTGAATATATAAGCAATTTTGGTGAATATCCAATGAATTCTGATGAATATGGAACCAAAAATAATAAATAAAAAACCAAAAAATAATCTGATAAATATAGGAGCAATTCTGGTGAATATATAAGCAATTCTGGTGAATATCCAATGAGTTCTGGTGAATATGGAAGCAAAAATAATAAATAAAAGACCAAAACATAATTTGATAAATATAAGAGCAATATAATTTCGGTTAATATAAAAGCAATTCTAGTGAATATCCAATGAATTCTGATGAATATGGAAGCAAAAATAATGAATAAAAGACCAAAAAATAATCTGATAAATAAAAGAGCAATTTTAGTGAATATATAAGTAATTCTGGTGAATATCCAATAAATTCTGATGAATATGGAAGCAAAAATAATGAATAAAAGACCAAAAAAATAATCTGATAAATATAGGAGTAATTCTGGTGAATATATAAGCAATTCTGGTGAATATCTAATGAATCCTGATGAATATGAAAGCAAAAATAATATATAAAGACCATAAAATAATCTGATAAATAAAAGAGCAATTCTGGTGAATATCGAAGCATTTCTGATGAATATTGAAGCAAAAATAATATATAAAGACCATAAAATAATCTGATAAATAAAAGAGCAATTCTGGTGAATATATAAGCAATTTTGGTGAATATCTAACCATTTCTGATGAATATGGAAGCAAAAATAATGAATAAATAATATAAAATAATCTGATAAATAAAAGAGCAATTCTGGTGAATATATAAGTAATTCTGGTGAATATCGAAGCATTTCTGATGAATATGGAAGCAAAAATAATATATAAAGATTATAAAATAATCTGATAAATAAAAGAGCAATTCTGGTGAATATATAAGCAATTCTGGTGAATATGTTGTCAGTTCTGGTAAATGTCCAATAAATTCTGGTGAATTGAATGCAAAATATTGAAACGGCGCAGTTTTGTACTAATAAAACACAAAACGACGTCGTTTTTAAATAAATCAAAACGACGTCGCACGAGGGAGTAGGTACTCCCGGATTACACAAGTATTTGCGCCCGTGACCAAAACTCTTCCATACTCCGGTAGCACCACTCCGTCAAACGACGCCGTTTTGAATTTGCTTAAAGTGGCATCGTTTTTTATGTTTCTTTAACGCAAGATCAAAACGGTGTCGAGTTTAAACGAACTGCAAACGAGTCAATCAACAAATCAAATACCATATTGTTTATGTTTGACTCAAATGATAGACGTAAATTACATCTCTTCCATTTATATTAGACATAATTTATATTAATTATTGTAGTCATATTCATTAATTTTGAAATTTTAACTCATGTTACGATAGAATGACATGTATGTTTGAATTTGAGTTATATTCTAACTTTTAAATTAGTAAATCCTCGATATTTTTAATAGAGTTATCAAGCTTCGTATCGAGCTTGTTCGCAAACATAAACGAGTCAAGCACTTCCTTGCTCATGTTCGGCTTGTTTATTAAACGAGCTTATAATTATTGTTCGTGATCGACTCGTTTATTAACAAATGAGCTTTGACCGAGTACTAACTGAGCTCATTCGCGAGTAAATCAGCTCGCTTGCAGCCCTAATTAGAAAGTATATTATCCATGTGTTTTTACATGGAAGAAGAATTGAAGAATCATCAATAGATAATGAATAACCACCATACTCATGCACCTGTAGATCATCACTGCTAGTATCCATGTGTTACATATCTACTCATAAAGTACTTGTGTGTGAAGGTGTTAGAGTTTGTAATTTATTTTCTTTGATATTTTCTTCATGAAATCAAATAAGAGTACAAAAATGAATTTTCACTAAAAAAATTTTAAACTGACTTAAATATTTAGTTTTTCTTTTCTAATAACATAAATATTCGCACCGCTCAGTGGCGGTTCCACTGGATGGAAAGCATCCCAGTTCCAGACATAAATGTTCCTATTTTAGTGTAAAAATAAAAAACATTAATTTTTGTACCCCCAATTAAATCTAAAAATATTATATTTCTTATTTTTGTACCACTAGTCAGTTTAAAAAAAAATTCGTACCCTCATTAAGCTCAAAAAATTGTATATTTTACTTATGTTTCTCATTAAGCTTAAAAAAAACTTTGTACTCCATAATAAAATTTCTAATTCCGCTACTGGCGCCACTTATGAGTTTCAATCAATATTCTAAAATGCGCTAGGTGGTGCTAAGCGGTGAGCACAATGCCTGATAATTAATCGGCTAAGAGGGGATTAGTCGGACTACTAATTGGTGTTATATATATTAATAATAAATTTAATTATTAATTATTAACATATATGTTTAAAAACTATTATTTTCATTAAAAAATAAATTTTGAACAATTAATCGGTTAGCCAGTTAGACGAAATGTTTCAACACCGCTTAACTATTAATCGGCGATTAATCGAATTGGAACGGAGATTTTTACAAAACCGGTTTCAATAGATCCATTGAATAGGGGTGCAAACGAGCCGAATAGTAAAGTGTTCATGTTCATTCATTTAAAATTTCACGAGTTCGAGTTCGAGCCGAGTATTAACGAGCTTTTAAAATACATGTTCAAGCTCGGCTGGTTTAATTTTAGCGAGTTCGAGCCGAGCTCGAACTTTACTTGAGCATTTGGATTGATAAAATATAAATTTAATATATATGATAAACGAGTGTTTAAACAAGCTTGAACGAGTTTTAAATGAGCTACTCGTAAATTTATAAAAAAGTTCGTAGTCGAGTCTAAACGAACTGTAAACGAGTTTAAATGGAACTTTTAAACGAGTCGAATACCTCATTGTTTATATTTGGCTCAAACAATAGACATAAGTTACATCCCTTTCATTTACGTTAGATACAATTTATGTTAATTATTGTAGCCTTATTCTCTAATTTTGAAATCTTAACTCTTGTTACGGTAGATTGACATGTTTGAATTTGAGGTACATTCTAACTTAAGTCGGTAAGTCCTTCATCTTTTTAATAGAGTTATAAAACTTTTTATCGAGCTTCTTATCAAGCTTCTTATCGAGTTTGTTCGCGAACATAAACGGGTCGAACACCCTCTTGCTCATGTTCGGCTCGTTTATTAAACGAGCTTATAATTAGTGTTCGTGATCGACTCGTTTATTAACAAACGAGCTTTGATCGAATACTAACCGAATTCGTTCGTGAACAATTCACGAGTACATCGGCTCGCTTGCAACCGTACCATTGATCTGCGATTTCCAAGCTTCTGGTGGAAGCTGGTTTCAACCCTCTGCTTATTGGGCCGGCCCATCGCAGACTTAACAGATCCTGCATTTTCGTACATTGTTGGGCCTCGGCCCAAGTGTCAGTGTACTTGTAATCATGCACGCAGCGAAATAGAAACCAAAGCGCGACCGAAAGTGATGCAGACAGACCCTGGTTAGGACAAGACCCGGTCTAGTTCCTTTTGGCAAGTTTCTGACGTGGACAATAACCCCACTCAGAACCCGCCACGTGTCACTAACAACGTATCCTGCACCTAAATGCTCAACAGACAAAAAGCCTTCAGTAAATGACGACATGACCCCCTCCATCTCCCGCCGTTGGATCGTCCATCAGCGTGCCACGTGGATGGCTGACGGCGCCCGGGCGGGTTTGAGGAGAGCGCGTGTATTAGGGGAATTGACGTGACTAAAAGTACGATGAAAGGCTGGCAGAGGCACCGGCGTAAAAGTCGAGAGTTCCTTCTGCAAAAAGTAAAAGACGCACTGCTTTCTTCTTTATTTTTGCCTTTAAAATTTCATCCATGTTTTGTTTTGCAGGCAGCTTTTATGATGCCATCTTGCCTGACATGTGATTATCATTTCATGGCTTTAATTTTCCATTACTCAATTTGTGAATTGATATTTCATATATTTGATGAGCTTCACCAGCCATATATTGCGTTTATAATTTAAAAATATTAAATAAAAATACATCATACCATCCTATGCAGATATTTTATACTATGTTTTTTAATTGAAAACACAATATATTAGTTACGATTGTTAATTAAATTGGACCAAACGTTTTCCAACGCTTTAACATTAAAAGCGCCACATATGCCTGTAGTTAAATATTGCTATAATTATTATATTTGTTGTCTAGAAAATCATCTAATTAAGTCAACGACCGCTTTATTAAGTCAACACCCGTCTAATTAGATCAACACCTATTAATCAATTATTAATCGATCAAATAGCGAGTAAAAAGGATAATTACTTTATTTAATATTTTATTTAATAAGAAAATTGAGAAAGAGGCCGAGCCCGACAAATGCATGTACTTATCGTTTTATATTTCAAGTCGTCTCAGCTGTGTACTTATGATACCGGTAACTCCTTTATTGTGGAGGTAATTGGAATAAGATTTTCGATTTTGTATGTCATGTTCATGTAATCATGCTAACATATATGTGCAAGTTGTGATTGTTTTTTTATTTGTTATCTTTCATTCAAAATTTTAGTGAAACGTTCTTTATCAGAAGAATAGAGACTAAAGCCTTATTTTGTTGCACTTATTAGACTATATTAAGAGGTGTTCTATTATTATATTAAGCATTCAGTGAACCGAATATTTGATATTTTTCTCTTAATGAATATTTAGAAAATCTAAATAATTTATTATAAATTTATATTATAATCATTAAGAAGAGATATCGATACGATTATAATAATTATCTCTTTATTTTTTTCATATTTTTCTAGAATCAACCCTGTCTCGATAGTATTTCAATCAGAATCACAACAATACCGACGGCAGCTAGTTTCTTCATTCAGAATCTCACGCACTTCATAAACAAATAATATTTTTAGAACATGATTATAATTTTTATTTTTATTTTTATATTATAAAATTATAATTATAATTTAAATTTATATTAATAAATCATTATATATTAAGATATATAAAAAATCAATTACCAAATTAAAGTAAATCATTCAACAATCAGATATGGTTTGACCAATGTCTGACCATTCAAATTCTCATACAACATTCAACTCTTAATTTTATAGAACGACACCTAAATATTTTAAATTATGAGTAAACATAATCTAATTTATAAATTTAATATTAATAATGATATTTTTTAATTAATTATTGAGTACTATATTTATATATATAATATACAAACGTAAAATCATCCGATTACTTGTTCTGACTAATCTCCGCTTAACTGATTAGTTGCTAAGTCCATGTCGACCGTGTAGTACTGCCTAGCGCCTTTTAGAACATTGGTTCATGTATAGAGTGGTATGAAAAATTTATTCAATGTGGACGTATGATTTATAAAAAAAAAATTACAAGAATAGTAGTTGGCATGACATAAATTCGATGGGGCATGATACAAATATATTATTTAGATTTATGTAATGCTCTTAGATTAATTTCTTATATACAATGAGTATTTAATTTAGCCCGTAAGAATTTCATGTACTTAATGAATTTTTTATAAATTGTGATTATTAAATAATTAATATTTATTTTTTTAAGTAGATGTCGGTAATAAATTTGGATTGAGATTATAAATATAAATAAAATTGATAAAAAAATATTTAATTAAGTGAGAAGTAGAACAATGTAGATAGAATTTTTTTAAAAAATTTAGCTCAAACAATGTGGAATGATTGGTCAAAAAAACATCATAATGGAGGATTCAGCTTTACTTAATCTTCATCTCATAAGCGCTAATTATTGTTCTGTTAGACTTTTAAGCCGAATGATTTTGAGGTTACTGTTATCAATTGAATAATATTTTCCAGGCTTTCCACCTATAAAATCATAATTTTCATAATCTAACTGTCAATCTTAATTTTAAGATTGTTTGAACTATTAACAAATTGAAAAAAAGTATGTAATACAATAAAATTAATAATTATAATCATGAAAAAAATTATATTAAACCATCGATTTAGAAATTGAAATATTAATCTAATTTTAAATATAAATAGAAATAAGATACGTGCAAAAAACTGACAGATAATGAATTGTCTCCCCCGATTTATCCGGGTTACGAAAATATTGAATGAGGCTCGCAGCTGACACTGGACGCTAGGACACATTTACCCCTCATAAATAATAGAATGGCATTGGAATTTTACAATGGTTTCATGAAATGATAAATATAGTTTTATTATTTATAGGAAAAATATTAAATTAAAAAAAGTTACTCCTTCTGCCTTTTTATATATTATATAAATATAATGCATTATATAAAAAAAATAAAATATTCAAATATAAATATTATAAATTATAATAAAAATATATTATTTATTAAATTCAATATATCAAAAATGAGGAGGAGGGGCAGTATCTTGACAATCACTCGAATAAAAAGCACAAAAATGTCAAAAGCATGCCTAAAATGTTCAATTTTTGCAAAAAACCTAACTATAGATTATTTGAATAATTACAAAACAGTGTCAATAAGCCTTTGAAATATCTCATTTTCTATCTATCCTCTCTGGCTTATGCTGTCTCCTTCTGCCATACATCACTAGCTTCCTCTGCAACGTCTCAGTCCTGCCACTCTGCTGCCTCCTCACAGCAGCATCATCATCATCATGCAACCTTCAATCTTTCTATCCTCATCAGATTGATAAAAGTAGCTAAACTGAAACGTTGCTTTCTCGCTTCTGATTTGATTGATCCATTCACGACAGCCGGAACGAAGAGAGAGAGAGAGAGAGAAAGGAAATGCGGAGCGCGTGGCTGATGGCGTCGTCGTGCTGGTCGTCGTCCTTTTGTGTTGCAGGTGTCTGATTCAGTGGGGAGAAAATGGTGCGCAGGTTAAGTTGCAGACGCAGACGCCTCCGCAATTCACTCCAGGTACCTACCAGCGCTTAGTCCCTCTCTCTCTCTCTCTCTCTCAGACACACACGCATCTCTCTGGTGAGTTTGTGGGCTGCGATTGTGAGGAGTTGTATGATTTGTGCTGTTGAAGGATTGAGTGAAATCCTTGCGATGGCGGCGACCGGCAGGGGTTTGAACTTGTTCGATTTGAACACGGCGGAGGAAGAGGATGCGGCGGCGGGAGGTTCGCTATCGCCGTCGCCGTCGCCGTCCCCGACTTCGACCTGCTCGGGCGTTGTTCCTGGCTCGACCGGTTGTGTTGCGCCTTCGGTGTGTTTGGAGCTGTGGCATGCGTGCGTCGGACCGCTGGTTTCCTTACCGAAGAAAAACAGTTTGGTGGTTTACTTTCCGCAGGGGCAGTTGGAGTGCTTTGGAGAGTCCCCGGCGGTGATCTGCGGTGTTCCTCCGCATGTGTTCTGCCGCGTTCTGGATGTTAAGCTCCATGTAAGAGTTGGTTTTCCACATCAAAGTGGTAAACTATTGTTCATGAGTTCTAGGGTTCCTAATTTGGGAATTTTTTTAATTTAATTATTCTTATAGCTTGAACATGAAATTTGTTAATAGACTGGCAGAGTGCATGTTGTGATTTATTTTCCAGGCTGAGGTGGACAGTGATGAAGTCTGTGCGCAGGTTTTCCTAATTCCTGTAGCACAGGTAAGGATAGCTTTAGTTTAGTATGCTATCTGCATTTACCAATGCTGTAATTGGAGCTTTGAGCTTTCACTGTGCAGGAGCAACTGCCACAGGTAGATAAAACTGAGGTCGATGGGGAGGATGACGACATTAACTGTGGTTCCAAGTCAATGACGAGGCACATGTTTTGTAAGACACTTACTGCTTCTGATACCAGCACCCATGGAGGCTTCTCTGTGCCTAGGCGAGCTGCAGAGGACTGCTTTCCGCCTCTGGTAATCATCACATCATCTGCTATTTTTTGTGACCTGTGAACCGTGCTCTACATAGGATTTAGTTGAACCTTTGTATGTGCCATCTGTAGGATTATACATTACAGAGGCCTTCCCAAGAACTTGTAGCTAAAGACTTACATGGCCGTGAATGGAAGTTCAGGCATATTTACAGAGGTACACCTCATGTCTAGATATGATTCTGCTTATTGTTACTTTGTCAAGAATTTGCATTAGTAATTCTCAAATATATGCAGGGCAGCCAAGGAGGCACTTACTGACTACTGGGTGGAGTGCTTTCGTGAATAGGAAAAAGCTTGTATCTGGAGATGCTGTACTGTTTCTCAGGCATGTTGCTACTAAATTATTACTTGATTATTAGCTGGGATGAGCTTTTTCCATAATTACTATCAGTACCTTCCAGGGGTGGGGATGGGATTTTGAGATTGGGTGTTCGGAGAGCTGCTCAACTGAAAGAGAAGCCTCCTTTCCCACCAATATTTCGGGAGCAGCAAAGCCATGGTAGCTTTTCTGCTGTGATTAATGCCATATCTACAAGAAGTGTCTTTAACATATCTTACAACCCACGGTATACTACTAACTTGTTCTTTTTTTTTGGAAGTCCTATGAAGTCATCCCATTTTCCATCATGCACTGATTTTATGCCTGCCATTTAGCTAAATACTGGCAGCATAAATTTCTTGGCATTTAGCTTGCTTTTCACTTCCATGCTTCACCTTCACTGACTGGCTGTCAGTCTTGCAAAATTTTCTCTGCTAGAGATATTTGGTGTGTGCTAGCACATCATTCTAACAATCTAACTTTGCGTGGTGCTCATTGTAGGGGAACTTCATCGGATTTCATTATACCCCATAGCAAGTTTACTAGGAGCTTGGTTCATAAATTTTCTTGCGGAACGAGATTGAAAATGTGTTGTGAAACAGAAGACGCAGCAGAGAGGAGGTATGGTATGCTTGTTAGTTGTTACTGCATGCTATTGCTATAAATAAAAATATGGACCTGATTATGAGACATTTTTTTATCACCACTTACACAGATTTACTGGAGCAGTGACTGGCGTTAGTGACCTAGATCCTATCGGATGGCCTGGCTCCAAGTGGAAATGCCTACTGGTATGAGTTTTTTTCATTGTCAGCTCATTTCATCTAATTGATGCTGCGTAGTTAACCAATGCTGGTGATGCCACATTCGGCAATTATGTATTTATTAGTTTTTTGTGATTTTGTTACTGTTTTGAACAGCTCCATGAAGTTGTTTCCTTTGGACTTTAGTATCATTGCGGGTCTTGGCAAAAATAAATTTTGGGAATGAGTTAACTTTTCAAATTCAGCATCCTCTAAGCTGTTCTATTTAACATATTTACTCAATAGAGAGTTCCTTTTGGTAGGTGGAATGGGATGATTCAGAAAACAATCTGCATGGAGGTAGAGTTTCACCATGGGAGGTTGAGCCAGCTGGTTTTGTTGTGGGCTGTTGCATGCCTGCTCCATCAGGTTCCAAAAGGGGTAGAAATGGTTTGCCTTCTACCATTCACAACTCGCCTATTCCAGGTAGATTTTTCATTTTACTTCTACATGTATAAGCTTGATGTCAGGATTCAGCCCGTCATCACAGTTATCCGCTTTAATATCTTTTGTAGATGGGAAAGGTTTACCTGATTTTAGGGAATCTCTTAGATTCCAGAAGGTCTTGCAAGGTCAAGAAATAATGAGTTTGAAACCTCAGAATACTCAGAACCACAATCTGGCTGAGTCGCTGAGTTGCTATCCCGGGACAGACAGTTCAAGGATTGGTGCTTTAGGAAACAAAATCAGCAGGCCCTATTTTGGGAATCCTGATTTCTCATTCAACAACAAAGGCTTTGGTGAATCACAATGGTTCCAAAGGGTCTTGCAAGGTCAAGAAAAAACCTCCAACATGCCGTATGGCATGATTTCATGCACCAGTTCACATGATGAGCTCTTGGGGATCTTTAATGGTATTGCACTGCCGAACTTTCGACAAACTGCCCTGTTGCATGACAGTAATTCTCAGTTCCATGCTGCTAAGTCATCTGTACCAGTTTCATCACCCTCTTCTGTGCTTATGTTTCCCCAAGCAACTTCCTTGGTTCCAAATCCATGTAGAGTACCAGGACTTTTGGAGGGACGAGGAATTGGGAACCAGGGACAGGTTAGCCCTACAAGGCCATATGTTGGCGAGCTGCCTTCCTCTTATATTAAGGATAACTTTGTGAGGTTTGAATCTTGTATTCCGCGGACACAGTTCAATCAACAGGATTTATGTGGTCATGGACCCCGACCAGCACTCTCTGGCAGTCAAAAACTGGTTCCTTCTTGCAAAAATAGTTGCAGGCTATTTGGAATTTCTTTGACAGATAAGGAACATGCCCCAAATGTTGCGGATGAAACTATTCTAAAAGCTAATCAACTGAACACTGGACCTGCTTTCCGTATCACCGAGAGACAGTTTCTTGCTCAACATCCAACCATGGCTCTAGGATGCTTGCAGAAATTGGACAGTGCAAGCGATGCTATCACTGTAAGAGACATTTTCATTATATGTTGTAGATATCCCCATATAGGCATATGCTCAACACTTACATTTACTATTCCAAATCTCTAACCGGACCAAAAATGTTCTGCATGACAGTATGGAATTTGATGTGGCGGAGCTTCTGAAAGGCCATCGGCAGAGGATGCCCATCTTCATTCTTCAATATATATCTATATCAAGCTTGGAAGCAAACCTTTTGAGTAAGTTTCTGATATCTCGACATCAATTCCAGTGTTTGTGTTTGTGGATACATTGTGGGCTAAAATCTTGCATCAAGTAGTTTTCATAGTCTGAATAGACTGTATTGAGCGAAAACTGAAAAAGAACCTGCCCGACTCATGCAATTTCGTATTTCTGGTCATCAATTGTCTCTATGCTGTATAAACAGCGCGCCCCCTCCTATGTTGGCTTTTTTAATTTAAGGCTCACAAGGGTGTGATGTTTCTGCAGACTCTTCCGAATAAGATGCTACCGGACTTGCCCCAAGCCATTACCCCGGTGTGTAATTTAACAGTGAAGACGTGTAGATGTCTGTTAGTTTCTCTATGACTGTATCTGAACATATTTCCTCGTCCAGTTTTCATTTCTGACCCAACTATCGGCCTCTGTGTGATCGGTGACTGCCACCGGATTTATTCTGCATCTATATGTTTGTAGGAAAACCTGTTTCCGGGATGTGATGAATCTATGACGCATATATTGGTTAATATGCTCTTCTTCTATTCACTGCTGAAACTTTCATGTAACGAATTGTGTAGGATATGTTTTCGGCCCTATGCCATTGACAGGAAAGCACAGCCAGCAAGCATGTCAAAGACATTGAGCTGCGCCTGGCTACCTGAAAAGGTACCATCAACCTCTTTCTGTTTCTTAATGCTGATATCTTATCGCATTAAGTTGAAAACCCAACGCGTGAAATTCATTAGGTTTGGCAGCCAACGCGTCTACAGATAATCAAACATGGGCTATTCGAATTTCTAACAGTCCTCTTTTCTAGAAGAAGCCAGTATTTCCCTACTGGTTCAGCCCACTCAAAAATTGAACCACACAACCCAATTTCAAACCTGTCCATTGGTTCATAGTCAATCATTGCTTGTCAACCGACCTCACACTATAAACACTCCTCCATCTCCAGTCTCCACCCATCGATTCACATTGCACACTCGTGAATCACACGCATATCACATTGATTTTTACACAAACGATTAAAATAAGCAGCCCAGTTGATTGATCGAGGGCTGCGATTTTCATAGCCACATCCTACTGTCTGTCCTCTTCCCCCACATGACCTTTCTATTCATTGCATGAATTTGGTCAACACACGGTCCTATTGCAATCTCAACCACCCGCCCAACTCGTTGTTTTATGTTTGTTTTTCATGCTCCTCTAAGCGTGACGTCACTTGTTGCATTACATGTTTTACGTTTCATATATATCTGATCATGCTCAAATGATTGCGTAACATATAACGTGGCATGAGACCGATAATGACCCCAAAAATAGCCAAATCTCCTCTAGATAATTTCTAACGCATCAGCAAACGCAAGCTTATCAAATGTTTCTATTAAATACTCGTATTAGGTAAGCGTGGCGTGTGTATTTGAGGTTGAGGGGAGAATATAAAGTATTGATTAATAAATAGATTATAGGGTTGATCAAACAATAAAAAAACTAGTGTAGAAATTAATGTAATTTTGATTGAGATTTTTTTATAATTTAAAATATATTTCGAACATTTTAAAAATTTAAAAGTGAGATTTTTACATTAAAATAAAATTAACTTGTAAAATGAAAAAATACAGACATGATTTTTATATTTACATTCAAAAATCATGATTATCAAACTAATTCATTCTATAATGCATAAATATTTCTTTATTTGTCACATTAATCATTTTTATCTATTATTTAACAATCATGCATGTTGAATATATTTATCTAATTTTGACAATTACTCTCTCAGTCCTCTTATACATGTCGTTTAAGGTTAATTTGAGTAGATTAATATGAAGTTAATGCCAGCGGTGAAACAAATTTACTGAGTATGTGGTTAATATTTTTTTGAAAAAGTTCATGTAAAAAGTAAAATTGGTTGATGATTATTGGTGAAGAATATTTTTTTTATTAATGACAATAATAAAATGATTAATATTTATTATTTTAAGATAGTTATTAAATATTAAATATGCATTGAAAATTGAGTAAGTCACAAACTAAAATAGGTAAAAAAATCAATTAAATAACATGTAACAAATGACAAAAAATATATAATCATCTGCTTAATAAAAAAATGTGGAAATATTTTGCGGCAAATTAAAAATATTTTATCCAATAAATTTAAAGTAAAGTGCCATATGTCTACCATATCACGGACTACGATGACGTGACATTGCGTCACTCCCGACAACAACCTCGCGCACCGTCCGCAGCCAGTTTTGCCCCCTGCAGTCGACGCCTTCGTCACCTCCATGTGCCGCCCCACTTTAATTCGAATACCTAATTTATCAAACTGTTTAAATGCATGACAAAATAATTAAAGTGGGGGACAGTGTCCAGAACGCTGCCGTTTTGGTGCATTGATTTTCGCATTCGGAACGAGTCTGGTTTGGCCGTGACATAACGACCCGTCACCCACCGTGTCGGTGACGTAAGAAAATGCGTCACAGACCCGTTGACGTTAGACTCTCTCTCACCTTTCATCACCTTCTGCTATAAAGCTCTGTTCCTCTGCAACTCTCAAACCCCCTCCTCTGTTTCAGAACCCAGAAATGCAGCAAGCGATTCCTTACCGCACGTGGGCTCCGACCGCCACCACATCGTACCGACGGACGACCCAGACAAGTTCCGCAACCGACGCGAGGAAGCTGGCGGCGGAGAACGCGGTGATCGTCTTCGGCCGGCGGGGCTGCTGCATGTGCCACGTGGTCAAGCGCTTGCTGCTGGGCCTGGGCGTGAACCCGGCGGTGCACGAGGTGGACGAAGGCGTCGAAGGCGAGCTCGTCAGCCAGCTGCAGTCGCTGGCAGTGGTGGATTTGAATCAGCAGAGCGGAACAGAGCATGGTGAGGAAGCTGGCGAGGCGCTGGCGCTGCCGGCTGTGTTCGTGGGTGGGAGGTTGTTCGGAGGGTTGGACAGAGTCATGGCCACGCATATCTCCGGGGAGCTCGTGCCGGTGCTGAAGCAAGTTGGCGCTTTGTGGCTCTGAAGATGGTGATCAAAAATTTGGGGACTCTGTTTTAGGATTTTTCGTTTTTCTGGGTTGATTTAGATTAAGTTGGGATTTCTTATATTTAAGAGAAGTTGCAAATAAATATTATTTTTATTTTATAAATAAATTAGACTCATCATTTATAACCCCCAAAAAATATTATTATACTTATTATCATGATTCAATAGCTTCTTCATATTTTTATTTTCTTTTTAACTTACAAATCATTTTTGATCCATCTCCACCCTATTGGAGGAAGATACCAAAATTGCACTAACAATCTTTTATTTTATAAAAGAAAGTACAAATCTCAATATAAAATTACCAGTTCAAAACTTTGGTTTTCAGGAGGAAATTGTGGAATAAAATTCGGTTCACAAATGCTGTTTTTTGAAATTATTATTTAAAGATACATTAGACATAAAATAAATAAAAATATAGAAATAGAGCCGTTTATATAAAAAAATCTTATTTCAAATACTCTTAGAATTAAGTAATAGGTAAAGAATTACTCCCTCTATCATTTTTTACATGTCACTTAACTGAATTTTTTGTCCATTCTTATATGTAACTTAACAATTTTTAATACATATTTAATATCAACTATTACCTTAAAACGTGAAATATTAATCACTTATTTATTATAATCAATAAAAAAATCATTCATCACCAGTAATAATCTATCAAATTTACTTTTGCACGAATTTTTTAAAAAAAACATCAACTATTCACTAATTAAATTTATTCAACTACTAGCATTAACTTCATCTTAATCTATTCAAATTAATTTTAAACGACATGTATTAGAAGACAAAAGGAGTACTAAGAAATAAAAGTGGAAGTGGTTGCAATCTCTAGGATTTGGTTCATGTGTAGCAAATCCATTCCTCTAATATTGGGATTAGTTACATAATGGAGTGCTTTGCATAAATTAATTATGTACTCTCTCTGTCTTTTTTTACTTGTCACTTAATTGAATTTTTTGTTCATTGTTATTGGTCACTTAATAATTTTTAATGTGTATTTAATATCAACAACTATCTTAAAATGTTAAACATTAATCACTTTATTATTTTAATCAATAAAAAATTATTTTTTCATCAGTAATCATCTACCAATTTTACTTTATGCATAATATTTTAAAAAAAATATTAACCACATATCTATTAAATTTGTTCAACAAGTAGCATTAACTTCATCTTAATCTACTCAAACTAATTTTAAATGACGTGTAATAGAGTACGGAGGTAGTATTTAGCAACGCCTATAAATCTGATTATTATTAAATGAAATACGGCAAAGTTCGTTGGAGACTGATTATGCGCGTAATGGCGATGCTTGTCTGGCTGACGAGCGATGATGCAATTGATGATGGCATTGATGATTTTACCACTAACCTAATACTAATCCTTTTTTGCCAAATTTTATCATCTTAACGTCTCGCTTTTAATATAAAAAATAATAAGTGCGACAACACTTTCCGCCGAACATTCTTGAGTGTTTCGGGAGTAGATGTTCTTGTTTCTGACGTTTTTTTATTTTTGATGAAAAACGACATTGTTTTACGTGTTACACATTAGACACATTTTTCATGTGGCGCTCGGTCAAAACAATGGATGAATATATAAGTAGAGTTGATGAATATAGCAGCACAACTAATGAATATGTTAAATATTCATCAGTTGATTTGCTATATTCATCAGTTGATCAAAACAACTTATGAAGTCAACTGTTGAATATATAAGCAAAATTGATGAATATTCATTAGTTGATCTGCTCCAAATGATGAGATCAACTAATTAATATAGCAGCACAAATCATCAAATGAATATTCATCAGTTGATATGCTCTATTCATCAGATGATTTGTGCTTCTGTTTTTTTATATAGAAAATGAGTGATAAAATTAGAAAAATGACGTCGTATTTCATTAAAATTAAAACCGGACCACCTAATCCTGAAGCACCAACGAATGATTACCTTCCCACATGCTATAGAGCACTATCCCTCTGTTATAAATTTTATTTGTATCGAATTGAGTTAAATTAATCTGAATCAATTCTTCTATCTAAATAAATTTTTTTGATTAAAATAAATTTTAAAAATTTATTAATTGTATATAATTAAAATGAATGTTAATTAATTATAATGCGGAAAATTCGTAGTGATTTTTCTCACTGCACTCTTATATTTGTAATATAATTAATAAATATTATTTCACTTAATAACATACATTTAATATCATCACATATCTTATCAAATAAAAAATCAATTATTTATTCACAATAATCCATAAATTTTTTTGCATCAGTGATATTACAATAAATTTTACATTTTACATAATTTTTTTTAAAATATATAAATATGTATCTATTAAATTTGTTTAACAAATAGTATTAATATTTTTTCAATTTAATTTTAAATGAGGATAATCAACGGAGTATTTTGATCATGAAATCGCAAATAACATTTAATTTTTGATTTAATAGGAAAAAAAAAACTATAATTTTCATGCACGTGTATGCCTTACATACAATGGCCGGTGCATGCTCGTCCACATTAAAAGTTGTCTGTTTTTAAGGCATGCATTGAAACATCGAATTTCCCCACGTGCAGATCCGTGCTCGACGAAATCATTGGTCGGCCCAAACTATCGGGCCCACAATGTGCATAGAAACTGGGCTCAAACATTGGGCCAAGACATCGAAGCAACCCATCAATTAAACCAGTAAAGATCCGATACAGCCGAGTCAACCACCCAAAACGACGTAGTTTTATATTTTAATAACTAATATGTTACTTACACGTGTCCCGTCTAAATAAAATTATTCATAATTTTAAAAATCATCCATATTTTATACTATACCACCTATGCTTTTCGAAAAATCACTTTGGATGCAAACTTGTCTGGCTGCACTGGATATGAATCCGCAATACTATCCTAATTTACCGAGACGGTTTTTAGCAAAATTAGGTATTTTCATCAAAATAGAATGATTTTGATTTAATTTATCATATTAGTTTTTATAAAAATGTTTATCATTTATTTACTAATTATTAAGTCACTAACCATCCTTACATCAATTTAGAAGACAACTTGAAATTACAATCCTTTTCCAAAAGATTTTTGGTTGCCGCATTTTTTTTGTTCTTTAATTTCCTTAAATCTTCTGGAGTCTATGAGCTACTATTAGAACTTAAATCTTATATTTGAAAATTACTGGACAACACTTCGGATAAGTCAAAAACCTATTAACCTAGATTTATTTTATAAAAGTGATTGTAGCGTGCGTGTTGTAAAAAGTGCTGGGTGTTATAGTCCAAATTTATCCAGAGCATGTTACAGTTATCGTTTATTTTTCTTAGTACAAAATAGTATATTAGCACAATCAGTAATTATGTTTGTTCATATGAAAATAAAAAATATCTCATTGATTCTTTATAGAGGAGTAGATAGTTCATCATTGTAGTTTGGCTGATCCACTCGGATAAGGTGCGTTATTTGAATCTTTAAACTTTTACACAAGGTGTGTTACCGTGTCTGCTTGCATTGTAATTTTTGTTGAGACCAATAAAATGTGTCTTTGTATCTTAATTGATTTCTGACTCACTTAATTCACATGATAAAGTGGACTATGTTTTTTTGCGAAAATATTACTTATATGATTTTTCACTTCAAATACTCGAGTTATGCGACAACAAATATCTTGCTAATTCTTGCATGAACCAACAAACATAGAACAAAACTGGTCTGAAAGTTGGTCCGTGACACTAAATAGGGTGTGCGTTTTAACACAACGACTAATCGGCCGGGCAGCAAGTCGGATTGCTTTCAAAACTGCGGTTACTTTTTAATAGTGATGAGATAAATAATCAACCTATTTTATTAGTAAATCAAACTTGCAAGCCTAATAATTCATATTAACAAAATGCACCTAATTCACTGAACCGTCGGGCACGACCGGGGAACACCCACAATCGGCAAAAACACAACCGTCATAAATGCAGGCAAGCCTCCGCCATAAAATTTTAAAGCTTCAAGTTTCAAACCTACAAAGACACAACAGCCTCAACGATAATAACTGCCGTCCATATTAATGAGTCCCTCCAGCGAGTGAAATGCTTGCTGATCAGGGCGTCGGCCAATCGGGTCCGCACCCATTCAACTCTGCGGGGCCGCGAAAGGTGCTCCACTCGTCGACATCTCTTCCCCAGGATGGCATCCATAAATACATCATTTATAATGGCGGAAAGTTGAGAAAGACCCCCGAGCTTATCCGGACCAGGTAGTAAACGTAAGCGAGCCATCATTTACAAAAAAGCCAGCTTTAAATCTTTGCCCTCGAAAATAAGGCAGTACCTCGGAAGAGCGGCAGTTGCCGTGCGTGGAGGGAAAGGCTAGTGGCTGAGGCTGGCCACGCTGCCCTGGTCGGACGCGTCCTCCTCGTAGTAGTAAGGCGTCAGCCGCCCGTCTTTCCCGTCCTTGCTGACGGATTTCTGCAACCGGTCTGCTCCGCCCCCGCGCAGCTCGACCAGCAACTTCACCACGCGTCGCATCGACGGGCGGTTGATGGGGAGGGCGCTGGTGCAGAGGAGGCCGATGCTGAGCACCTTGCGTATCTCGTCTTGGAAGGACAAGTCGAGCTTCGGGTCGATGACGTGCTCGGGACCTTTCTGGTCCAGCGTTGCGCCCGCCCATTTTACTAGATCCTGGTCCCCCAGCTCCGGGTCGTTCGGCCTCCTCCCCGTCACCAGCTCCAGCAGCACCACGCCGAAGCTGTACGTGTCGCTCTTCTCGTTCACTCGCAGCGTGTAAGCGTATTCTGCATTGGAACAAAATACCGACACGGATCAGTAAAAATAACTTCTTCGCGCGATTCAACTGTCAACCGAAAACATGTCAGCTTAACGGCTGCATTCACAACCTAACCGAATGGCTCGATTCTACGTCGACAAACATGCAAATCGCTCCATTACACTATAGATCGAATTGCGAATAACAAGATTCTGATGAATAATAATGGTTCGAAAAAACCTGAAGACTGACCTGGTGCGATGTAGCCGCAAGAGCCAGCAATGAACGACATGGACTTAGGGGCCTTCGCGGCGATGTCGACCACCTTAGCCACGCCGAAATCGGCCACTCTGGCGCCGTACTCCTCGTCGAGTAAGATGTTGTTGGATTTCACGTCCCGGTGGACGATGGGAGGCACGCAGTCGTGGTGCAAGTAGGAAAGCCCCTCGGCAGCGTCCACTGCGATTTTATACCTCGTCGGCCAATCCAGCAGGCCGCCCTTCACGCTGTGCAGCAGGTCGCCCAGGCTGCCGTTGGGCATGTACTCGTAGACCAGGAGCTTGGAGTCCTTATCGGTGCAGCAGCACCATAGCTTGACGATGTTCTTATGCCTGATTTTTCCTAAAGTCTCGACCTCCGCTTTGAACCCGTCGTCCTTGACCTGCCCGACCTCCACGTCCCCGCTCTCGTCGTCCAGCTTCGACCGCCCCCAGAGCTTCTTCACCGCCACAGCCTCGCCGCTGCTGAGGATCACCCGGTACACCTTGCCCGACGCCCCGCTGCCGATCACGTTATCCTCTTCCAAACCCTCCATGATCTCGCTCTCCCGGAAGCTCAGCTTGTGGAACGACATCAAGCTCCACTTCGACCGCTCATTCCCATGTCTCGTCTTCTTGAAGCTCTGGTACTTCACGTAGAACCACGCTACACCGGTCACAAAAACCACCGCTGCGAGTATGAAAATCGCAGCCAGCAGCCACATGTATCCGCGGGTCTTGGAACCTCCCCTTCCTTCGCACAATCCGTCCATCGCGCCGCACAAGCCAGGATTACCGAGAAAGCTAGTCCTATACATCTTCTTCGCATACATGGCGGGAATTTCACCTGATAAATCGTTGTTCGAAAAATTCAACTGATTCAGCTTCAGATTCTGCAACTCAGCCGGAACTTCCCCGGTGAACTTATTCCCCGATAAGTCAAGATACGTCAAGACGCTCAAGCGCCCGATTTCGCCAGGAATCTCGCCGGAGAGCTCGTTGTCCGCCAGGTTCAGTTCATTGAGATTCCTCCATGACTCGATCGACGGAGGAAGCTCGCCCGATAGATCATTGTTGCGGAGATTGAGCCTCGTGAGCAGCCTTAGTTTAACAATGCTGTCTGGCAGGGATCCGCTTAGCCTGTTGTCGCTCCCGAGAAGCTGACGCAGATTACCCAAACCTCCGATCTCGAGAGGAATCTCTCCGCTGAAGTTGTTCTTGGAGATGATCAGCTGCGAGAGGTTCGAAGCGGTCCTGATGGATTTCCCAATTGCCCCGAAGAACAAATTGTCCGATAGCTCCAGCAATGAGAGGCTCGGCAGGCCCCAGAACTTAACCGGAACCTCGCCGGATAGCTGATTGTCGCTCAGCCTGACTCTAGTCAAGCTCGTGCACTCTCCCAAGCTATCCGGAAGCTGCCCGGTGAACGCGTTGGAGATCAGCAGAAGCTCCTTCAGCCTGTTGTTAGCACACAGGCTTGGTGGGAGCTCACCCGTGAACTGATTGTTGGAAACATCAATTAGCGAAAGAGGCGAATTCTGCCCGAGATCACCGGGCAGCGGCCCGGTGAAATTGTTGCTGAAGAGCTTCAGCTCGTAGAGATTCGGAGATCTGGCGATGCTGCCCGGTAAATTCCCAGTCAGCAGATTCTCGTACAGGTTGAGCGATGCGAGAGGCAGGGCGCAGAGATCGTCTGGAATCTCACCCTCGAGCTGATTCATCGACGCGTCGAAGAGCTGTAAATTCTTGAGCTTCGCAAACCCGGTGGGCAGCTCGCCCGTGAACGAGTTCTGGTAGAGCTCGACCTGCACGAGATTCGTCAGTTCAGAGAGCGAGCTCGGGATGGAGCCCGATAAGCTGTTGGCGGACAAGTCTAAGAGCTTCAGATTCCGGAGATTGGACAACGAGTCGGGGATGGGGCCGAGCAAGTTGCAGTCCGCGAGCCATAAAGTCTCCAGCTTTGACAAGCTCCCGAGCTCCGCCGGGATGGGGCCGGAGGTGAACAGGTTGGACGACAAGTTGAGCTGTTTCAGAGTGGAGACGTTGCCCAGGAAGGGCGGGATCGTGCCTTGTAGAAGATTGTCGATCAGCGAGAGGTCCTCGAGGGTGTGAAACCGGCCGAAGCTGGCCGGGATCTCGCCGGTGAAATTGTTCCCGGATAAATCCAGAGACTTCAGAAGCGGGAGGTCCGGAAGAGTTGCCGGTAGGGCGCCGACGAGGTAGTTCTGAGCGAGGTTGAGACGGGCTAAGCTTCTGCAGGAGGAGATCTCTTCGGGCAGGGTGGAGTTGATGGAGTTGTTGAACAGAGTGAGTGAGGTCATGTTGGGAAGGTGGCAGAGGAGCGTCGGGAATGGGCCAGCAATGTTGGCGTTGGAGACGTCGAGTGACGTCACCGTTTTCGTCTCCGTGTCGCACCCGACGCCGCGCCACCCGCACGGCGTGTCGTCCTCGTCGCGCCAGGTGGAGAAGAACCCATCCGGATCGTCGAATGTCAGCTTCACCTTCTGCAACAGCAGCCCTTCCTGGCTCAAGCTCGACCCACCCGGCAGCGATGCTGAGTGAAACACCACCAGAAGCAGCAGCAGCAGAAGCATCTCGACTTCAACCCCTTTTGGCCAACTGGGTATTCCGTGTAGGAATCGGAAGCGAATTCAGAGCCTTTGAGAGTGTCAAATGTGAAGCGCAGAACTTAGAAAAAGAGCAGCTTGGGAGGCCAGGAAAGGAACAGAGCACGATGATGGTGGGTCACCGGATTGAATTTCATGGTCTTCGATTTCGCTTAGGAGTAAATTAATGCCAACCAACAGTAAATCTCTCAAGCAGTATCATCCATCACTTCACCAGTATCAAACCAGACTCAAAAGTCTTCTTGCAAGCACACCAACTGTTTGTGAAAATGACGCACTGAGTGTGAAATGAACAGTACCCCACCCTCTCGTTTTTTTACACGGATTCCCCGAAGGGAGACCTGGGGATGATCCGGTACAGGCCAGCGTGGGTCGGGCAATATGCTTTTGATCACTCACGCGCCACGGTTGGCGAGCTGCTCTGCTCTGCTGCTACGTCTGCATCTGAGTGTAGGGTCAACGTCAAGTCAAATCTGCAATCTGTGTCTGTAAAATTTGTTGTCTTGTGCGCCAGTTTACCGGGAAAGATGAAAAGTCAAACGGCGTCGTTTGGTGGTTGGAGGCTTTTCGAAATTCGAATTTTTACCCCTTCTTTGAGATTGCGTGAGGGATTTGAATTACTTGATTAGGGTGAGGATCTATGGTAATTACGATTCTTAATTACTTTTATGGGCCGTATTAATTAATTTGTAATTATTCGAAGCAATCGATTTAAATATTCGATTACATTATTTGAAAATGACACACATCTTCCATAATACGATCTCGTGAACGGTTGATAATGATATCCATTTTACGAGACAGACAACATATTTTATTTTTAAAATCTGAAAACTATCTTCAAATAAAAAATTATAAAACAAATCCTTTATTTTAAATTACATAAAATGTTATTAAATTTGAAAATTTTGATAGTATCGAATTTATAATTAAATTCTGATGTAGATGATTGTTTTAAAATTTCAAATTTAGAATACAAGATGTTGGTATTTCAAGATAATTATTTTATTTTACTTTGATATTTATTATTTGTATTTTTAGCAATAATTTTATTTTTGTCTGTCTAATGAATAAGCAAACGAGTGAACTCTCCTTGTCACATGAGAGAACTTTTCTACATTAGCGGGTGAAATGTTTAAAATGTCCTTATTTTTTATTATGTGTAAATTATTAAAGCAGGGATATATTTATCATTATCCATGTATAAAATAAATAAATGAAGTAAATGAATAATTTCAATTGTACTAAGCTACACCTGTCATTTATTATTTTATTTATAATGACTAATATACCACTGCTTTAATAATTTATACAGAATAAAAAAAAGACATTTTAGACCTTTCACCCGCTAATGTAGAAAAGTTCTCTCATGTGACAAAGAGTCACTTTACCCATATTAATAAGGCAATTTTTTAGGGATCTATATTCGATTTATTAAATTTAATTGAAATTAATCGCAAAATTTATTATTACAATGGTATCTCAATCTTTTTTTCTCCTTTTAAATAGTCACATTGGACAATAATATTTGCTTGAGTTTTAAATGTGTTAAAAATGATAATAAATTTTAAATGGATGACATTTAACACTCATATTTGCCAAGTTTTAAATGTGTTAAAAATTATTATAAATTTTAAATGGATGACATTTAACGATAATACTTGCCAAATTTTAAATGTATTAGATATGCTAATAAAATTTAAATGGATGACATTAAACAATAATATTTGTCAAGTTTTAAGTGTGTTAAAAATGCTAATAAATTTTAAATGGATGACATTTAACAATAATATTTGCCAAGTTAAAAATGTGTTAGAAATGCTCTAATAAATTTTAAATGGATGTCAATAAATACACTATTTCTTACTTTTGAAACCGATATTATCCTGTTGTGTAATATACATTTTCTGATAAGAGTTTTTTTTTTATTGATATGGTCGACCGCGTGGAATATAGATTGAAGATCTGTCTTTGAAAATTCAAAGTGATATTTGACAGACGTTATTTATTTACAAATTTATTTTTAAATTTTCAACATGTTGTGTGCCTGATCTAACCGTCACACGTCATGGTTTCATTATTTTGTCTATAACACCCATTTTTATTCAATTAATAATGGCTCATTCAGATAATATTAATATTATTTTGTATTTTCTTGATTGAAAATATTGGCACAAGAATGAGGATGAAGCCAAAAAAAGAAAAGAAAAAGGCGTGAGATGATGGACAGTGCTTGACAAAATTGGGTGGGATTTTGCTCATGAAATTCTGGCGACCATCATCTCAATGGGACCTCGTCTACAATGGCATTCACACTATCAGTAGAATAAGAATACAAACAAGTGTACAGCAATTAATTAAGAGTGTGCTAATCACATAATCACCCTTTGACTAGGAACCAGACAGGCCTAACTGAGATCACGTAAAGATGAAGAAGACAAGCGCACACCTGGTTGGGTTAGGACTGGTCATGCGCTCGATCAGCCAGTTGGGTCTTGACAGGCATTAGAGGGTCCGAAACCCTAACCCTAGAAGGTAGCTGGGGTTTGATTCTTTAGTGGATATATAGGGGCGCATGGTATAAAGCCAAAAACGTACGTACGTGCATTATTGGTTGTATGGTTTAACAGCCTGATATGTTTCTAGACTCAAAATATTCGATGACATTTTGATTCATTTGTTTGAATGTTCTTTGTGTACATGTAAAAATGATACGAGACCATGAAGGTTTTAGTAGGTCTAGTGATGAAAAGTATTGTCTAGCAATTTTAAATTTTTAGGTTGGAGTCTCAATAGTACCGTATGCGCATACATATTCTAAAAGTGTGTGTGAGCTGATTCGTAATAATAAGTCCGACACTCCTGACAATCACAAATGGAAAAAAAATTGAGGTTGTTGTTTTATAAGGAGTTTCAGGTTCATCCACTTATGATCATGCAATTTTTGTAAAAAAAATATATTTATATAATATTAGATACTCATACATCTTACCATCAAAATTTAAATTATGATGAGAATTGTCGGAATTACTCCTCACTTTATTTATCATCGGGCCATTCCTTATGGTTCCTATTATCATGTTTTAAATATAATTTTTTATATAATTTTAATTATCTGATTAATTTGTTTGATTAATCTCCTGTTAATTGATTAATCGTTAAATGTTGTGTCGACTGCCTAACACTTTTTATAACTCTTAATTATACTATGCTTTTCAGCTAAGAGAGTTCCAAAATTCGAGGAAAAATTGAAATTCTTATTATATTTTTCCTATTTATGAATTTGTTGTATCTTGTAAGTCATGTTACTGTAACTCTTAAACATTCGTGAGGGGGAAATTCAATTTATTCGAATAAAGATTATAAATTGACACTAAACTCGCTCAACCCTGGTTTCACATTCTAATATTTTTCTCAATTTGAATGTTTTTAAAACCCAAACCAGCGCTAAAACCAAGTTATTGGTGAATATTAATTGGCCACAAATTGAATTAAAACATACATACTCATAAATGATTTTATCTACACAGAAAATAAAAAAGTTTACGGTTGGGGGAGATATGGGATGGAATCGATTTTAAGAGTGTGATAACTTAATTTATTATTAGATTATTGATTTTTGATTTGTGATAGTCTACTAGAAGTAGTTATGACACCCATACATATTTGGTTGTTATGTGGTATGGTCAGATTGTTAGGAATGATGATGATGATCTAGTTGTAGTTGTGCTTGAATGACTTGCACAAAAAGGGTATGTAAAGCTCCATGCCAACTATAGCTAATTATTATCAAGGATGTGGTATGGTGGTCTCTAAGGTGTGTTTGCCTTACGAAAAATTTGGTGAAAGAAAAAATTTAGAGGAAAATGGATGAAGAAATCTGTTGTTTGGTTTAGGAAAAGTAAGGATTGGAAAATTAGTTTAAAAATTAAATGAAAAATTAGATGAAAATTTTTAACAAAATAAATAGTGTTTTACTATTTTCTTATGAATTTTCCATCCCTAAAGGTGAGTTTGGTTTAGAAAATATATAGTGAAAAAAAAAGTTTGAAGAAAAGTGGATTCCTCATGGAATTCATTATATTTTTCCTTGTTCGGTTTGAGATGAAATATGATTGGAAAATGCTACAACATTCTTTATATTTTTTTCTATTTTCCATATAATTTTCCTACAAACTTTTATTCTCATTTTCTCACAAATATTTCTTCTCATTTTCCATCAAATTTTCATTTCTGTCAAATTTTCCCTAAACCAAACATACTCTAATAAAACAAAGGAAAATAGGATGGATTCCATGAGGAATTCATTTTCCATCAAATTTTCATTTTCCTCAAATTTTTCGTAAACCAAACACACCCTGATCAAACAAAGAAAAATAAGATGGATTCCATGATGAATTCATTTTCCATCAAATTTTCATTTCTCTTAAATTTTTCCTAAACCAAACACACCCAAGCCGTTTTCAAATTTCAGATTTAGGGTGTGTTTGGTAAAATAAATATTTGGAACTGCATGAAAACAGATTCGTTCATGAGGGTGACTGTTCTACCTTGACAAAAGAATATGTGACATCCGGCCACCGTGAAAAATAAATAAACTGTGAGAAATTTTTGGATGGACATTACCAATAAGAAATCACTACGTGACACTTTAAAAAATTAAAATAATATGTGACAATTCATCATTGATTTTAAATGTTTTTTAACTTTTCAACATATTAAATGACTTGTCTAAATATCACATAATAATTCTCTATTAATGTGTCTACAATCAATATTATGCATTATATTCACCCAAAAATTTCTCAAACTATAGCTAGCAAAGATAGTTGTAAAGGGGTGCAAGTGACCATACACATTACACAGCAACATTGGTGAATGAACCAGGCCTCATAAGTCAAATGGGTATTGACCAAGAGAAGCCCGTTGTATTGCATCCATACCAATTGGGCCTTGTAATGGGCCTTTGGTAGCATGATGGCTAAAACTAATAAAACTTGTATCATAATATTTTTTTTATTTATATTTTGTATCATAATTTCCGACGAAAAAAATTGAGCTTCATTGCCATCTTATATAAGTATCATATTTGAACGGCTAAAACAACACATTATTAAAAAAAATTTAAGATTTAAGAGCTTCATGTTTTATAATTTTATTAGTTTTAAAGTTGTTGGTTTCAAAATTAAGTTTTTATTATTTTCAAATTTATAAAATTTAGAGATTTTAATATTTTCAAACTACACGCTTATTGGGATTCACGGAACAACATAAAAAAAATATATTAAGCTCATGTTTGGTAGCCGATATTAAAAATGGAATTATATAATTAATAACTTTCTAATGTGTTTGGTTCATATTAGGATAAATATTAATAATTCTGAATTTTCGCTTTAAAATCTATTATTATTAATCCCAACAAAATAAATAGGATTATTTATTCTATTACTATTGATACTCAGATTGCTACCAAACATCCTAAACCCCTATAACCCGAAACCTGAAAAACTTTAAAACATTACAAATAACGAAGTCTCGAAATTCTAAAACTCATAAATATTTTAAAAGAAAGTATATACATTAGAGTGATTCGTGGGTGGACTGTGTCCACCTTGTAGCGGTGGACACTACCAATTGAGAGTCGCCATGTGAGGCGTTGACAAGTCAAAATTACACGTGACGATTTATACTTGGTTTGAATTTTTTAACCACTTTTCAACGCGTCACGTGACGGTTATCAATCGGTGATGTCGACCCAAAAATTTCTCATATACATCATGTCTGCTCAATATATTCATTTCTTCAAATTTTGGTAAATATACATGATGACATACAAAACTTTAATGAGAACAACTTGAAAGAGGAAGCGAACTATTACAATTTTCTTAATTACAGTATAAATTATCGAATTGTCAAAAAGGAGGTAAAAATATTGGATTGATTATATAAAAGTAATATTAACAGTCGCCCAAAATAGTATTATTTCATGAATTAGACTCATATGCAAAAACTATATCATTTTATTTTAAAACTAATGAATATTATTTTGTGCATAGAAATAAAACGATGTATTTATACCTAATCAACCAAAATACCAGTAAATTTAATAAAATTAATTATATTTAATGAATCAAACTATTTACTCTTAAATAATAAATTGATTTAATTTGAATTCCTATCATTTTCGTGAATAATTTGGAATGTAAGAAGCCATGGTCATGGTGGTAGTTTAGAATTTAGATTGCTTTTAGTGTTTTTTCCAAAAAAATAATTGATAATAATATTATAATTTATAT
>NQLW01000010.1:295231-335336 GCA_002312845.1 Kalanchoe fedtschenkoi
TAAATCATATCAAATGAGAGAGGAGATAAGAATCTCATGGAACGCACAAATCGGACGGATCGCACACGACACAACATCGGCAATCTGGAAACGGATGATTCAGATAGCCGACCGCGGACCCATCAATCCACAAATCCTACGCCTCCACACCCACACAAAATCAAAAACACGACATCAATCGAACTGCCCACTTCAGATTCGACCCAAAGTTTCCATCTTTAATCCCCGTAAATTTCTGGGGCGTCACTCGATTTCACACCCGCTGTAAACCGTCGAGTCACGAGCTTCGATTGTCAGCCACACACCAGAGGATAACGCTGCGCGATTCGTGAGATCAAAACCAAGCTAACGCTAGCCATTGTTTCAGTTTCGCTGCTGCTTCGTTTGTAGTGAGTGTGTTGGTGATGATGGCGTCGAGAGCACTGTCGCACGCCGCCGCCCTCCCCGGCCTGCTCCACCTCCGCAAGCCGGCGCGCGACGTGAGCGCCGCCGCCAGGCCGATCGGGGGCGTGGCGGACGCGGGGAGCCTGGTGTGGGGGAGGCAGCTGCGCCACGCCCTGGTGGTCGAGCCCTCGCCGCTGGGGCTGGCTGCGAGGCGCCCGCTGGTCGCGCAGCCGGTTAGGGCCGCGGCTGCTGAGGGCAGCGATTCTGCCGGGTGAGGTCCGTTTACCTTTGCTTACCGGCCCGTGTGAATGAGTTGACTTTTGCTGACTGGCGGTCTGTTCTGTGTTTTTGCAGTGATGCTAAGGTGGCTCCGGCCGGATTCTTCCAGAAGAATCAGTGGATCGTCACTGGTTTCTTCTTCTTCATGTGGTAAGTAAAGCGTTGACCGTGGTCAACGAGTGAAAGCATTCATTGTAGATTTCATTCACTGGGAACTGAAGATGTTTATGCGTTGACCGTGGTCAACGAGTGAAAACATTCGTTGTAGTAGATTACCATGAACTGAGAATATATATATATATATATGGTCAGTGTAAGTTCTAAATTGATTCTAATATATAGTTGGGTTTCCCGGGTTTTAGCCGCACTCATAGAACATGTCCGTGACGGTTAACTAGGTCCGCTTCATTGCAAGTGAGGGAGAGTGTTAAACATATATAGTAGTGATATTATCACGTTCTAAATTAATCTTAATATATAGTTGAGTCCATTCATTGTCAATTAATTTTGTGTGTAATGTGAGAAATCTACAAACCGTTTATGTGTTGACAGCTTTCAACGGTTGAAAGCATTCATTGTAGATTGAAAACTTTACACGCTTATGCGTTGACCATGGTCAACGAGTGAAAGCAAGCACTGTAAGCTGGTTTTTTTTGCAGGTATTTTCTGAATGTGATCTTCAACATACTCAACAAGAAGATCTACAACTACTTTCCATATCCGTAGTATGCTTTCTTCACCTCAAACTTGTTCAATTTCAGTATTGAAACCGGTTCGCAAAGTCTGTTGATTCATCGCCTAATCCGTTACTGGCTTTCGCAGCTTTGTTTCGGTGATACATCTGCTAGTCGGGGTGTTGTACTGCCTGGTCAGCTGGTCCGTCGGCCTGCCCAAGCGCGCTGTAAGTCAAACCGCCGCCGCTCTCTTGATCCTTAGTTACAATGTCGCGCCAGTCATTCAATAAGCTTTCGATAGGATTCTTTACTAGGATTGTGTATCAGTGTGTCTGACGCTCGCTTTGATGTTTTTTTTGTGTGTGTAGCCGATTGACGCCAACCTCTTGAAGGTGCTCATCCCAGTCGCGCTGTGTCACGCGTTGGGCCATGTGACCAGCAACGTCTCGTTCGCGGCTGTGGCCGTTTCCTTCACCCACACGATCAAGGGTGAGCCACTTGAAACCTGTTAAACGAATCATGTAGTTAACCGGTAACAGTTCAGTTTTGAGTGAAGCTATTTGGTCTTCCTTTCAGCGCTCGAGCCGTTCTTCAACGCTGCCGCATCGCAGTTCATTCTGGGGCAGCAGATCCCCCTCACCCTCTGGCTGTCTCTGATGCCTGTGGTTATCGGTGTGTCGATGGCGTCACTGACTGAGCTGTCGTTCAACTGGCTCGGTTTCATCAGCGCTATGATATCCAACATATCCTTCACTTACCGAAGCATCTACTCGAAGAAAGCCATGGTTATCTCCTGAGTCCTTACCTCGTATTTACAATCGGTTTTGTCCTCTGACTTGAAAAATTCCTGTGCAGACTGCCATGGACAGCACCAACTTGTACGCCTACATCTCCATCATCGCGCTGTTCGTCTGCATTCCTCCAGCAATCATCGTAATTAAACCATTTCCACTTCACTACAGTCTACAACTGGTTTATACTGTTTAGTTACGGTGGAGCCTGAAGCTCTCAGAATCTCTGCGCTTTCACAGATTGAAGGGCCTCAGCTGCTGAAATACGGGTTCAGCGACGCGATCGCCAAGGTGGGTATGACCAAATTCATATCAGACCTGTTCTGGGTGGGGATGTTCTACCACCTGTACAACCAGCTGGCTACCAACACGCTCGAGAGGGTGGCGCCGTTGACGCACGCCGTCGGGAACGTGCTGAAGCGTGTGTTTGTCATTGGTTTCTCGATCATCGTCTTTGGTAAACTCTCACATCCCTTTACAGAGCAGTCGATATCAGCTGAATGTGTTCAGGTTTCTGACAGCCTTGTGTCGTGCAGGCAACAAGATCTCCACGCAGACCGGCATTGGTACCGCCATCGCCATTGCAGGAGTGGCGATGTACTCAGTCATCAAGGCCAGGATCGAAGAAGAGAAAAGAGTAAGTTCAACTCCATCTCCAACTCCCCAACATCCTTCAAACTTTTTCCATACAAGAAACCAACTGATTCCTCCCTTCTCACTCTGGTTTTTCACCGTCTGTGCTGCGCAGCAACTGAAGGCGAAATGAGAGATGAGCTGAATCCGGAATCCGATCCTGGGAGTGTAAATTCCTTCCTGTATTATGATTATGTATGTATCATCTCAATAAGCTTATAGCTGCTCTCATCCAGCACTGCTTCTTTCCTTCTCTTGCACTGCATAAATGTTTGTTTGAATTCCAACAATACAATGTGGATGGATCTTTTCTAGAATCTTTGTCTACCTCAGCAATAACACATTCATTCATGGATCATTCTTGAGTAGGACATATTAACCACAATTATTTCCGTTATTAAAATATCTCACATGTCAATTTGGACATACGTGACAGATTGGAAAATCAAAATCGAAGTAGAATGATTTTCAGATCATTGATATATGTTCAAGAAAGCCCACGATGGCATCATTCAACAAATCCAAACTAAATCACCTTACAGAAAACATTCTTCTAGCATCTGGCAAGGTGTAAAAATGATGAAGTACATACAAACCCTTTCCGACTCGAAAAGGTTGCCAGCGAAGGCTCAAGAAGAAAACAGCCTCTTGATCCCGGATTTCTGCTCAGGAGACAGCCTAGTCGGGAACTTGATGTCGAACTTGATCCTCAAGTCACCCCTTCTCGACGGGTCCTTGGGAATCGGCATACCTTCCCTGGGCACAACATGTTCGTAACCCGGATGGATCACCCTGTCGATCGGGATGCTCAAGCTCCTCCCATCCAGCGTGGTCAGATTCACCGTGTAGCCAGCCAGCGCATCAGCCAATGAGATCCTCTTCGTCACCACCAGGTCGTTCCCGTCCCTGGTGAACACGCTGTGCGGCTTCTCATCAATCACAAAGACGAGATCGGACGGTATCACGCCCGGCTGCTCGTTCCCCTTCTCCGAAAATGTTATCTTCGTCCCCTTCTTCCACCCCGGCTTCACCTCGATCGTCAAAATCTCCTCCACCGGCATCGTCTTCCTGCACACAAAAAAAAAAAACATCAATTGTGACATGTCAGAATCATTATAGCCGATCAGATTCACATGGTATCAGAGTGTTGATACTCAGAGCGTTCATGAACTCACCCACTGGGGTCGGCGATCTGTCGGGAGATCTTCATCTTCTTGGTAGTTCCTTTATACAGCTCCTCGAGGCTACAAGGAAGTTTGTTCTCGATTGGAGGCGCTTTCCTCGGCTCTTGGCTGGCCGCACGCGCGTCTCCGAATGAGCTAAAGATGTCATCCCCAAACATGCTACTGCTAAACCTCTGACCGCCGCCGCCCCCGCCGACGCCACCTCTCATCCCATTCATCCCGCCGCCCATCCCGCCGAACGGGGACGAGACTCCGAAAAACTCAGCAAAAATGTCATCCGCATTCCTCGGGTTGAACCTGAACATCGTCGGCCCATCTCCCGTTTGGAAATACGTAGCGCCGCCGCCCGGCCCCGCCGCTTCCGGAGGCGGAACCTGGCCCTTCAACCCCTCCTCGCCGTACTGATCGTACACGGCTCTCTTCTGCGGATCGCTCAAAACCTAAACAAACGACCCAAACACGTCACACTTCAGAATCCAACCCTTTCGTATAAAAATCAATCCTTTGCTCAGAAATCGACACCCTAAAAACCCTAGCCAATCCTCAGAAACTCAAAACTGAGATTATACAAGTTGAAGCCTAAGGGCGCGTTTGGCATACCTCATACGCTTCGGAGATCTGCTTGAACTTGGCTTCTGCGTCCTTCTTGTTGTTCGGATTCTTGTCTGGATGCCATTTCATCGCCAGCTTCCGGTACGCTTTCTTCAAATCGTCGTCGCTGGCGTTCTTGTCCACCTGCAACACCTTGTAGTAATCCACCCCCATATCTTCCTATCAACCTCTTCTTCTTCCCAATTCAAAAATTTTAGAAACCCAAAATTCAAAATTTCAGAAAAAATCTACAGATCGAATGGAAATGCACAGAGCTTGAATTTATCATTCCCAGCGCGGAGTTGATGACGTCAGATTATAAGATACGAAGAAGAAGAAGGCTCGGTTGAAATCCAGAAGCTCGTGGAAGATTCCAGGTAGTGTCGAATTTCATATTTCGCGGTTTATATATGACAGTCTTGTTTGGGCCTCGGTCCTATCGCTACTGTGCTGAACGGCCCAATGCACACTTTTTGCTGGGCTTATAGGCCCAGTAGCACATCTCCGGCAATCTAGGAGTTGTGCTTTTTGTGATTTGAGAGTTTTTTTATTGTCAAAAAGGTGATCATTTGATATTTTATTGTACAAAAGGTGATCATTTGAGATATTATTGTCCGTTTGATCATCGATGCATTCCAGATATTTCTGGGATGCTGTCATGGGAGATCAATCACACAGTCATACTCATACAAATCTTCAAGTCATCTTCAATGGCGATAGCTGAGGCCGCGCTCTGTTCCGGTTCAGAACTGCAGCAGTAGTCTGATTGCTTTTCGCTGCTTCGCCAACTTCCCATCTGCTACTTTTTTGATGGCTTCTTTATCATGCTCGATTAATGTCACTCTTGCTTGCCACCCGCCGAGAAATATCGCGCCGTTGTGTAGCGATCTGAGTTGCGTAAGTTCCGGATCGCGATTGCGGCGGTTGCCGCGACGACCGAGCTCAGTTACTTGCAGCGCCGCGCGTAAAAATGAATCGGTTGAAGTGTCGTTGAGCAGCGGTGCCGAGGCGGTAGCTGTGGTGGACGGAGATGAGTCTGTAGCTGAAACCACAAGCGTGGCTGCGGACAACGCGCTGTCGGACGACGCGACTGCGTTTCTGATACGGGCGCGGAACAGGATCGGGCTGCTGCAGCGGACGACTAGGGTTTTCAACGTGCTCGGGTTGAGAGTGGAGAGGGCGACGGTGGAGCTGAGAGGAGATTTTTTCGTGAAGACGTTTTTCGTGACGGATTCGAATGGGAGGAAGATTGAGGACGGGGAGGGGCTGGAGAGGATTGTTAGGGCGTTGAGGGAGACGGTGGAGGAAGGTGGTGGTGTTGGAGGTGGGAGAGTGGCAGTGGGGATTGGTGGAAGGGGGGTTGTGATGAGGAGGCCTGGGTTGGTGTTGGGGAGTGGAGATGGAAAGGCTAAGGCTGAGAGGATGTTTGGGTTGATGAATGGGTTCTTGAAGAATGATCCATATAGTCTGCAGAAGGATATTCTGGATCATGTTGAGTTTACGGTGCCCAGGTCAAGGTTCAGTTTTGATGATTTTGAAGCTTACCAGGTGACTGATCTATATACTTTTTGTGTTGGATAAAAGTACAGTGAATGATAGTATTACCTGGAATTGTTTTCTATGAATTTATGTGATCAAGCTGTGTTTGCTACCTGCTACCAGAGTGTGTAGGTGTAGTATGATGAGCATGTAGCAAGAATTGGATTTTTGGAAATTTAAGAAAGGCACATTTCTTATGGTTTTATTTGCGGTCACGGTCTGTAGATTTTAGTATCGGTTGTAAGATTGGGAAATAAATTTAGCGTGTGATGTTGTTAGCTGGAAATTGATTTTTTGACTTGGTGCTGTACCAAGCTGAATGTTCCCTCCATGGTAGTTCTTATTTGTGAAATGGTCTTGGCGAGTTGGCGTAATGTGATGAGAATTCAGTGTGAGAAATTAAGAATTTGGCTTTTGGTAGTTGAAAAGGCCCATTTTTCAGCAGGTTCAAACTGTTGTGACTGTCTGTACATTTTTAGTATCAGCTGCCAGATTGTCATGATGTGTGATGTTATTTGTAGGCCTGCGCGCATACTGTGAAAGATCGTTTGATTGAACGCTGGCATGACACTCAAATGTATTTCAAGAGAAAAGATCCGAAGCGGTTATATTTCCTATCATTGGAGTTTCTTATGGGTAATAACCTCTTGTGGCTATTATAAAATGACAAGGAGTTTGCGCTTGCCACTTTCCGAATGTTTTCTCCAGTTTTTTCATGGATGTTTGCTTCACTTACTAATATACTATTCGTTATGCAGGCCGCTCGTTGTCAAACAGTGTTATCAATATGGGCTTCCAAGATCAGTATGCTGAAGCTCTGAGTCAGTTGGGCTTCGATTTTGAGGTTGTAGCAGAACAGGTAAGAGAATCATCTTCTGCTCGTGCTGTTAAATTACAAAAAATTGAATAAAAAGGGTTTAATGTTGATAATATCTGTGTCCTCAACCAATATGTTCCCTCATGTCGCATGCTTTATTTTAACCAAGGAAGCAGATGCTGCTCTCGGTAATGGTGGTCTTGCTCGCTTTTCAGCATGCCAAATGGATTCTTTAGCAACGCTTGACTATCCTGCTTGGGGGTATGGATCTGACATTGCTTATCTCAAAATAATTTCCGAAAGGCAGCATCAACAACTCATGATTTTTATTTCTCATAAGCAGACTTCTAGCTGTTACTTGAGTCAACATATCGACTTAATAATGCTGCCAAAATAATAAAATATATGATAATTTCAAATGCAATATAGTTCACTCTTCATTTGAAACTGTTCTTTAAGAAGACCTTAGATTATTCTTTCTTCTTGTAGTTATGGACTGCGCTATCAGTACGGTTTATTCAGGCAAGTCATTATCGACGGGTACCAGCATGAGCAGCCAGATTACTGGTTAAATTTTGGAAACCCCTGGGAGATAGAGCGTGTTCATGTGTCATATGCTGTGAAGGTGTGCAAGTACATCTTCTTAAGAATTTGATATTTTCTCTATAATATTGATATATTGGTTCTAGACAAAGAGTTCCTTCTCAGAATTTACAGTTAACCATTCGTGGAAATTTATTCTACTTCCTCTAATTCATGTACTGTTTCTTTGTAAGTTCCATGGTACAGTTGAAGAGAAAACCATAGATGGAGAAGTGAGACACGATTGGGTTCCTGGCGAGATGGTGAGACGAATTCTAATCATCCCCTCATTGTGTTTTTTACAAGGCTGTGTACACCATTCAAATTAAGATTAGCAACTTTGGCGTGATAAATTTGTTTCTCAAAAATGAATTATTTTCAGTAAGCTGTCTTATTCTACACGCTATTGGTTCACTCTCTTTCTTGGACATAATTCAGGTTTTTCAGGTTTGACCTTAAGTTGTGTCTCTGTTACCAGGTTGAAGCTGTTGCGTATGACAACCCTATACCTGGTTACGGAACACGAAACACCATTAATCTACGTCTATGGGCTGCTAAGCCTAGTGGCGAATATGATATGGTAATTTTTCCTACTATGTTAATTGTTAATTTTGCCCTTCCGAGTTCATTAAATTTACACAGTCCGCTATCCACATTCTATATATTATATCATGTATAGATTTTTGGTTTTAAACTCTATATGAAAGCATTTTCTATTTACACATCCCAGGCAACTCACTGAATAAGAAATGTTAAAGAATTTACGGGTCTATTAATGAAGTTAAACATGGACGTAGGATGTGGAGTTATGCCCCTTTTTCGTACACAACTATTGACACTCTTAAGCCTTAAGGCATGCCAATATATTGTGTTTTTTTTTATATAAATTCGTGCTCAGAAGGGTCTTGATCTAACATAGTGCGGATTATTCAGGAGTCTTTCAATACTGGAGACTACATCAATTCTGTTGTAAACAGACAAAATGCTGAAACCATAAGTAATGTTCTGTATCCTGATGACAGGTCTCATCAGGTATATTTTCCAAGCTGGTGCTTCTGTATTACTTATGCAGCATGATTTCTTTTGTCATACTGATATTCTTGGGTTTGTTGGTTCCCTGAGATTTAGTGTCATCACTGTATTCACAATGCTTTGCAGATTAGGGCCTTGCTTTCAATGAGAATAATAATTCCATTTTATTTACAATACGATTTTCTTCAGGGAAAAGAGTTGCGGCTGAAGCAACAGTATTTTTTTGTGTCTGCATCCTTGCAAGACATCGTTCGAAGATTCAAAGACTCTCATCCTAACTTCGAGAACTTCTCTGAAAAGGTTCTTTTTTTGTAAGAAGTTGTTTTTCTAAAAAAATTTTGCTGACCCGCTTAACCCCATCATATAGTAAATTTGCCTAAATATTGTGTGGCTGCATTATCTTTTACGTGTTCTTGGTTTGACTCTGGTATGCATTTGTGAGTTTTTATACTTACTGTCGTTTGTCTTTTTTTCTTGTATATTTAGATAGCTTTGCAGCTCAATGACACTCACCCATCTCTTGCCATTGCCGAGCTTATGAGAATACTTATTGATGAGGAACATTTAAAATGGAATACAGTATGGAAAATCGTGTGTGATGTATTTTCTTTCACAACTCACACTGTTTCCCCTGAATCACTGGAGAAAATTCCTGTTGATTTATTGGGCAGTCTTCTTCCACGCCATCTGCAAGTACGTTTGTTTATTTTCTCATGTGGGTTTTTCACTCCCCTCATATGCATGTGTATTCCCGAATGTTTACAAACACACAACTGTTCATTCGTTATGTTTCTGTGATCATTTTTGTCAACAGATACTGTATGATATAAACTTCAAATTCATGGAGGATTTAAAAAAGAAAATTGGGTTGGACTATGATCGGTTAGCTCGTATGTCCATTATTAAAGAGGGTGCTGTGAAGGTAAACCTGAAAGATTGAGACTACTCAAATCATCGTCATTGGAAAAAAAAAAATCTTTTTATTTTTTACTTTTTTTACATTGAACTTTCATAATGGTGAACCCTCATTTGGTTGCAGCAAATCAGGGTGGCAAATCTGTCAATTGTATGTTCTCATACTGTGATTGGTGTATCCAGGGCACATTTAGAACTGCTAAAAACACGAGTGTTCAAGGTACCTTGTCCTTGTTATGTCGACTCTTGTATATCTGTAGCTAAATCTTAAAATGGATGAGAAAAAATTATGATTGAAGGTCAGGAACCAGTACTTGTTATTCATAGGGCAGAGACTTGGTCAGTGAGGATCAACCGATTAGGTACCTAGAAACATGTTTCACCAATTGAAGAACATAATTAATAAAAGATGAACTTGATAACTGCCTAAGTTGGCATTAAATTTTCACTAAAATTTATAACCAGATTTTGAATATAATTTCTGTTATCCAGCCTTAAAGTGAACAGGATTTGAACAACTTCACTCCATTGTTTTATTTTTTAGTATCTTTCACTTTTATATATGACTAGACGCTGGATAATCTCACCGGCATATCTTTTGTTATGCGTTCTATGTAGGATTTCTACGAGTTATGGCCTGAAAAGTTTCAGTACAAAACAAATGGAGCAACTCAGGTAGACAGGATTGCTCTCTTCAGCGAAATGTTAGATCTTAGCTTTTTACCTTGATGTGAACTAGAAAAATATTAGGAAATGTGCTTTATTTTATTGACGGGTCCACCAATACTCTTAAGAAGAATTATAAATATAAGCATTCTAGTTCTTCTCTCATTTGAGTAACCCTGAGCAATTCTTTGCCAATTCCTGATATCTGTCATCCAGCCTCTTCGATAACATTCGTGCACCACTTCAGTTTCTTAATGTATTCCCTCAACAACTCACTTCATAATGTTTTGTGGCACTATATGATTGTTCACTAGATACTGTTTGCCATATGTTCAGAAAGAACCTTACGAACAGAGTACCAAAAAAGAAGAAGTATTGATGGAGAAAATAAACATGTTAGTTCAGGCAATAAGCTAGAATTCTGGTGTTTGGTTCATAGTGCACGTTATGACTTATGATATCTTTAGCTCATAAGTCTTCGGAAGCCTAGGCTGGCTCTATCCATGAATTCTGTTCATGAGAGTTTCTAATTATCTTTCATGTGTATCCTGCAGCGTCGCTGGATTGTGGTGAGCAATCCTAACTTATGTGCTCTCATATCCAGATGGCTTGGAACAGAGTCGTGGATTCACAATGTGGACTTGCTGACTGGGTTGAGAGAGCATGCAGCAGATGCTAGTTTGCAACAAGATTGGCAAAAGGTTTTTCCTGTCAAATAAGCCTTTTTCTTTGAGGGAGCACAAGCCATCAGTGTTTAAACACTCTCACTCGATTAAATTTCCAGGTCAGGAGGATGAATAAAATGCGTCTGGCTGAGTACATTGAAGCAACAAGTGGTGTAACGGTATGCTCTGGTGATGAAGTTTTTTGAAATCCTACTAAAAGCTGGCTGACATGATACTATACGATCTTTTCATTACTGGCAGGTCAGTTTGGATGCAATGTTTGATGTCCAGATAAAGAGAATACACGAATATAAGAGACAGCTTCTCAACTTACTTGGCGTCATTCATCGATACGATTGTATAAAGGTAACAAACATCATTATTTGATAGTATTGTTTAGTAAGAGCATCTAAACTGAAATAACTATGTCGTGTTCTTTGCTTACGGGTTATCCATACGTTGACTAGTCACATGGTAATTACTGGATTTTCTATTTTACCTGTTGATCTTCTATCTTTGAATATACGTGTAGAATATGGAGAAGGGTGATAAAAGGAGAGTCGTGCCACGTGTCTGCATAATTGGAGGTAAAGCTGCACCTGGTTACGAGGTTGCAAAGAAGATAATTAAGCTCTGTCATGCTGTAGCAGAAAAAATCAATAATGATCCTGACGTGGGAGATTTGCTGAAGTTGGTAAGCCTTCAATTAAAAATTGTGGGCTTATGGTTATTTAAACTGTATTGGTATTTTTATCTTCGCCAGTTAATCAAAACTCTACTGGTGTTTTATTCTTTATGTTATCATCATGCACCTCAAATATCTGGCTGTTTCAGGTCTTTATTCCGGATTACAATGTTTCTGTAGCTGAGTTGGTTATACCTGGGGCTGACCTTTCACAACATCTGAGGTCTGTCATTCTTTTGCATGGAGAAATATGCAAGTACAAGCTGAACAATCCCCTATTTTAGTTGGGGTCTTCTTGTAGCTAGTTTGTTTTCAGATTGTGAATTGTGCAAACATTTGCAGCACTGCTGGTCATGAGCCATCTGGAACTGGTAACATGAAATTTTTGATGAACGGCTGCTTACTTTTAGCGACACAAGATGGGTCCACCATCGAGATTGCTGAAGAACTCGGAGTGGATAACATGGTAATTGATAATCAGTATGCAACTTTCTTTACTAAGATTATCCATAACTCATCACAGATGATGTACGGTCTAGATATCATGCAACTTCTTTTTAGGAAAGATGAATTTTTGGGCACGGATAACACGTTTCCTTTTCTCAGTTTTCATTTGGTGCCAAGTTGCATGAAGTTGCAGCATTACGTGAAAAAGGGCTGGCAGTGAAGGCTCCTCTACAATTTGCCCGTGTCATAAGGTATGTGACTTGTTACCATCTTCAGATCATACTGGAGCCTTATCCTTTGAAATGTTTCTCTTCCAGACACGCCAACTGGAATCAGTTCCCAGTGAGGTCTCAGGATTGTACTCTAACAGCTTTGCATTGTGTAGGATGGTCCGTGACGGCTACTTTGGCCACAAGGACTACTTCAAGTCATTGTGTGAAACAGTCGATGGCAGTAACGACTTCTATCTCCTGGGTCATGACTTTGCCAGCTACCTAGAAGCTCAGGCTGCAGCTGACAAGGCATTTGTCGACAAGGAGAAGTGGACCAGGATGAGCATCCTCAGCACTGCCGCCTCCGGCAGGTTCAGCAGTGATCGAACTATTCAAGAGTACGCCGAGCACACGTGGGGGATTGAACCATGCCGGTGCCCCTTTTGAGCAACAGCTCGAACAAAGCCTGTCCCAAGCTACCAAGCAAGCCTGATATCTCCGGCCGCCCTCTGTATATGTTTTCATATCTTCTGTTGTTAATGACAAGTCAACACTTGTCTCCAGTAAACTCTTGTGCAGTTGAATCAGTTATGATATTAGTAAACAAGTATTGGTACCCGTCGTTCCGACGGATTTGGTTCGGTTCTGTTGGAGAAAAATTAAAAATTGAATCAAATTATTAGAACAAAAATTTGAAACTGAAATTTAAAACCGATCCAAACCGATCAATTACAAATCGAACCAAACCAACCTGTTTCAAACCAAACCGAGCCAACTGGGATCGATCGAACCGAACCGATCGAACCGAACCGATCGGACCGAACCGAACCGATCGGACCGAACCGAACGATCCGAACCGACCGACCCGAACCGAACCGACCCGACCCGGATGGAGCGACGCTCCCATCCTATTCTGTTATTATAGTAGATAAATGGTGCCTTGGAGGGTAATTTGGTCACGCTTAGCTTCTCAGTTGTCATGACTTGACACGTGGCGAAATCTGGTGAATGGGTAAGATCGTCATTTCATAAAATATCTCGAACGTACTTAATTCTTCAATGGAAAAGAGATCTGCCGACGTAGCAGTAGAGGTGTGCAGCGACCGAGAATGTCCCCGGCGGCCGTCACCGCTATCCTCCTCGCCGTCGTCGCCAGCCGCTTCGCCTCTTCCTCAACTTTTCCTCCGCAGGTCGACATCGGTTCGCGCTGCCACGAGCGCGATTCGATCTGCGATGTGAATGACATGAAGCTCAAGGTCGCTCGATTCGGTAACTTCATCCATTGTCGCAATATTCGATTTATTAGTATATTGATTGATTGATTGGGCAGTTTATGAGAGAGTGTGAACCTTGGTAGACGTTTGACGGAGTTCTGAGCTTTGTGTGCCCTGTAAAATTTGCTGTGTGATATTGTCTTAGATTGATTGATACGATTGACTTAACACAGAGGCCATGCTTGAAGAGAAGAGTGAGAATTTGAAGTCTAAAAGTGATTTGCATGATGCACTTGAGCAGCGAAACTATGAATTGGCAGCTGAGATTCTCATTCTGGAAGCTCAGATTGAGGAGTTGAAGGTTGGATTTTATGAGTTAAAAGCTAAACAAGTATACGTTTGATTGATTATCTTGCATATAGATTGAAGGAAAAAATAATTCTCGAAGCTGAATTGTAAGCTTGATGTGGATGCCGGTAGTGCTATTTGATTCAGTTGCTTGAAATTGCAGGGTGGGGAGTTGCTGCCTGAGGATGAAGTGGTTAGCCAGTTGGAAGAGGAGGTTTGAATCTGTTCATTTTTTTGGGGTGTGGTGTTTGGTTCGAGTTTATATTTTGTTAAATTGGGCTAGTGAAATTTGGGCGCGCAGGTGCAGTCCCTGTGGTCGATATCGAGAAAGAACAACTTTGATCTTCATATCTTGGAGTCTCAAGCTGTGGAGGCTGAGGAAAGATTAGTGGATGTTAAGTCGGAAGTTGAGAAGGTCAGTGACATTTTCATTCTTCAAAGAGACGATGGAGTTCTTGATGCACTTACGTCTGAAAGGGAGTGTTAAACGCTAGAAATGTTGTGTTGTTGGCAGATGGCTGATGTTGTGACTGAGAATTGGATTCAAATTCGCCATCTTGAGCAAGCTCTTCAGGGTGCGCAGGTTGTTGGTCTAACATGGTCCCGAAACTATCACGCAGTGTGATAATTTTTTCTGCATTGGTGTCTGATATCTCGCTTCGGTTTAAACTTTGAACAGATAAAGACAGCGGAGATTGAAAAACAATTATGCTTGCAAAAATGCTCCTTCTTTGAGGTAATGTGGATGGATTTCATATTCCCATCAGTTTTATTTACATGCGCACCTGATCTGAAAATTCTTTGTATATTTGATGTTGAAACCGACCTATATCGATTATAATTTCTTCCATTATATATCAGCATTTTAGCTCTTCGTATATTTCCAGACATAACTATATTTCTGCAACCTGCATGTTTTGGCTGGTAACTTATAGAGTTACTTCACTCTTGTGCAATCTGCAGAGACTGCCTCTGTTGCTGGATCAACATGTATCTAAAAACTTGCCTGATGTGAAACTGTACTGGTCTAAAGTTCTCAAACAGCTGCAGATTTATCTTTCCGCAGTTAAGAAGTATCACCTACAGGCAAGTCACTCATTCTTGGATTTCTGCTATATCTATGATGACCTTCTTAAAGAGAACGATCACTTTGAGTGCAATCTCTTAAATTAGCCATTGTGTATACAATTAAATACTTGTTCATAAAGGATATCTAATTTACGATTCTACATTTCTTTTTTCCGCCTGCAGTTGCAGCAGTTCGTTAGACAAGAAATTGAGAAAAACCGACTGACGGCAGCGTATTCCAGTGAGGAAGTTGTGTTTTTTCTGGTACCTTCCATAATACCGACTTACCTCTGCAATCTGCACCATTCTCTCATACCAAGCATTTTGTACACTCACCATTTCCGCCCATCCTCATCTGAAATTCCGTTGCTGTGTTTCAGGCATCTGCTTTGCTTACCTTCCCTATCTTATGTACGTTGATGTTGCTACTCTCTCTCCTCCACTGAATTCATCCATTTATTACATTGTTCCGCGGAAAAGAGCATGGATCATGTTTAGCGGAAGACCTCTAGATCAGATCAGAATCACTTCGATGGCAGCAAAGCATATGCCAGACCTCAGGTCCTCGGGGATCACTTCCTTGACAGCAGAACGTATGCCAGACCTCTGTCCCGTATGTCAGACTTGAGGTCCTCAACACATACTGTCTACAACCACAACGGGCTCGAATACACGTTCGACACGTCTGTGAACAAAAGAAAGTTGATACATCATTCATTTGAGATTCAATCCAACATGTCCAGGTCAAGAGTTCAATCCAATGTACGGTATAACTCCAAGGTTGGAGCAACAGTTTGGTGGTCGGGGATGTTGTTTTAACATTCAAAGTTTCAGATTCATAACTGTGGTGATACTATATGAGTATGAATATGTTAAAAGCTCACGTGAGCTGGCCCGTATCTATATATTTATGGTGTCCATCACCAGAAATTCTCATCAACCGTGGCTATTTTACACTCAAGTCTATATCATGTATATTCCTCAACTTAGTTCACCTAACATCATTGTCTTCCAATTCTTCTTGATAGGCTTGAGGTCAGACTCAAAGTGTTGTACCAAGTAGGTAAACTCTTTGGCAAATGACATCAGTGGTGGTTAAACGTCAAAGTTGATCAGTTGCCCAGGAGAATGGCTCAGCTTTTGAATGATGTGTGCAATGAGTTGCCCTGTTACGTTCATTCACTACAACGTTTCTCCACACATTGATTTTGATCCATCAACTTACAGAAAGAAGAAAAACTAGTCTACTCTCCTTTTCAGCCACTTGCAACCAGCTTGATGCATCTTTGAAGCAGCCTCAATCTTGCTTTGTTCTCGAGTTCTTCAATCCTTTTCCTACAGCCATGATTTCCCAGGTACTGTTCTCTTAGACCATTTGCTGGCTTCAATAAATTTGAAATCTTGCAGCACGATATTTCATGACTCGAATATGGGGTTTGCTCAAAAATGTCTGCTGGATGTTTGAACGTAGGAAACTGATCAGATGAGCGGCGGATGGCCGCTGGGGCTTGAGATCATGAACCTGAGAGTCAGTCAAGCTCCGCCTCATCTTGCACCAACCCCGCCGGTCTTCCTACGCTTCCCTTCGACCAGCCTCACATCCGCTTCTTCCTCCAACTTCGAAACAGAGGTGATCTCATTTCCTGAAAATTTCACCACGATCATATCAAACTGTAATTCAAGTACTTTCTTTGATTTGACAGTCGATGATATCATCATCGTTCTTCGAAGATCGGAGCGTCACGCTCGGAAGGCTGATCGGAATAAGACCAAGATCTACTGCTGACAAAGAATCCAAACACAATCAAGAAGAACATCTTAACCGACATACTAAGGCTTCAAAGAGGGGCGGCGCGCTGCATTCGAAGGATGAAGCTGCCGGTGGTTCCAGGAGATCATGCGGCGGCCTTGCGCAAAGATACGACGGGATCTGCATTCCCCTTCTTGCTGGGATTCTTGGTAAGATGAATCCAGCAGCTGCATGGAATAAGTCCTCTGGAAAACTTGAGCAGCCATCATGATCTCAACACTTCAATTTTATTGTAACAAATGTAGGAATGCTTATTTGAAAGCATATATTAATTTAGAGATATGCTTGCTCAAAGTTTCTTGATTGGAATTTATTTAAATAAATTTTGTAAAAAATTATTAATTATATGGCTCTCTAGGGAAGATATTATGCTTAGTAAAATAGAAAATTTATCCGCACAAGCCGAGTGAAAAAGTAAGATATATTCCTAATTTTATTATCTTTTATTTTTAAATACACATGGTCAATTTTGTAAAATATGAAAGAAAAAATTATGAAACATAAGTGAATTATGTTTTTTTACTATTTCATATGTCAATGACCAAATTGATCATAGTATTAAAAATTAAATATAATTAGGTGGAGATATATCTTTCTTTCTATCCGCTTGTGAATGATTTTTCTATCTACATAAGTTATGTAACAGATCGATAGATGACGTTTTTGAAGTGTTTTGATGATTTTAGAATTTAGAATTTCATAATTGGATAGTTTTCTTTTTAGTAAATTTCAAAAATTTAGTATTTTATATGTATTTTTGAAAGTAAAACGAACACAAAATAAAAATAAAAACTCTAAATTATAGACACCAAAAAATATTAAAAAATCATAAATCAAAACCTTAAATCGCTCCAAGCAGTGTTAAAGCAATAACAGAAAACACGCAAAATCTCAAACCAAAACCTTTTCTTTGTCTCCCCACTATGTACGCCGCCGCCGCCCGCTCCTTCCTCCGCTCCTCCTCCGTCCGGTGCGCCGTAAGCTCAGCCGGGCCGAGACCCACTTCCTGCTCCCCTCTCCGCATGCCAAAGTCGAGACCTTTAACGCATCGCGCTAGCAGGTTCGATCCGAATTTCCTTCATTCCCTTCTGTATCGACAACATTCCGTTTTCCAAGAATGTCTATGAATTCGGTATCTGGGTGTTTGCAAAGGTCTCATCTTGCGACGAGCAGCGTCTGTGTTGGGTCTATGCTGCCGCTCCACACAGCCACCGCCAGTGCGTTGCTGAATTCCATGCTTTCTGTCACTCGACACAGCCATGGCTGGACCCTTGAAGGTACCTCACAATCATCTGATGTCTCTTTTTTTCAGCCATTGTCGATTCATAGCTCTGTTTTTGGGGTTAGTAAATCTCAATTTGGTCATTTGAGGTCCAATGTCGCAATTTTTTATCAATTTTTTCATTCTCTTCGCTCTTCGTAACCTCGAAAATGTGCATGATTTACGCAGCTGCGAAAATCACACGTGTGTGCATGAAACTTTTCACTGTTCGGATCCGCAAAGAGCATATATAGCTTTTCGCTTTTAGTAATTGCGAAAATCAGGCGTCAAGAAGAATGAAGTGATCTGAGATTTTTAGATTTCAAATTTTGCAGTTCAATTACAGGTCTTAAAGAATATCATGGTTCCCAACTCATTGTGTGATTTTCGCATTTGTGTAGTGCGAAAATTGTAAACATTTTCGCGGTTCCGAATTTGAAAAATGTAGTATGAAAAAGAAAAGAAAGTGGATATGCACAAATGATAGGGAACAAAGTAAAAAAGATGGTTTTGATAAAAGTTCGATGTTGAGCTGTTTTATGGCATTTTTGTACTCAACGCTACTTCATTTTGTATATGCGAACATACTATTGTTATGAAGGTGGTCTCGCCTCTCGCGTGGTCTATATAGTGCTTTAGAAGACTCCGTTGGTTCCTTGCGAAGTTATCGATTATCTTAGGCTGCCAGCATTTGTCATTGCTCATTTGTGTAAGTTATGAAGCTGGCGGGAGTATGCTGTTCTATGTAGTTAAACTGCCGGCTTATTTGTTTTCAGTTTTTTCAACGATTTTATGTTGTTAAACCAGCTTGCCAATCAACTCGTAACGGTTGGATGAAAAGCCTCAAGTGAAATGCTGTGCAAGAAACTTACCACCGATCTTGCTTTGTAATGACAGCCATGAGTGTTAGCGTTCTCGAAGCTCGCTCACTTTTGTAGAATTGCCAAACTATGTGTCTGATTGCATTGTGCATATTTTCTACAATCTTTTATGGCTGTCATTTTGAGTGTCTTGAGGAGGATCTCACGCATTTTTATTCAACCAGCTCTCATCGATGATGCATAATGAATGTCAAAAGGACCTGAGAAGCTGAGTTTAGGTACCTTTACGCTCCGATGATCACTCAAAAAGAGTTACAACTGCTACTTACTTCCTTTCCTCCGTCCTTTAGTAGTAGTAGTTATTTATGGTTGTTTTGAGTGGATTAAAGATATTAGTAGTAGTAGTCATTTATGGTTGTTTTGAGTAGAGATATTAGTAGTAGTAGTCGTTTAAGGTTGTTTTGAGTGGATTAAAGAGATATTAATGCTAGTTGTTGATTAAATTTAATATGTATTTAGTGTATTGTTTAAAATTTCATGTGAAATGTGGTGTATTATTGCTGTTGTGGAAGGATTTCTTTATGGATTATTATGTGATGTGCTAATTAGTTTCTTAATTTTTAAGGTAGATGACAATATTAAATATGCATTGTAACTGTTAAGTAACAAGTAAAATTGGAGAAATATGTGTTGGTTTAGTGACAAGTAAAAGATGACGGAGGGATAGCTCACTAATTTCTCACCTCTTTCGATGTAATTAGACTGAAAATAGCACATTTCGTTTTTTTTTTTTCTGACTTGCTCAATCTTGACATCATGTGATGGCTCGTCGTTGTCCTTTATAGTTCATACTATTATCAGTCCGGATCGGGATGGGGATCTTATGAACCACTGCCGGAGATCTTTTTCTAGCTGTGATATTTATTTTGATTCGGAAAGTTTTTTACATTGTAATCTCGCTTTGTCTTGCAGATAGCTGAATGTGTCTGTGAGCGGCGTCTGGCTTCCAGGTTCCAACCCTCTTCAGTTAAGTCGTCTTGTGGAATCGGTGTAAGAGCGGCGAGCGAGCGACCGCTCCCTGCTCCTGACGGGTTCAGTCCCGATCTTTCAAAGGTGTTAAATTGCTCACCCATTGAAAAAAAAGCTGTGAATGTGATTAGAAAGTTTTTGGCGTTGAATATTCAGTTTGGTCCCTACTCCATTAACACTCAGTTTGACTCAAAAATCAGTCCTTACTGCATCTACATGGGACGAATCTAAAATCTGAATACATTATACATGTATCATGTCATGTATGATTTTTGTCATAATAATTCATTATTTTTATAAATATGATATTATGAACTAATTAGTTCACAGTTAATATATGATTTGTAATTTCGTACAACTCTATTTATATATATATATATATATATATATGGTATTTGCGTGTCATATTATACTTTTATGTTAAATTAATTATGTTTTTAATCATTATATTATCAAATGCAAATAACAAATATATTCCATATTTAAATATTTAATTTGTATTATAAACTATGTTTATCATTAAAAAGCGTCGTCTTTAAGTGCAATCCAAATTATTTAAAAGATCTCAATCCGCATATAATTGATCTTTATTGCAAAATACGGCGCTTTTAACTATGATTTTATCAACTATAATTTACATGACATTTTAGCGTTACAAACACAGTCATTTTTTGATGATACACATCATTTGTGAGAAGCGTTAATGATACTTCACCTTGCCATAAAAGTATCGAGTAAGGTTCATGCTCAGACACGAGCTTCTTCCGTAAATCGTTAAGCTGTGTTTGGATTCCGAAAAAATATAGTAAAAAAGAAAATGAGAGGAAAAGTAAATTCTCCATGTAATCTATTCTGTTTTTCGCTTGTTTAGTTAGATATTTAGAGGTGAATTTTTTTTTAGAAAATGCTAAAACAGTCTTTAAATGAAACAAATTTTCTTTTATATTTTTTCATCTACTTTTCTATTTAATTTTCCGTTAACGATCTTTCAGACATAAAAAATTTTATTTAATTTTCCAACAAATTTTTATTTTCCCCCAAATGCCATTAATCTGTTCTGCAATCGCAGTGAGGTGTTTTGATGAACAGCATTTATGTCTGGACTCCTGCAGCGCACAGCTATGTTCTTCTACTCTTCATTTGTCGGATTGAAAATTCTTGTTTTCTTACGACGTTTCTTGGGACCATCTGGGGGGCGTCGAAATAGTGATTGTGACGCACGAGCTGAAATTGATGATGTTGAATTGACTCCGACAATGGTTTGGCCAGACATGAATCCGTCAAACACTTCGGCCTATTTATTTCAAACATAATTAAATTCCATTAAATTAAGGCTGTGCTTCTGAAAATTCGGTCGAAAATACATGAAGAAAAATCTTTGGTTAGTTTATGGGACGTTGGGACAGAGAATATAATATTTAAAATTCTATAAAACATAGAGTTATTTAATGTTTTTTCATAAATATCTAACCAAATAAAAGAAAAAAAAATGAATTTCACTTCTTTTTTTCATTTTTCTTTACTTCTTATTTTTCTAAACCAAACCCACTGTAAGAGTTTTATATATACATTTTTATGAATTACTGAAGTTGAGCTTGATGGAAATGAGTTGCGAACCTTATAGTTTTGCTAAGAAATAAATTCTTTATGATTGTTTCTAGTTTAAGGTATATTTTAGTGCAGGTTTTAAGCCCGCGTTTGGTAGGAATTAAAATTGGGATATAATAATTAATAATAGTCAAACATGTTTGACTGAATATAGAATAAGTATTAATAATCTCATAGATAGATTTTAGTCCTGAAATCAAAATAAGTGCGATTATTTATCACGTTGCTATTAATATCCGAACTATTACCAAACGTGCCCTTACGAGTATTATTAATAACAATATTATTCATACACGGCTGAAATATTAATAATACTCATTTTTATAAGTATTTTATACGTGTTTGGGTATAAATAACATATTTTATAAGTACTAATAACATATTTTATTATTATCTCTTCGCTTTTACATGTCATGTGTATTAAAATTTGAAAATAATTTATTCAAATATACATGGTAAAAAATTATGATTCAAAAATATTATTAAAATTGAATTTGATACGAATTTATTAATATTGATTGTTATGGCATTTATTTTAACATTTCACTTGAAAATGACAGATAAAATCATCATTCAAAAATTACGCAACTACTATTAAATTGAATTGAGATAAATTGGAAATAATTGAATATAGAGATTTAATTATGTATATATATATTTTAAAAAAAAAAAAAACCACAGCCTAAGATGCTTGTCTCGAGTGTAGCTTCCCAGGTAGTTGAATTTCTCCCATCAACCATCACACCTCTCATCCCATCAAGACATCCAACCGTATCCGCCAGTGCATCACAAGCAACCAACCACGCAGCAGTTGCTGACTTTTGAGGAATTAATGTCAGTATATAATCATTGAATGTTACGGTGATTTTATATAAAAAAATATATGATATTGTTCCAAACAGGGTTAGTTATGTAAAATTAAATTTATTAATTTAATTATTATACGCGTGTCAAATTTAGAATGAGTATTAAACGATTTAGTACAGATAACTGTATTTGGCTTTGTTGGCCTGGATCACATTCTCTGACTTTTGAGTGTCGGGCGGAATCAGCCGCCGCTGCCGCCGCCGACCCGCGTAAATGGAGGTACTTGGTTGGTTGGTCCCCATGAAGGCAAGAAGCCACCTAGAAATTCCACATTAATTTAAAGTATTAAAAATTAAAATAAAATAAAAAGCCAGAAACGAAGCGAAAAGGGGTTGAAAAATCTCCACCATATCCAACAGGATCGCATTAGATAAGATTAGCCAGACAACATCATAATCATCATCCTATGACTGAGCCAACTTTTTCCTAAAACACCGACACGCGGATAAACCGCGCGTTCTTTACTTATTTCCTCCAATATACATGTCATTTAAAATAGATTGAATAAATTAAGGTGGTATTTAATGTTATTGGTTGATGAATTTAATAGTAGAAATTTAATATTAATTTTTAAAATTTCATATAAAAGGTAGAATTCATGGATTATTACTAGTGTAGAATTATTTTTTATTGATTATGATAATGAATTCATTAATGTTTAACAGTTTAAGATAGTTGTAGATATTAAATACGCATTGAAAAGTGTTAAGTGACACGTGTGGACAAGAAATTTAATTAAGTGACATGTAAAAGAAGAGAATAAATATTTGTTTAGGCTCTGGTTGGTGCAGATAAAAATAAGAGTAAAAATTTGATGAAGTAAGATATTTATTTTATGAAAAGTTGAAAGGAAATAAAATTGTAGAGTGTAAATTTTTAATGTTTTATAGTGTTACATTTATAGGATTTTATAGATTTTTGTATACTTAGAGTTTTATGATTATATGGATTTTTGAGATTTCTAGACATTTGAAATTTAAATTTTCAGATGTTATGATATAGTTTTTTTTAAAGAAACTAAGGTTTTGAAATACACAGCACTATGACTCAAACATCTTCAAATTATAAAATGAAAAGAAATTAGAAAAAGAATATTATTATGTCTGATATCTTACCCATAAAAATGCATGGACAGTAAATGAGTCTTTGAAATTTTTTTTATTATATTATACTTTTTATTAGTTAATAGAATTATGGTAGCTTTCGAAACAGGGGTAGATTCCGAGAACTAAAATTAATTTACATTTATTTAAAATTAGATAGTTTAAAAAAATGTAGTTGTAAATGTATGAATTAATCAATAATTGTTATATATTTATTAAAATATAAATAAATTTTCAATTAATTGGAATGACACGTGAAAAATAGAAAATAATCATTCCAAATTAAAACTATATTCTTTTTATTTTATTAGCGTTTAGTTTAGCATTAACAGATCAGAATCCTTGATTAAAACAGTAAGTAATAGTGAAATTTACTTAAAAGGTTTTGGTTAGATTTTTATAGAGAATTATAAATAATAAACTGAATTAATACGAGTAACCGCCTCAATTATAATTAACATGTATATACATTTCCTTGTAGACAGAGCTTTAGAAAAAAAATTAATTAAATTTACTAATCCAATTATAACTAAATATTTAAAAAATTTGAGACTACGCCTTGTGCTTGTTGCTTCCAAGGTGGCCACTGCCCACAGCTACTCCGGACGCCATCTGTTCCACAGTTCCACTCGCGCATTTTCAAACCCGTCCTCCACTCTTCTGTGGTACGAGAGTAGGTATTCCCTCGTACGATGTCGTTTTCATTTTAATATCAAACGGCGTCGTTTCCTAATTAAGTTGTATAAACAAGTAATTGATAAAATATATTTAACAGATATTCATCAGAACTGATGCGATATTCATAAGAAATTACTATATATTCACCAGATTTTCTCCTGTATTTATCACATTATTTTTTGGCTTGTATTCATTAGTGTTTCTTCCATATACATTAAAAATGTCTCGATCTTCACCAGAAATGCTTATATATTCATCAGAATTTTCACTGTATTTAACAGAGTATTTTTTGTCTTTTATTCATTAGTTTTGCTTCCATATTCATCAGAATTGACGCGATATTCATCAGAAATTATTATATATTCACCAGTATTTATCAGATTATTTTTTGGCTTGTACTCATTAGTTTTTCTTCCATATACATTAGAAATGTCTCGATATTCACCTGAAATGCTTAAATATTCATCAGAATTTCTCTTGTATTTACCAGATTATTTTCTGTCTTGTATTTGTTAGTTTTGCTTCCATATTCATCAGAAATGTCTCGATATTCACCAGAAATGCTTATATATTCATCGGATTTTTCACTGTATTCATCAAATTATTTTTTGGCTTGTGTTCATTAGTTTTACTTCTATATTCATCATAAATGTCTCGATCTTCACCAAAAATGCTCATATATTCATCAGAATTTCCGCTGTATTTATCAGATTGTTTTTTGGCTTGTATTCTTTAGTTTTGCTTATATATTCATCACAAATGTCTTGATATTCACCAGAAATACTTATATATTCATCAGAAATACATGTTTATTCATCAGAATTATCCTATATTTTTATGAAATTTTTTTATGGTCTATATTCATTGTTTTCACTTCCATATTCATAAGAAATGTGTCGATATTTACTAGTATTGCTTATATATTCACCAGAATATAAGAGAAATTTTGATGAATATATAAGAATTTCTGGTGAATATTGAGACATTTCTAATGAATATGGAAGCAAAAAAATGAATAAAGACCATAAAATAATCTCATAAATATAGGAGCAAATTCTGATGAATATATAATCAATTCTGGTGAATATAGAGATATTTCTGATGAATATGGAAGTAAAAAAATGAATTTAGACCATAAATAGTCTGATAAATATATGAGCAATTTTGATGAATATATAAGCATTTCCGGTGAATATCAAAGACATTTCTGATGAATATGGAAGCAAACTAATGAATACAACCTAATCTGGTAAATATAGGACAAATTCTGATGAATATATAAGCAATTCTGGTGAATATCGAAACATTTCTAATGAATATAGAAGCAAAACTAAAGAATACAAACAAAAAAATAATCTGATAAATACAGTGGTAATTTTTATAAATATATATGTATTTCTAGTGAATATCAATACATTTCTGATGAATATAAAAGCAAAACTAATTAATACAAACCAAAAATAATCTGATAAATACAGTGGAAATTCTGATGAATATATAAATATATGGTGAATATCTCGACATTTCTGGTGAATATGGAAGTAAAAAAAATGAATTTAGACCACAAAATAATCTCATAAATATATAAGCAATTTTGATGAATATATAAGCAATTCTGGTGAATATCGAGAAGTTTCTGATGAATAATGGGATTTAACTCGTTTTACTGTTAAACACAAAACACGACGTCGTTTTGGTGATATATGAAATGAAGCTACGAAATGATTGAATGAAACGACGTCGTTTTGATTAAAAAGAAAACGACGTCGCGCGAGGGATTAGGTACTTCCGAAGTATACAAGAATTTGCCATGGACACGTGGTTGCTCCTCTTATAATTATTGTATTAATGATGCAACGTACAGTAGATGTTTCGTGTATACGTGTTTTTGTACGTATTATGTCGTCGATTGGAGCTGTATACGGTGATACGACCTGTTGGAATTTGGCTTTATATATTAAACCAGAAGTGGTTTAATCTAATTCCAATAATTGAGTGTTGAACTGGACATGTTAAACAACAATTTTATCTTGATGGATACAAGCCAAATTGTGGTTAAAATTCTAAGATAAAATTATTTTAAAATAAAAGTGAACTTGATCAATTCTCTTTTATATTTTGTTCGGTTCATGGGCTTGGACTCGTAGGAGCAGCTGTTTCTATGAGCAAACCAAGCTAACTCGGTTTGATTCTCTGGTTTGTATTAATCGGTTCAATCTTGTATTTATCTGCGTTGTTGATTAAGTCAGCAGGATAAAAAGAAAATAAAAATCACGTTATCAATCGTGATAAGAAACCGTAAAGACGGTTGTTTTCTATATTATGTAAGTTCTGTTCTTCTTCCTATTTATTAGAAAGAGAAAACTGACTGCAAAAAATAGAAAAAGAGAAAACACATATTACCGAGATACATGAAAAAGAGATCTAGATTCTCTGTTCTACCAAAAGAAATTTTCGAGGATCTCTTCTACTAGTGTGAGTAGACAAGATGAAACCGTCTAATCCTGGGAAGACTATCGCGAGAACCTCACGCACTTTAAAAGACGTTAATTCTTCTAAGGCAAACTGTCATCGACGATGATTCGATTTGTATATTATTCATTAATGTTACTGAAAAGTTAAATTGTTTTCCATGTATTTTATGAGCAGATGGAACGATTATGGCCAACACGACCCACGTGTCAGTCACGACATGGTAAGAGGCGCGTGGGAGAGCGACCATGTCGGAGAAAATCGATACGAAGTGGGTGTCTGCGTCAGAAGCCCGGAAACACTTTATCAATTTCATCATCATCATGAACAACAACAATCAATTCAAAATAAATTTAACAAATAATAAAAAAATATTAACGTGGAAAAGAAAGGCAGTCATGGCTGCTGCCGCTACGTTAATTCGCCCACATCTCCACGCGTAGTGAACAGTGGCACGCGGCAGTATCTCATTCGCCCAATCATCATCATCACTCCCTCCTGTGCTGGTTGATTTTTAATGGAGCGGTTCAAATAAAGATAAACCGGATTTTAATGGTTTTTTAAAATTTAGTAGAAAAATAAAACTAGTACTGTAGATTATAGCTATATGGAAGATTTTTTTTTATTAATTATGATAATAAAATTATTAATATTTGATAGGCTGATATTAAATATATATTAAAAATTATTAACGATAGTAAAAATGATAAATAAATTTAATTAAATGATAATTAAAAGTAAAAGAGTACAAGGGAGTATAAGCTATATACATTGCCGGTTGAAATGTTTAAAATGATAAATTTAAAAAAATTTAACGTTTAAAGATTTATAAGGGCTTTTTGAGTATCAGTATTTTAGGGTCTTATATATTAGTTTTAAACTAATATTTTTTTCAACCGGCTCGAATAAATATTTATATATGCCGATAGAATATTTGCATCAAATCCATAATTTAATTATCTATTGACATGGCTATGCCAATCACGCGGCAGCCGACCACCACCGGTTAAACCGGTGACCGTACCATATTCTCCTTATCCAGCCGACAAGCACGTCTTTTTGAACCAACACTCACCTAAACCGTCGGATCCGGTTTTTCGATCGTCAGGCGCGTAATCTGCCACGTAATCCGCTTGAACCAAACATTATTTCGTTCCAATAATAATGAATTAATCAAGGCGGCTGAACATAAAACAGTCAAACGCCACGTTGACCATCTTCCTGTTGAACCAATCAACCCTTCCGCGTTTCATTTCACGCCCTATATAAACACTGCTCTTCCCAGCTTCAATCTCTCATCAACCCACTCACCATTTAAGCAAAGATCCGAGCTTTACCTACTACCACCAGCAGTTGGAGAAATGGCTCCGAAGACGGTGGAGAAGAAGGCGGCGGCGGGAATCAAGGAGGCGCATTTCAGAGGGGTAAGGAAGCGGCCGTGGGGGCGGTACGCGGCGGAGATCAGAGATCCGACGAAGAAGAGTAGGGTGTGGCTTGGAACGTTTGACACGGCGGAGGAGGCCGCGAGGGCGTACGACGCGGCGGCGATCGAGTTCCGCGGCACCAAGGCGAAGACCAACTTCCCGATGCCAGGCGGCGCGTCTGCCGCAACGCCCCATCTGAGCCCCAGCCAGAGCAGCACCGTCGAGTCCTCCAGCCGAGAAAGCCACGCCCCGGCGGTTACCTCGATCCTCGATCTCAGCCTCAAGACCGGCTCACCCGCCGTCACTCCCTCCGCAGCCTACGGCGGCCCGATCAGGTTCCCGTTCCAACACTTCCAACTCGCCGCCGCCTCCCCGAGCCTCCTTCCCGCCGCCAACTTGTTCTTCTTCAACCCGGTTGCGCGCTCTGCCCGACCCGTGACTTTCAGATCCTACCCTAACATCCAAGCCGCCGTCACCGTCGCCGCCGCCACCGGTATGAACTTCAACGGCCCGGCCCTAAGTGACTCCGACTCCTCCTCTGTCGTTGATGCGAGCAGTCCCGCCTCCACTGCTGCCGTCCCTGACATAGACCTCAACTTCCCTCCTCCTGACACCACCGCCGCTTGACCTGGCCTGACGGACCCGACCCGCAAAGATGGATGAAGATGAAATCTCAACCGTCCATGTTCCAGTTAATTTATCTACAATTTTAATTATTGTAAAAGGATAGACAAATGAACACGAGGACGAGGGTTTAGATTAGCACAGCTTTTTTTATTAATTAAAAAAATATTTAACTCCAATGAGTTTCCCCGATCATTTTTTTCGTGTCATTAAGCAATAACATATTTCCACTTGTTTCCTAGTATAACATCATCGTACAATTTCCGGTTAAATCCATGTCGAAGTTCCTCCAACAAGCCAACCATTAGCAGACTGATTACTGCTAATCAGCAATTCGTCGCATGAATTCACTGTACTGGATAGTCAGATGATGGCGGAATTAATTAAAATTATTAAAGGAATTAAATTATGCAGTTGATTTCGTGAGCGGTGACGGGGCCTGGAGCGGGTCCGGGTTTTCCAAGTGGGCCCACAAATGCAGCTCGCACGTACTTACGCGGATGGTAGCCGCGTGTGTTTGTGCATGGAGATTCGCGATGTTTAGATTCACACGTGTTGGGCGGCTGTTGGACGGCGTCGTTGCAGCATCCTTTGCTTCGATATTGAGAAGGTTATGGAGTTGACAGGATATCGGGCATCACGTGGACGGGGTCCCAAGTCCCAACCACTCTCCGGTTCCTTTACAGTATTCTTTAAGTTATTTTCACATTTATGTCTATTTTTTATTTTAATTGTTAATTCATTTTGATATAAATAGTTATATTAAATTAATCATTTTTAGGCCTAGATTCGCTTTGTTATGATATGATGTATCTAATTTAATATTTTTATAGTAAGTATTGATGTATATTTTTTATGAATTATGAGAATGAAGGAATTAATAATTTATTTTAAAATATTTTACTGTATTAAATATGCATTTAGGTTGTTAATTGATAAATAAAGATGAATAGATAAATTATAATGATGAACGAAAAGGTTTATGAATAGATTATGATGATGTGGGATGATGGTTTATGATATTTTCACATGAAGCAACTTCATTAGTACGAAGTGACTCATAAATATATCTTTAATCAGGTTTGGAATATTGAAACGATATTTAAAAATCAATATTGATCTTTAATCACATTTTATTTTTTTAAACATGATTAAAAAACTTTTTATCACGTTTGGACCTTGAAACATGATTAAAGATTGATCTTTAATCACATTTGGAAGAGTAAAATGTGATAAAAGATATATCTTTAATCACATTTAATCATTTCAGACGTGATTAAAAATATTTTTAATAAAAGTTTAATTATATAATTTTTAATACATAAATGTACCAAACAATTATAAAAAATTAAATACTTAATATTTTTTCGAAATTTATAATTTATTGTAATATAAAAAATATAAAAAAGTGTAATATGAGCTATGATCATATGAATAGTCTTATATGCAAGAGTTGTATAAAAATATACGAATACATGAAAGATTTATATGTCATGATAAAAATTTGATGTGAAGCAAATCTACTCATGGGTCAAAGATGCCCTGACGTGACCAATGTATCAGGAACGATTGGGGCCCGTTGGCTGTCGCCGTGATCATCGGGTTGGACGGCGCGCGATCTGACCCGTCAGATTAAGCACACCAACGGTGGAGATCAGAGACTGAATTTTTTAGCTGTAAATTAATTTACTAGTATTTGTTATGATGATGGGTGTTTGGAAATGGATATAAAATGAAAAAGTGTGATAAAGGTGGTGGGCTGGCCGCGGCCTAACTAGACGTGTTCGAGGATGGGGGGCCAGGTGGGAGTGCGGTTCACACCAGCTTCACACACCTTGTATTTTAGCTGACGTAAGCCCTAGAATTTCCCATGAATACGGCGCCGTTAGCAGGGCTTGCACGTCACCCACGTGGGCTCCATCGTTTTTTATTTCTGTCGCCTAGTGGGAGGATTGAGTTTTGTGAACATGCCCATAATCGTTTGGGCTTGGCTTAATTGGGCCTTGAAATCTTTTTGGGACGGGGTGAGTTTCACTGGGTTGTTATTGGGCTTTTGGAAATTTGGATAGGAGTGGGACTGGTGCAGCGCGGCGAGCGCAGCGATTGATCATTGAGAGATTTGGATTTTGTTCACTTCTACTTCCAACTTGTTGTTGAGCATTATGGTATTATTCGACATTGTTTATTGGAAGTTCAAGATTGATTCTAATATATAGTTGTGCTCCTCATTCATTGTCAATTAATTTTGAGTGTGAGATCCGACTAATTTATAATTATATTTCAATATATATATTATTTTTTAGATCAGGAACTGATAATTTTTTGCAAATTCTGAAGCATCAAGCTCATGTCGTCAATCTTCTTTTCTTCATAGGATTGCATATATTTAGACCTCCGAGAAAGACACTTTGTTTCAGTCATAAGATTTTTTAGAGTTGCGAGCTTGTTGTGGCATTTTGTGAAGTGGCCTGTTGGTGCGTTTCGACCTGAAGATTTGACATTCTGATTAGCTCGGCATGGGATCTCCTGACTACATCTTGAGCTAAATTTAGTAGGCTCGGGTTATGGAAGGTAAGAGTGCTGTAAAATGTTTGATACCATGTTGTCTATTAATGTTAGAAATTGATCATAGCAAAAACATGATCAGGATCCGGATGATGTCATGGCATTCTTGATCCTGTGGTCTCGCATAGCCATGTCCTAGTATATGCATTCGGTTCATCCGAGTGCCAGCAGCTCGTGAGAACTGAGAAGAGAAGCCTGGTAGTTATTCAGGCCAAGTTTTATGTGTATCCTTAAGATGATGGAGGGTTGCATTGACCGACCCATGTCCTTCATCATCCTTATCCTCCACGTACTCTCTCACGGGTGAAACGTCCCAATCACGCGCATGATCTGGCCTTGGATTCTAGCATCCTCTCCCCATCTCAAGGTATTCATTTGCATGACACCTGCTCTGAAATTACACCATTATTAAACATATGATGTTGAGATATTTTAAGGACATTCATTATTCAGTGATGAGCAGTTTGAGTGCAGAAAGATGGTGCTGCTAGAGAAGCTCTGGGACGACTTGGTGGACAGATCTGAGTCCAGCTGCAGGCTTGCCGGCCTCCGCAGGATCACTACTCCCCCTCTCGTCATGGCTGGTTGGTTCTAACTTGTACTTTCCAACTTCAATCTCCCTGCTTGGATCTTTTCTTTTTGCTGATAGCTTATCTGTTACTGGTCTGATCTCAATGATCTGTGCAATTTTCTGTCCATCAGATGCCAGAGGAGGAAATAAGTTCAAGAGGCCTGGGTGCTCAGCAACTGCTGTCACTCCAACAGCTCCTGTGTGCAAAGACAGTGTTTGGGACAGCATGTTTTATCCGGAGGTGGAGAACCACCACCACCTCCAGGCAGCTAAACCAGCAGGCGCTGATCTCCTCCGCAAAGCTCAGTCCACTGCCTGCAATGGGTATGCTATGTTTTCTACAGATCTGGTAGTGGTCTAACTTCTGAGCAGTAGTAGTTTGCTAATTTAACAGTTTGCAGGGTTTACAGTGAGGGAGCTAACAGCAGCAAGAGCCCTCTGCTGGCCTGATCTCTCCAATCTCTGATTGAATGTTAATAGACTTGTTATATGTGTCCTGCTGTTGGATGGTTCTGTAATACTCACTGATATATCATGCTCCTGTCCGAAGGTCAAACACTTTACTTTAAAAATCAAATGTCTTAGTTTGGAATTCTCTGGAAACATATAATAACATCCCTTTGTAGATCCGTTCTGGGCTGAGCTCTGTGCAGTGTATTACCAGTACTGAATGCAAGAAGCAGCAACTTCATTTCCAATCTCTCTGAATCCATGTCTCCATTCTGAAGATGATCAACCCTACTTTACCAAATCTGTTACAGGCTTTCGTAGCACGCTTAGTTATCATTATGTAAAATTAACTATGACAATTTGAATGGTCAAATTATGAGTTAAATTTTATTTTTATTTGATAATTTATTTTTTAAGTATCTTAATATGTAATGATTTATTAATATAAAATTAAATTATAATTATAATTTTACAACATATAAATAAAAATAAAATTTATAATCATGTTATAAAATATTATTTATTTACGAAGTGTGTGATATTCTAATTGAAGAAACTAGCTGCGACCCACATTGATGTGATTCTTATTGAAATACAATACAAACAAAGTTAATTCCAAAAAGATATAAAAAAATAAAAAGATAATTATAATAATCATATAGATATCTCCTCTGAATGATTCAACTTTAAAATTAGTAACAAATCATTCAAACTTTTCAAACATTCATTAAGAGAAAAAAAAATATATTCAGTTCCATGAATGCTTAATATAATAAGAGATCCACTTTTAATAAAGTCCAATATATTTAACAAAACAAGACCTTACACGATTTTCAATGGAGAGGCGTAAGCCTAGCCCATGCCCGAGTCCTATCGGCCCGGATAGCATTTTCTCCATATGCATTCATATAACACGCGATCTCACCTCCGCCACCCCCAAGGCGCCATTGTTTTCCGATAGCTCTATAGCAGTGCAGGTTCCATGATTTTTTTTTTCAAATTATAAAATTTCATAATCAAAATTTTAAATTAAATTTTAAAAAATATAATAAAATTAATTAAAAATTTTTGTTTGCGATATTTTGATTGGAATTGAGGCGCAAACTAACTCTAAGGCACGCCAGACTCAAAATGGTTTCGTTGAAATTAGCATGGGCTTGGCCTGTTGTGCACGGGTCTGGTCAATTCTCATTGGGGCGGCCCATGTTTAGGTTTACAGTTAAATTAAGGATTGTAATGTATACTGTCAGATATAGAGTGATATTTATTTAAAATAGTTATAGTTTTTATCCAAAATGAGATATTTTGATAAGACATTCAGCAATATAGATGTTAATTGATGAATGGATATTAAAAATAAAAACTGCATTGTTTTATCATGATGGTAAATTGTTTGATATTTCTGGATCATAAGCCCTAAATTAATAAATAATAATTGTTATTATTTATTAGACGTATTAATAGAGTGGGGAAAGATTTTCTTGACCTCTTATTGGAGGAGATTTTATTGGGAGAATGAAGAAAATATTACATATAGAAACTACATGTGAGAGACAAGTAATTATAAGCGATACAATTAGGAATTTAAATTTAAACACATAATATAAAAAATGAAATAATAAAATCTAAAAGGGCATGAGTTATCATCCCACTTTCTCAATTTTGGACAAAATAATTTACAAATGAACTCACAAATTAATATTATTATAATAAATAATTCAATCCGTGCGCTAAACTATGTGAAAAATTCTGAATTTGAGCTTTGATGATATTGTATTTCGTTTAGATACATTCAAGATGCGCATGAATTGAGACATGCAATGAGTATGAGTGTCACTATCAAAATTGATACGAAGTGAGGCGGAAACTCGAGGCCATTTCCCTAAATTGAAAGAAAGAAATAGTAACTACTATTCATAATTCAATGTATTATTTCACTTTGGATAGATGTTGACTTGTGTTGACCATGATGATGCATGGGACGAATGAAAGGCATGGCGTGGGCGTAGGGTTTAGATGAAGTCAAGTTTTGACAAAATAAAGAGAATCTTCTTGAAATGGGGTGGCGGTGGTGGCGGGACCGCCGGGAAGTGGTGGGCCTGGGCGGCGGTGGTGCATCAGTGACTCTTCTTGTAGGTCTTATTCTCACGGTCCCATCATTCCCCATCCCACCAGGCCACCATCTCCCCTTCAAAACTTGGTGTGTATGCTCCTCACAAGTTTTGATTACAAAAACTTTCTAATTTTTAAATTAGTCTAGTCGAGTACTATCCAGTTCAAATTCGATTCATTAAAATTTTATGCGTTCGAACTCGTACCGTCTCTTTTTACGAGCTTTTAAACTATATGTGCATGCTCTTGCCATCTAATTTAACCGTTTGAGCATAATTCAATTTTTATCCGAGCATTCAGATTGATCTAATGTAAATTTAATATATAAGATAATTAATTGAGCTTTTTAAACTATAGTTCGGGAGAATTTTAAATGAGCTATTTTTGTTTTGGAATCTCACTTCCTTAATTAATAACATTAACATTATAATCATATAAAAAAATTGAATTGAATTTACAAACGAGCTCAAATGAGTTTAAATCAAACTCTTTAAACGAGTCCGTAAACGCGCTATCTCAGCGAACATAAATGAGTCAGCGCACAACATTATTATTGCTCTTCTCTTGTATTTTACCAACTTTAAAATTATGTACAAATTTAACTCATTTGTTCTCGTGAGTACTTCATCAATATATTGACTCGCTTGCACTCCTAATTATTCTGCATCCACCTTATTTACATATTGCTAGTCCCTATGACAACATATTTAATACCAAAATATACTCTCCACACACGAACCTTAAAATTGACACTTAGTTATAATATAAGGAATGAGAACAAACACATACTTATATTATAACACTAGTTGATATTAATAGATACCATTCCACACCCACTCAAACCATATATGCTCCTCTCTAGATATTCATATTATTATATATTCTCTTTGACCGCCCATCAAATGTCATATACTTACAATATGTGAGTAATGATGTTGTTTTCCACCTAATTTAAGAGTAAAGTTACAGAAGTGAATTCAAATTTCCATCAATTTAAATTCAATAATTCACTATATTTGTCACTCTTTTCTATCTAGCTATCTTGTAATACTAGTGGTTTAAAGTTATTCATTCAATAAAACATTTATATTAATAGTTGAATAAATTTAATAAATAAATATTTAATATATTTTTTAAATCTTGTGTAAAATATAAAATGAAGTGTGTATTATTACTCATGTTGAATGGATTTTTGTATAAATTAATTATGATAATAATGTAAATAATGTTTAACTAATTAAGATGTATGACGTTATTAAATATGCATGATAATTGTTAAGAGCTAAAATAAAAGTGGATAAATAGGTTTAACATGAATTTGACGAGTAAGATAAAGTATCTTATGCATGAATTGACAAAAAATTTTCATTAAAAATTGAACTTTTCTTATTGAACTGAAATCATGCACATCGTAATGTTGACCAAATTTATATGCAAGGTGATTCAGTAAAGTTGGTAAGTAGTGTAAAATCCATACACAAACATGGTGGATGGAGAAATAGGGTACGCGTTTCAGCTAGGGTTTAGTCTTAGGTTAATCAGTTATTTGAACAAAACCTAATCATATCCTACAAACACGAAGGTGCAAAAAGACTCACGTCGTCGCCACCCACTACTTGTCTCCTTCCTCTTTGTAGGTTTCAACGATTCCACTGCTCACTCTGGAAAACCTTTACACAAGTTAACCCAACAAATGCTCCATGATAATGCCTGCCTGCTTGATGATGATGGTGGTGTCTCTCATTGTCTTCATGGGTCTACTTATCACACGCCACACCCCATTTGCTAAGCTAGCTAATTAAATCAAATGAGTGAAATCGGACTGAACTGGATCAACAGAGTCAAATTTTTAGAAAAATATGTTCGAATCAACCAAAGGAGACCATAAACACTATGATGAACTCAGGTTTGTCGGATATACGTACAGTGATATTGCATATAAGTTATTTACATGACCTGAGTTAAATGACGATATTTTGCATAACTTTTAGAGGTTTTAATTTAGAATTTTTAGTATTTTAGATTTTTTTAGAACTTTCAACATTCTAATTTTTCTGTTTTTTAGGGTTTTTAAAACAAATAAAATCATGAAACCTAAAAACTCAAATCTTAAACATTATTAAAAACCAGAAACCCTGCCCTCACATAAGTTCCTAAAATACTAGATATAGAAACATTAAATTCAAAAACACCATCTAAAACGACATTATTGGGGAAACATAACCTAAGCTTCTCTCTCTATCCCCATGATGTCTTGGTGAATTATTTGACAAGTTGGATGTTTGTTTTGTAGCTATTTGGAATCAGAATAACCTCTCTACATCCATGGATTATTCAGACATGCATCAAACAAACAACATTCCACATTCCTTCCTGTCCTCTCCAACCCTTAAAATACTAATTATTCACCCATTATATTCTCTGATCAACTAGCTCCTTGGCCTTGACTGGCAGCACCCATCAGCCTACCAGCTCCATCAGCCCCATTCATTCATCTTCACCATCTCTCTAGAGAGCTTGAAGTTCGTGATTTCAATGGCGGTTGCATTGATCACGGCTTGATCTTGATGGGTTATGTGATGGACCAGAAGAAGCATGAGCATCGGCAGACCTCTCTCAGCTGTCCGCGCTGCGATTCCACCAACACCAAGTTCTGCTACTACAACAACTACAGCCTCTCGCAGCCGCGCCACTTCTGCAAGGCGTGCAAGCGCTACTGGACCAGAGGTGGCACGCTACGCAACGTCCCGGTGGGCGGCGGGAGCAGGAAGAGCCACAGCAAGCGCGTCAGGAAACCCTCGTCGTCCTCAATCCCGCATCATCCCCCACCTTCATCAGCCTCGTCGTCTCATCTCGCTGATCATGCCCTAGCTTTACCTTCACCGTCGTCCGTGGCTGGCGCCAGCAACACGCTCGCTCCCTTGTTTTACGGAACCGTGGATTTGAGTGGCGGCGGGCGGTACGAGGATCTGATGCGGGGCTCCGGTTATTCTGACATGAACGACATCAGCAACAGTAACGATGGGTTCCTCTCGGGCTACAACAGCCCGCTCCTGGCTCCTCCTCTTGGTAGTGGAAGCGCGCTAGCACTGGCTGGTGGTGGCCGGGGCGCCAGCAGCCAACAGGGCCACCAGCTCCTGCAGCGGGTCTTTCCTTTTCAGCCGAGTGGAGCATCAGCCAGCGGCGGTCAACTCTTGATTGACCCACAAGCACAAACATGGAACACTGACAGCCACCACGTAGACCAACACCGCCATCAACATCAGCATCAGCAGCAACCTCGGAGTGATGACAGAGGCCATGATAGCAGCTCCGCGTACTGGGCTGGTGTTGGTGGTAGGAGCGATAATTTGGCTTCATGGCCACCTGATTAACTCGCCAGCTTGGATGGTTCAAGCAATATACAGAGGTAGCCGGTCAGTCGGTGTTTCTTAGTCACACCTCATTGTATGTATATGCATTCACCATCGAGCTTTCTCTCTTTGGACGTAATAAAGAGTTTGGGATCGGAGCGATCATGTCGGAAGCAGCAACAGCAGCAGCAAGCCTAGCTGGCGAAGTCTTAAGTTTAAGCTAGTACTTCTTCTGGCTGGCTGGCAATCTTCTCTTGTTGCTCTGAGAGGAACCTCGGATCCCATTTCTACCTCTTGTAGTCTACAGTCCACACACTTTTTTTTTTTAATGATGTTAAGGGAAGCGCGCCTTCTCCGCCTGCCCGCCCGCCTTCAGTATATTCATGCGCATGCGACAAGCAACGCACTCCACACACTTTTATTACTTCTATGTATCCGAGAAAATGCGGTGTCCTTATTTTCGGGGGTCCAGTGTAACATGTTTTGGGAAGTGTCTTTGAGATATAAAACACATGATATGATATGCAATTATGCATCATGCCCAGATTGAATGGGTAACATTTTGAAATTATTCGATTTGACTGATTTTATACATTGGTTCGATCCGGTTTTACCTAATTTAATGTGTTTTATCAGGTTTAGCCTAATTTATTGTACCGATTCTGATAACTGTGATGATGAGAAGTGATATGCTTTAATTACAGAATTAATAATCAGTTAAGTATAAAAACAGTCCGTTTTGAACTATTTTATATTGAACCGACGGATCAGATTTTATACTAAACCATTCAGTTCAATATGGTTTAATCTGACTTATGCACACCAGACCTCGGTGCCCTGTCCAACCAGTTGAACCATGGGTATCTAGTCCAAACCGGCCGATGGTTCTTGTTCTGATAACTAGTGAGAATGTAGTTCATGAGGGATAAACGGATTAAGGAAGTGGGAGAAATGATAAAGTGTTCAGATAGTGGATCTTGCATTAATGATGTGTCTAGAATTAATAACACTAGATTGGAGAATCTTGCATTAACAAACTATGTCGAGAATTTGATATGGAGGATGTTTTGATCTTTATGACTTAGGATCACGAAATTAGGTAGTTAATTGGGGATCAGTCAAGATAACTAGCTAGTGGTAACAGTCGGATGATCAATGCAATCTGTCGACAAGTACAAAAAACTAACCACCATCTCGATACGCCAGCCTGAACTAATTAAAGATTCTCTCAATCACACTTTCAAGGAACAAAACTACGCAGTCTGTACTCGAAGCAGAGCAGAAGCACTGACTGGGTGTCGATGTGAAGGAGCCGCTTTTGTAAATCCCATGAAGGACTAAAGTTGTTAGCACACAGCTGAACAAAAAGATTTATTCGATTATCAAGTCTGCACATACAATAGATACATGGAAAAATATTTATTAGAAACATCCCAACTAGTTGGGTGTGAATGGTGCTTAGAGTTTCTAAGGATATATTAGGTGAAAGGTCACCACGATTTTGAAATTCTGAGGACCCTCGTGTAATTGTTGGGTTTCCGTACAACTCCACTAAATCTAGCATTAGAAAGTTCAAATGACATGCCGTTTATCTTGGGAATAAAACATTATGGTCTCTAAACGGGTGGTCCGAACTTGACATCTTGTTGGTTCGATTCTCATTATTCAATAGTTGCTAAGAATTATTCTTCTCTTTATGTATACACCTAAGTACCGTCAATGTAAGATCCTTAGGTAGTACAATATTCTCAAATATGTTGAAATTAATTTCGGTTAGAAGTAAGTTCGCCTCTTGTGGAGCTTCTTTGCACGATTTAGTGTAATTAGTCCTTGATTTACACAATATGTGGGAGTTGTTGAAGTTAATATCATGATTGGAGTAATGTCATGATTCAAGCGGAAGGGCGTCAATTCTTTATCAGGATTACATTCAAGAATTTAATTTGAGTACATCACTAAGATAATAGCTGAACCGGCACGTGATGATATGAAATTCACTCAAAATCTTTGTTCAATCTTTGATTATTAAATAGAAGAAGACATAAAGATGTACTTTATCAGAAAAGCACGACTAGTGGACCATAATTATTAAAATCAGATTGAAAATTGGATTGAATATATTCAAATCAGCTCAGAAGCCTATTCGACCATTCCCAGAATCACTTTAGAGTTTGACTCATAATTTTTAAAACTAGACAGGAGAATGGATTGGATACATATTCAAACCTAATCGGAAGCTGATCCAATCGATTGAACCAATCGGTCTAGTTTTATTAATAAGCATGCTTTGGATGTCAACCTCGTACCTGAATCAGTGCTTCCATTATTGTGACATTAACCCATTAACACACTCCAAAACACTTCACCTCCAACAAGCTCCCATCACATGGGAGAGAAGATGTTAACACAGCAAAAAACAACAACACTTCACATCGATCGATCTCCATTGTCAACCAAACCGAATCTCCTCACTTCCTGAACTCGTCAGGATCGCTCCGCCGCCTCCTCAGCTCCGCGATGCTCTCATCGTTCCTCTCCTCCATCGTCTTCTCCCCCTCCTCCTCCTCCTTCCCCACCAGCGTCTCCTTCACCTTCTGCGTCGTGTCCTTCGCCGCCTCCCACGCCCCCTGC
>NQLW01000010.1:345546-368568 GCA_002312845.1 Kalanchoe fedtschenkoi
GGGAGGTTTGATGGGCGGGTAAGTTGGAGGCTTAACGGGTGGGTGAGTGGGAGGCTTAGTGGGAGGTTTGATGGGCGGGTAAGTTGGAGGCTTAACGGGTGGGTGAGTTGGGGGCTTGACGGGCGGGTGGGTCGGTGGCTTGCGAGGTGGGTAAGCGGGAGGGTGGGTCGGGGCCTGGTGGTGGTGGTGGTGGTGGTGGTTGGGTGAGTGTTGCGGAGGTAAATAGGCAGTTGAGATTGAAGCTATGCATGCTAAGCATGCAAGAAGAGACAGTACGTAACCCATTTAGAGCTGGCAAGAGGAAAGGTGAAGAAGAAGAAGAATGAGAGTGTGATGTGGTGGAATGTGAAGCTCAGCGCAGTGAATTTTATAGTGAGATTTGGGAGTGTGAACAGTGAAGTCAAGAAACGGATCCAAGACCAAACTCAAGTGTAGCACACAGCTGCGAGTTGATATTAATTGTTATTTATTTTGATGCAGGAAAACACGGGGTTTAGTAAATTAGGGCATGCATGTGAAGAATTAAGCTTGCTTGGGTTGTAAGTTTTCCCAGGATTTGCGCCTCAGATTGTGCCTCGATTTCGATTGGGCTGCCCCCATCTTGTGAGGAAGAAGAGCTGAGGTTGCCTAACTCAGCCATCATCCATCCCCATGTGAGGCCGAATCCCAATAAATGGATTTCTGCTTCCGAGACATGGGCGAGAACTGCTTGGGGAAGATGCTCAAACTGATGATGTAAGGATATAAAACCCAAGAGCATTTTAATTGTCATCTCATCCAAATAATTGATCTTATTAAATTTGTTGAGAATTATTGATGACTGAGTAATAAAAAACGTCATTTTTTTATGTGCGCAAAATAATATTATCTATTTTGATAACCAAATAATATAATTTTCGCACACATATCTAAGTCTTATAATAATGTTAGTTTATGAATGTAATGATAAATTTTATTTTTGAAAATCAGTCATTTTTTTTCATCGCACCCTTTTTAGAAATTATGATAGTTTGGACCGCAATTAGATAAGTAACGATAGTTCAAGACCCATTTAGAGTTTTATTAAAAAAATCATCAGCTCGGATTTGAGTGGTGCAATTTTTGTAGGTATTGTAATCCCAAGAAGCCAAGTGAATTGCTACACTACAAGGATGGTTATTGACTTAATAATCTATCAATAAATTACAAATGTATTAATAATTAATTAATAATAAAAAATAAACCAAAATCATCCTATTTTGATGAAGACTATCCCTGTTTTGATGAAAACCACCATAATTTTAAGTTAGTGTAAGCTTGCATGACATTACCGAATAAACTCTTACACCAGTCCAAAAGTTTCTATGGATTCATGAAAATAAACATTTTTTATTCATGCCTGAACTTGATGGATCCCGAAGCTCTTCGTGTTTGGAGCTTGAAAACTTTTGCAGCTTCGAAGCACATTAAAATACATGAACAAGTGAGTGATGAGATCTGGTTTCACTTCTATATTAGTCTATTTAATTAGAGTGTTACGTGTTGACTAGAAATTCTTGTCTTGAAATGGAATATCTCATATCGAATTCTTCTGAATTTATCTAATAGGGTGTTACGATTTGATTCGATTTGGTTTTTAATGTAAATTCAAATTTAACAATTCAGCTTGAAAAATTTGAAACCGAATAGACAGCTTCAAAAAATCAAACCAAATCAAGTTATACATGGTTTAATTTGATTTGATTTTTCTTTTATGAATTTTATTAAATATGATAAATTTTTATATAAATAATAATATAATGATACTAATTTATATTATATATTCAATTAAATTTATGTATCATTTAAAATATAGTGTAATAGATAGGTTTGGTTTGATTCGTTTTGAAAAAACTGAAAAATTGAATTGAATCATTAATCATCAATATTTCAAAAATTGAAACAGTAGTCATACCACTAACACTCCATATCAAATCAAATTATCGGTTCAATTTAATTTGATTCAGTTCATCAATTTATCAATTTGTATTTACATTGATTTATCATTGGATAAAAACAATTCCGTACACAAACACCTGTTTACTCGGATCAAAAAGAATGCTAAAACACACTCAAAAGGATATGATTTCAAATTTTTATAATCACACAGTTATATACAAGTATTCTGAAAATCAGGATAAAATGAGAATTCACTTAGTTCAGTACATCGTATTATTTATACGTATATTATTAATAGCCATATAAATAATGTACAACCTATTGATGATGTATTATTAATACGGATTTCTAAAGATAAATTTTCTCTCTCTGCATTATTAGTACATATTTCTATTTTGTACCAAACACATATTATCCCTTTCCTAATACATGGTATCAAACAGAGGCTTATTATAAGCATGTGGCAGTGTGGCCAGAAACCGTGCACCCCACCAATTTAACGGTCGCGCTCTCTGAATATTCGTAACTAAAACTAACTTTATACTCCTTGTTTCTGAATACAAAGGATCCGACTCCGATCAAAAAGCAGCCGACGTTTACTCGTGCTTGGGGCCTATGTTTGATAAGATGTGGTGTTGGTTCTATTTTTAATTAATACTCAAACGCGAACTAGTACGAGTCTCGGCTTGGGCAACGCAGCCGAAAAATAAGAGCATAGAAACATGGGAACTCAATGAGTGAGCAAGCAAATGACAGTCATAGCCAGAACATGCTGTGGAGTAGTGTGGTCATGCCTCATGTTACGGCCAAAACAAAATAAACGTTCAGGTAGTTCTGAATAGGTAGCAGTCGAGTACAGCGACAAAAGTAACCCGCAAAAACAATTCCAACTGGAAATTACACTCAAAAATGCAATTTAACAAGACAGAAGTACAGAGGTTCTGCACAGAGGTTGAAGATTTCAAAGCGTCATGCAGTAGCAGTATCAGCTTCCGAGTCTGGTAAAAAATGCAACCTGGTCAAGAGAAGTCATTACAGACTGTCATTAGCAATGATACTGCAAGATGACAAAATGATGAAGATTTATTACAAGTACCATTCTGTTTAGTTTCTTATGTTTATCAGTCAAAAGATTCACAAGGTAAATCTTTTCTTCACAACAGGAGTTATTGAAAAGCTGGCTGGCTAACTATGATTGCACAAAAACATACAAAGCGTAAATAACAGTCAGACCAAACTTATAAGCACAGCCCTTCAGTTAAAAAACAATGGTTGCTGATTACGCATTGATATGCTAACTAACTTCATTAGTTTTCAACTCCAACACCCAAATGCAGGGACACTTCTGACAGAGTTGAATAAATATAATAGAAAATGAAAAACTCTTCCTAATCCGCAATGCATGACATGAATGCAAGAGAATATCAGGGAAATTAAAAACAAACTTCCTACAAGTTACAAGACTTCTATCTCCACCAGCGTAGACACATAATCAAAACATATTTGTTCACAAAGCCGCCAAAGTATTTTGCAACATACATTATTAAACCAACAAACCAAAATGATACGAGCAGCCTAATCTTGTCAACAAAATAGAAGTCCGGCGCAGAAACACGAAGACGATTTCCAAATACTCGGGATTCATATATATCCCAGTTTCATTAGACGATTTATATTCATTGACTCGGTTCCGATATGGTAATCCTTCCCTATAGAATCAAAAACCAGATAACCAAAGCATCCGCTCTCTAGTTCAACCAAACAATACTCTTAATAAAGGACCTATATTAGAGTAATGCACACACTGAATTAAGCTGCAGAATGATAGATCTATTGCATCAACTTAGCACTGCTACTAACATTGTTCAACATCTAATTAAAAATAGAATAAAGAATGATCACCTTTATGCTTCGGTGGTAGCCTCTTTAACATCAGCATCAGCAACATCAATAGTTGCCTCCACATTTTCGCCATCTTCAGCAGGAGGCTGGACTTGTTCATCTTCAGGCAACGGTTCCTCCACGTAATCATTATCAAATGCATCGGCCGGGACCTCGTAAATCCTAACTTGTGGTTTAGTAGGATCCTTCACAAGCACATACTTGCCCTCATTCAACTTCATACACAAGTCTACAATAGATTTCACAATACCCCACATATTCGCAGTGTTCAAATTAATCTGGGCCGCAAAGTCCTTCGGCTTGTAACCAGCAACAGCCAGTATAACATGGTTGAAGTGATCTCTAGGGTGCACCCTGGAAACAAATCCCATTTTCATCATATCTGCACTAGCTAATAATGCCTGAGCAGTCCACTTAGCTATCTTGTTCACATTGTTCTTCAACTCAGTGGCCAATACAGCACCCCTCTGAGTCTCCAACTTCTTCCTCCAATCCACTCCAGAATACTTAGGATCAAACTCATTAAGTGCATTCAGAGTCAAGAAAGACCTCTGGTTGTTAAGCTCTATAACACTCTGAACCTCGCATCTCGCAACCAGATACATGTCATTATCAAGCTTCCAACGCCTGTATCTATATGCCACAGAAGCAGCCTCCTCTCCTTCACTAGCGAAGGGACTCGGCTCATCCAAACTCACCTTATTCCCATCCCTCAGCAGCACTTGTTGCGAGAAGTTTTGGTTAATGTAAGCTGCCTCAACACTCAAGGAGTGTGCAGAGTTAATATCATCCTTAGCCTCAGGCAGCGGCTCCTGAGAAGTCTCATGCACAGATAGCAAGTCCAGCTGAGACCCATCTCTCTTATCAAAAAACAGCTTGTTACCAACTCTCTGCACCACAATATCCCAGGAATACACACTCCTCGGCGCACACATGAGTGTAGATAAAATTGTATCAGTGGCGAAAACAGTAGCCTTGTCCTCACTAGCCAACCTTCGAATCACAGGATCATCAGATGTGGTCACCTTGAAGAAATTCCTGTTCTTAAACCTCTCCAACCTCCGCTCATTCTTTGGCGTGACCCGATCAAACGACTTGTCGTAATACTCCAGCGCCCCACACATCAACAGGTCCTCCGGCTCCGGTACGGTGAACGCCAGCTTCGAAAAAGTCGAGAACGGTATCTGATCAAGCATGTTCCACTCAGGCTGGATATCAACGGATGACTTGAACACGGCCGCCTCACGCCGCTGATGCTGGCCACCGGGCCGGTTCATGTGATACATCCGATCTCTCTTCGACCTCTCCTTCTCAGCCTCCCTCTTCTTCGCCTCAACCTCCTCATCCCGCCGCTGCGGCAGCTGGCGCTGCTGCTGAAACCTCCACCTCGGCCCGAACTTCGGCTTCGGCGGCGGCTTACCATCAACCAGACGAAACGTCGGATCCTCATCCGCAGCAATGCCCCCAGCGCCGAATCCGAACGACTCATCTCCGGTGAAATCGAACACAGCGTCCGACGGATTCTTAGCCCGGACTGGATTGTTGTAGTTGCGAGTCCAGTCGGCGATTCGGCCTAGCTTATCGGAGCGCGAAAACGGCGCAAACGGCACGTTGCTGGGATGGTTGGGTAGAGAAGTCGCGGTGCTGTCCGGCGGACCCCATCCGTCGGGATTGTACGGCACTGCTCCGACCTCGAACGTTCCGACCATAGCTCGTTCAGTTTCAGTGGATCGGTTGAGATTGATCGATTCACCTTCCGAAAAATGAAGATGGCGACTCTGTTAGAAACCCTAGTTCGTCCCTTGACAGGATAATCCATAAATTACGATTTTACCCCTCGGACGAGAACGTTTCTTGTCTGTTTGGGTTTTCAGCCCAGTGGGCCAAAGCCTAATTTGAAAATCTTTATTCGTTTATTTACTTTATGATTTTTTTTAAAAAAAATTGTTATTTTAACAGAATTCGTATCCTAAAGAGAGCAGAGTCACCGAGGGTAATAAGAATGGCCGCTCCTGAATTTCACTTAAAATATTTATGTCTATGTGAAAAAAATTATATATACAAAAAACAAATTTATATGCTTAATTTCAAGTTAATTTTTAATTTTGCCCTCCAAATTCAACTAAAATTTTGATTATGTAATTTTGCCTCCCTCCCAAAAAAAAGTTCTGGATCTATCACTGCTAAAGAGCCATGTAATTTGAAGTGAGTAAAGTATAGTCTAGAGAGTCTGTTGTTATCTGATACTCCAGAAATTCTAAAAAACTTCAACGATAATTTTAGTGGCTTGAAATTACTAATTGTATGTTTAGAAATTCTTATTGATTTGCTTATATATCTTTATTTAATGTTATAACTATAATATTTATAGCTCATTTTTGCTCAGCTAACTATTTGCATACTCATCTCCGAATCCGTGCAAATTAGTTCGGATCCAATGGAAAATTCTTGGGTGGCACTTGGAGACACATAATAATTCACCGTTGGTCTTAATTTTTTTTTAACGCATCACATTTAATTATATCTACTCAAAAATTTCTTAATAGAGCACACCTTTGAATAGAGATATCAACAAAAATATTTACAGATAAAAAGGAGCAACTGTTATCCCAAAGAGAATACCCAACTGCATATAACTCTAAGAATCCACAGGAGGGCACGCAGACAGTGCAAGATAAAATGTATACAGAAGAGAAAGCCCTGTGACGGATATCACGCGTCCAATTAAAAAGCAATGCGCTACATGGCGCGCCTCGATGATCCGGCCTTCACATGAAACATGGCGACAAAAGGGCGCATAGAAAACGGGTCACGCTGTCGTAGAAACCCAAACCTTGTTAAAAGCCGCCTGCTTTCACGGAAAGGATCATGAGAATTTGGGCTTGGGCATCGGGGTGCTGGCGGGGGAGTGCACGGGGCCGAGCTTCTGGATCCAGTGAAGAAGTTTCTTTTTGTGATCTTGACAGATGGGGTTGTGTGTGAGGCTCAAAGTCCCGTCACGCGCAAGAGAGGCAGCGAATTGCTCCAGGACCTTCACGAGTTGCCAGAAGTCTGGCCGCTTGTCCGGATGTGAGGACCAGCATTGCTCTATCAGGGCTTTCATGGCCGGAGGGCAGTCCTCGGGGATGGCGGGTCGCAGCTTCTGTTGCACAAAATCAATTGAAATTATTCAGGCACCCAAGTTACTAGCTAGCCAACAAATCGATTGAAATTTAACGTCAATGAAAAAGCAAAATATCTAATCAAGCGAGCCCTGTCGACATATCAACCTACCCTAGCCCCAGCATCGTCTTCACGGACAAAAATTCAAAACTGACGCATACTGAAATTCAGACAGGGAAATCCCGTGCAGAAGGAAATTCGGTAGACGAATGATTAAAACACAGGTAAGACGATATATGGAAACAAAGCCGTTACCGTTAAAAAGAAATTGTGTGGACTCAAGCAACAGAGAAAATAACAGTAACAGAGAAACGGAGATAATAACGACGGTTTCAGAAACGAACCTTATTGACTACAGCGAACGCTGCTTGTATTGGATTCATGTCCTCGTAAGGGATGGATCCGGATATCATCTCCCACAAGATGAGCCCGAAGCTGTACACGTCGACCTTCTTCCCGTACGACTTGTGTTTGATCATTTCGGGAGCCATCCAGCGGTAGGTGCCGGGATCATCAGCCAAGGCATCGCAGTAGGCCTCCTCGCAAGCTATCCCGAAATCCGCGATTTTCATGCGGAAGTCTTGATCGATGAGGATGTTTTCCGGCTTGAGGTCTCGATGGATGACTCCCTGAGCGTGAATGAATTCCATTCCGCGGGCAATGTCCAGGGCCACTCCCATTACTTTCTCCAACGGAAGCGTCTTGTGCTCGAGCTTGTGCAAGAAGGCCCTCAAGGAGCCCTCGGAGAGATACTCAGTCACCACGCAGAACACCGGAGGCTTTCTGCAGGCAGCAACAAACTGCGCCAACACGTCGAAATTCACAAAACGGCAAAAATAACGTTCGAAATTAAATTATTTTCAGTTTAATTACCTTGATCACATTCTGGTGGTGGATCCGGGACAGAAGGCTAACTTCTCGGCTGAACTGATTTTCTAAGCGAGCGGCCATAGCTCCGTTTTCGTCATCATCTGGTACGGTAATAATTTTGACAGCGACAGGCTGTTCCTTGTAGATCCCATGATAAAGGCGGCTATGCGCCCCGTGGGCGAACCTGAGGCCGAGAAATAGCTGAGAAAGATCAACCATCCATTCATCCACGGCCGTAACCCTTACCCCGCCGTGATCGAAATACTTGGCCCAAGACGAATCCTTTCTGCTCTTCGGCCTATCGGAGATCTTCATGGAACCCAAGTGCCTTAACGGACTGGTGCTGGAACGAGTTTTTTGGTAATTAGACTTGGACTTGGATTCTTTGGGCTCCTTGCTAGAGAAAAACTTTCCGCTGGATTTCTTTTCGGGTTTACTTCTCTGCGGCAAGGGAGTTGAGAATCTCTTCAGATCTTTCCTCGCCTCCTTGAAAGTGTCGGAGACAATGGTTTTTTCCATCAAAGGAGACAAAGATCGCTGTTTACTCACCAAAGGCTTTTGGGGAGCCTTCGCGCTGCTTGAAGCTGAAATCTGAGCCTGCGACGGGGAAGAGAACGAAGGCCTTGATTTCAGCCTCGGGAATCTTTCTTCTTGAATGGAGAGAGGGATGGAGGACAGCTTCGACGAATCAAGACGGTAACAAATTGTGTGCGAGAACTTCGTCCTCCTGATCCACGAATTCTCAGCCTCCTCATCCATCTCGCAGCCGACCAACAACACAAGAAGTATCCGGAAAAAAGAAACTAAAACACTTGATAACAACTCTCTTCCTTCCGCTTTTCCACAAGGTATTTAAACCACTTCAATCCGGTAGCATATTCTTCAAACCAGTCAATACAAACCAGGAAGCTCGAGAGGCGTATCGCTCCACAACCCATCAACAATCAAACAACAAGAAACTCCTAGTCACCGACGCAGCCTCGAGACGCCGCATCTGTGTGAAATCAAACTAGCTAAAAAAACACACATCCAGCCTCAACACCATCCATACATCATGATGAGAAGTCCAACCTTTGCTTGCTTGCCTGGACAGAAAAGAGAAACCCCCAATGCTTATTCAAAGTCAAACACCAGATATGCCTGGAAATCCACACACATAAACAAATCAATCCTCAAATATATAAAATTCAGAAACCCATCCATCTCCAATAACCATCTCTCGTCAGTCAAACCGCATTAATAAATCTTAAACAAACACCCTTGATTGCAACCCTCTGGAAGAAAAAATCAATCACCGCCTCAGCGTGTATAAAAAAACCCCCCAATATTACGCAGAGACCCGGATGACAGAATCAGCTCAAAACCCTCGATTTCATTCACACCCACATCCAGCACCAGGTAAAGATCTGACCTTCCAGCTCCGCCCACAAACCCCAGAAAAATAGCGAAATAAAAAATAAAGAAAAATATAAAAAAGCAACAATAAACGACGTACCGCTTACGGATCGGAGGTTGGCCAAAAGAGGAGAGACAGTATCTCACGACGCCATGAAAGCAGTGGATGATTGGCTGCGGCGGCGGTGGTGGATTGATGAGGAGGAGGACGCGGGGGAGCCCACAGGGCACGATAGCTGGAGCAAATAAAGAAACGAGAAGAGAAAACCCAGAAAGTCAGAGAAATCGTCGAGGGGATTGGAGGATCTTTTCTGGTGTGGGAAATTCGGGTGGAATTCGTAGAAAACAGCCGTCGTAATCACGGAATGAGGTACGGATTGATGTTTGGGTTGGTTGGTTGGTTTGGTTCGTTGGGTTGGGTGTGTGTTTGTAACGATGGGTTCATCGTACGGCTGTGGTGATAGAGAGCACGGGGGCTTATGGTGGGCGGGGTCGCAGGGGATGATGTGCGGATTAGGCTGTGAAGTGGAAATTTAGGAAAGTAGGGGTGGGGGATTGAATGTTGAAAGTATTGGTACGGGAGAGGTAAGTTCATAATTATTAAAACCGGATCGGGAGTTGAACCGGTGCGAGTTTTGATTTCTGGTTTATTGATTGAACCGGCGGTTCAGATCGAGTTGACTGGAAATTTGAATTTTTATAATTATAAACTTATATATATATATATTTAAGTAACAATATAAAAAATCACCATTCTTGACATAGTCGAGTGGACTGTCTAATAACGTGAAGATCTATGGATCGATTCCTAGCAAGCTCAACCGGTCCGGTCCAGGTTTAATAACTATGGCTAAGTTAACAACATACTCCCTCCGTTCTTTAATACATGTCGTTTAAGGTTAATTTGAATAGATTAAGGTGAAGTTAATGCTAGTGGTTAAACAAATTTAATGAGTGGATGGTTGATGTTTTTTTAAAAAAAATCATGCAAAAAGTAAATTTGGTAGATTATTACTGATGAGGAATGAATTTTTTAATTGATTATGCTAATGAAGTGATTAATGTTTGACGTTATAAGGTAGTTGTAGATATTAAAACGCATTCAAAAATGCTAAGTGACAAATAAAAATAGACAAAAAAATTCGGTTAAGTGACATGTAAAAGAGGACAAAGAGAGTATCTGATTATAAATTGATTCAGGTTGAATCGGACCAATCCAGCCGATTTGACAGAAAAGCGGTTGAAGCAAACCGGCTTTATAACGAACCCGGTTATCTATAATATAGACTTAATTAACAATTAAATACTAATTGAAATAAGTAATGTGCTGTAATTGTAAAAATGAATATGGGAAGTCTCAAACTTTGACCAACTTCCTAATTAGTATAGTCTCAACCAGCAAGCTATTAATTATTTGTCGTAAAAGTTTCAATATTAAATATATTGTATCATAAACTACTAGTAACTCTTGAATTAGTGGTTGAACCAATTTGAACCGTCGATTGAATCAAAAAAATAAAAATCAGAATCTTGAATGGTTCAATTTTCAGTTTGATTTAGATAACTATGATTACAAATATGATAATAGATTTGAGGAATACAAGAAAAAATTTGGGGGATTTGGTTTTTTTTAACTGAACTTTTTGAACAAAAAAATTTCCGAATGGTCTCAAATTAATTTTTTGAAATATTTATTTTTCCAACTGCCGTGTTTGAAATGACTGTATGAAGAAAACAAATCTTTGATATCTCACCCAACAATCTTTATATACGACATTCTTTGTGTGTTGATAATAAGTTACTAAGAAATAATAATCATGTCATGCTTAAGCAACATTCATCATATGGTGTCATTAGTGGTGATGGTTGAGTGGTTAGGTGGCAATTTATCATTCTTATAATTTTCGATTTAAACTTCATTAGTGTTGGATGCGTAATTTTTTATTTTATTTAAAAAAAAACATCATATGATGCACAATGTGGGAAAGCTCCCACTCCAAAAATGCATAGGTAAATAGGATGGACAAAAGAGTGATGGAGTGTCAAATCAAGCAAATTTTATAAATATACACAACGAAAAATGCAACTTTCAAATCAGAATACACATTGAGTATATGATTTTGATTCAGGATTGTTAAATAATTTGCTGTTATTTTGAAACGGTGTCATTTTATTTTTATACGGTTATTCATCATTTGTTGTATGTTTAATTAGTTTTTAAAATTGAAAATCGTCTTGATTTGGATAAATATCACCGCTATTTTAGATAAATATCATTTGATATAATATGTTGCAATATGACTTTGCAGTACAGGATCTTGAGTATAAGGGAGAAGTAATTCTTCTTATGTTGTAAGATTTTTTGAATTAATATCCCACCATGCCAAACAATTTACAGTCAATTCAAAACTACATAGTTTTGAACGTGACATACCAATCATAACTTGACACATGTACAATTAAATTTGAATGATATTTCTAAGACCAAAACCACATTGTTTTATTCTGAAACACTATTTTTTCGCCAAAACAACATTGTTTTAGATTGCTGCAAACTTGTTTTGCATGATGAGATATTAATCTGATTTTTTTATATGTTTAGGTAAAAGTATAAAAATAAAAATTACTTTTTATTGAAAAATTACATTACCTAAAATATATGTTATTATGATAAAGATATTCTACTCATTATAATAAAGTCAAGAAATAAAGTTTTTCTTTTGTATCACCGTTAATCAAATTTGAGGCTCGAAAGTAACTCCTTAAATGAGCAGGCCAAACTCATATTGATAGCATGGAAATGTTATATTAAAATATTCAGCTGTGATAAAATATGCACCTCGGCTCTATAAAAAATTATAAAGTTACTTTAAATATAATTTCTAATAAATTTAATTAGTATTTGATTTTCGTATCAATAAATAAAATCAATCTGTTTTGTTTTGTTTTAAGGGCATCCCCTTTAAAATTTCGTGGGAAGGTTTGTGGCAGGTCACAAACCGCTTCGTTTTAATGTGGAGATTGATTCGTGATTTTTTGACACAACACCGTTTCGTGTATACGAAGCGGTACGCGAGTTGAGAATATACGACGTTTTTAAGTTAAAAATGACGTATATGGTATATAATTTATACAATATTTGTAAGTTAAAAATGTAGTATAAAATATAAAAACGTCGTATAAAGTATATACCATATACGGTGTTCCGTATATGATAGGTTATTTAAATTTAATTTTTTTTAATTATAAACAATCTTTGTACCATAATTACTTAATCTTTAAAAAATCTTTATATATATGAAAAGTTTAATTATTTAAGTTTTTTATCATACAAATATAATTTTTTAATAATTATAAACAATCAAATATTTAACTAATCTAGAAAATCTTTAATTAACATATGAAAAGTAAAAAATGATATAATATGACATATAGGTCCATGTGTAAATGTTTGAAATGTTTATTTCAATGCGGATGTAAGTTTGTGAAAAAAAAATATGATAAATTTGAGTTAACATGACACAAATACAAACCTCATTTTTATTTGTGGGATGCCCTAAAGACTTAATATTGACTCCAAATACAAATTTTAATTTTGACTTTATTCTACAAACATATAATTTGCTTAACAAATTGCCGCTTAAAAATATGCACCTTGCACCAATAATAACAACAATAATAATAATAATAATTCATAAAATATCTTAATAATAATAATAATAACCCTAAAATTTAGATCGTATACTGTTATTTATTAACAGAGTATTCAATCTATCTGAAAATATTTCACATTATATTTTAAAATTTTAAAATCATAATTAGAAAATGTAATTTTATTAATTTAAATTAAATCTATAAACTTCCATGGGAAGATATGATTTGCACTAAATTGAGTTATATTGTTAAATCATAATTCACATGTACGATTTTTAATAAATAATCCTAATTGACAATTGTTAATTGAGGGAGCTGAAATTTTAATTCCATTAATTGTAATGTGGATTTTTAATATAAAATCAAATTAAGTCCTTAATCACAATAACCACAATTGTACTGGAAAACCCTAGACAATCATAATAATAATAAATGTAAATAATTTAATTTAACAAATGTCAGAACTTGCACGATAACATAACGAATCAAAAAACGAGCTGTATCCATTTATGATCCTGTCGTATCATTCCGGACTAGCGCTTTCCATTTCACATGGAGACAGTAAGAGTACCGAAACGGCGGCGTTTCGGCGCTCCATCGCATATACGACGAGCAGCGAGAAGCGAACCCGCAGCATCGTCATCAATCATCATCAACGAACGAACGTCTTCGCTTCCGCAGGACGAATCTGACGCGCGCTGTGCGCACTTGGTGCACATTTGATCGCTGTTTCTGCTTAGTTTCGCCGCCGCCGCCGAGTTTGCCGGTTCGGATTCTGCGCCGAGGTGGACCGATTGAGTGCTCGTGGCTGATGGTGATGGTGGCTAGAAGGACGTGACTGGTTCGATTTGGGATTTTTTTGGAGCGGCTGATTTGTTTGATCTGGTGGAATTTCGTGTTGCTTAAACCCTAAGGTGCGCCGATTTGGGAGCGTCGCCGGTGGAGAGTGCGGCGGGTGATCCGTATCACTGATCTATGAGTTTTCTGTTTCAATTTTCTCTTCTGATTTTTAGAATTTATTTATTATGGCGATGATGGAGAATGGTTGATGTTGTTCGTGTGTGTTGATTTAGGGAATGAGTTTGAGTTACTGTTCTGAGTGTTGAGTAAATTGAGTGCTTCTGTACGAGAGAAATGTGATATGTTGGAACGTGGAGGCTGAGAGGGGATTGTTTTATGTGAAGCAGTTGGTAGATCGAAGACTGGAGGCTGAATTTAAGACGGAAACCAACTGTAAAGGAGTGCTTGGCTTGGTCAGCTGGGAAACCGGACGAAGTTGAAGATTGAGCTAGTGATTGTTTTTTGAATTTGAATTGAAGAAGAGGGTGCACGGTGTTGGGAGGGAGATGAGTACAGGCTATGTGGATCTGGCGGTACAATGACTGGGGGATCATTGGGTCTGCGATCCAGTAGTTATGGGTCATTGCAACAACCATTCTCGAACATTGTGTTGCCGATTCAGACAACGATTACGCCACCACGCAAGCCTTTCAAAATGTTTAAGGAGAAGGAGAAGCTGTTCCATTGGTTCTTTAAATTTGCTGGTAGAAAGAAAGTCGGGATGATGTTCCTCTGCATTGCTTCTGCTGCTGTTTTTGTATGGGTGTTGTATGTTGGAAAAGGTATGATTCTTTCCGTAGCACTATTTTATTTTATTTTTTCTATCGAAGATTCTTATATCCATTCAATCTGCTGAGATTAAGTCACACGCACTTCGTCCTTTTTTCAGGCGAAGACTCACAGGAAGGTCTCCAAAACTACAGATTCAATAGAAGCACGACCTTGGATTCTTCCCCTATATACATACAACCAGTTAGTGAGAAGGAAAATATTGCTTCTTCAATAAATGTTTCTGTTGATAAAGTATTCAATGCTTCGCCGCCTCCCTTGTTTCTAGGATACAAACTCCCACCAGGGCATCTGTGTGAGACATTTACATTGCCTCCTCCTCCAGCAGATAAGAAAAGAACTGGGCCACGTCGTAAGTTACATTTACATTACCTTTCACCACGTCCTTTTTTAATGTTTTCTCATTTGTTGTTTTGTTATTTTGAACTTTCTTTTGTAGCTTCTACCCTTTTCAGATATTAACATACATTGGTCTTACCGATTTTTTTTTTGTAGTACTTAGTGTTTGCTCAATGTTATATGTTACGTGACTCTACCAATTTGTCGGATGGCCCGGTCGAGTGAGCTTCTTTTACTTGTTATATGTGCAGCATGTCCAGTATGTTACCTTCTCGTCGAAGAAGCTGTATCTTTAATGCCGAAGTACTTATCACCCTCACCTATAATTAACAATTTGACGTATGCACACGAGGAGAATCTTACCAAAAGTGAGTTCGGAGGGTCGGATTTCGGTGGATATCCTTCTCTGCAACAGAGAGCAGACTCTTATGATGTGAGAGAATCAATGACCGTGCATTGTGGGTGAGTTCTCTTCCATTTATTTAGACCGAGATTTTCAAGCAAGTGAATGTGCTTTCTCCTCAAGCCTGTTTTTGTAGCTGCACCGGTTAGATCCATCTTTGTTATGGTAATGGAGAAAATTTCAATTATTCTGTCAGGTTTGTAAAGGGAATCAAACCGGGGCTAGGGACAGGATTTGACATTGAGGAGTCTGACCTTTACGAAATGGAGCAATGCCGTGGTGTGGTCGTTGCATCTGCAATATTTGGTATATTTTGGTACAGTTCTGCAAATAAACATTATGTTTATGGTTCATCATGAGCTCGCGGTTCACTCTGTTTCGTAATATTTGTATAATTAGGGAACTTTGATACATTGCGTCAGCCGACAAATGTGAGTGATATTGCAAAGAAGACTGTCTGCTTTTTCATGTTTGTGGACGAAGAAACTGAAGCATTCTTGAAAACTTCTGCTGGATTAGACAGTAGTAAGAGGATTGGTTTATGGAGAATCACTCTCGTAAAGAATCTTCCTTATACTGATCCTAGACGAAATGGGAAGGTAGTGTAGTACTTTGTTCTCCGTTCTAATCTATCCCAGGTTATGAGTTGTGTATCTTTCTAACACTAGGGATCTCTTTTTGTTTGTGTTTTTTTTTCTTTGTTTTTGTCTCTTTTTTCTTTCAAATACTGCGGAGCGATTTACAGCACAAGTTGCAAACTTCTATGTTGTGAAATATTTAGTAGTGAAAATATTTAATGAAAATGAAATTCTTTATAAAAACATGGTGTCACTTTGAACTTAACTTTTTCTTCTCGAACTATGCTTTGTAGGTGAACAATCAATGTCTGTCTTCATCATTTTCACTGTCATACGGGTTCTCATTGCTGTATAACATTTGGGGGTTTCTGGTATCTCTGCTTAGATGGCTAATCTTGTGTGTGCTCTGGTGATCATGTTACTTATTTCTCATCCATACCTCCTCTTTGCTTCTTTCTATATTGGTTTAAGGCAGTTTTACAGTGAAGTATAACAGTTACGTTTTACATTAAATTATTGAATTGAAGAATTTGTTTTATCAAGCTCTTCCTAAGAGGCTCATGCCACAGGTTCCCAAACTTCTGCTGCACAGATTGTTCCCAAACGCTCGTTATTCTTTATGGATCGATGGAAAACTTGAACTCGTTGTGGATCCTTATCAGGTGCTTGAAAGGTATGCCATACATTCAGTTACACATCTATATGTACACTCATATTACAGTACAACTTTGGTACTTTACTTGCCAAGAGAATCATGTTGGCAAAAATCCCTAATGAAGTCATTTGCAGCACTATTTCTGTTTGGAATCTCATTTGCCAGTCGAGGGACTACCCTGTTGTCCTGTTGATGCATGCTAACAGTTGATATATGATTCTCTTCATAACTTCAAGAAAGCTCATCTCGGACATAAATATAGTTCTGCCACATCCGAGAAAATATTATTTCCGTGTTGATGTGTCATTTTTCATTTTTATATATGCTTTAGACACTTTACGGTAATTTTTGTTTTATATTCGGGCTAGCCTGGCATGTATTCATAGAATCCTATAGAAGCCTGTAACACTAGTTTTTGATCTCTTGTGAAATGTTGGACTGTCGATTACAAGCTTTTTGCACCCTTCAACAGGTTCTTGTGGAGGAAGAACACCACTATCGCGATTTCTAGACATTACAAACGCTTTGATGTCTTTGTAGAAGCTGAGGCGAATAAGGCGGCAGGAAAGTACGACAACAGCTCCATTGACTTCCAAATCGTTTTTTATAATAAGGAAGGTTTAACCCCCTATACTTCGGCAAAGTTGCCTTTAACAAGCGGTAAGCTGACATTGATCATGCACACTTTTTCTCTGGTTACAATTACTTGAGAGATTCCCAAATACAATTTATTCACTGCGGTGCAGATGTACCAGAAGGATGCGTGATCATAAAGGAACATAATCCTATTTCCAACTTATTTACTTGCCTCTGGTTCAACGAAGTCGACAGATTTACTTCAAGGGACCAGCTAAGTTTTTCTACGGTAAGGGACAAGATAAGATCAAAAGTGAATTGGACAGTGAGTATGTTTCTCGATTGTGAAAGACGCAACTTCGTGGTCCAGGTAACATTCTCTCACACGTTCAGGTTCCACAAAACGTCATAATAAGCATAAATACGTCTTCTTATCACAAGCTCAAGTTTTTTCCTCTTCTTCTTTGTGTGAAACTCACAGGGTTACCATAGAGATGTTCTAGAACGAATGTCACCCCCTCTTCATATTGTTGTCCATCCTCCTCCTCCTCCTCCCCTTCTCCCGCCACCTCCTGCAACGGACGCTACATCCTTAAAATCCCCACAAGTCAACGTGCAGGCTCCGGTTAAGAAGCTTCCAGTCAGGCGCGGGAGAGAAAGAAAACCCAGTTCAAGAAGACATCCGAAAGGTATAGCAGGCACCGGCACTACCAAGGAGGCAGCCACAACAACAGTTATGGCGACAACGCAGACTCTATAAAAAAACAGCAGTATTTTTATTCTTCTGCTTACTTGGAGACAAAAATCTGCCAGCACACATTCTTTTCCGCAGTTATTATTCATTCCAGTGGCGTCGGGCAAGCTGAGCTATTCAGGCAGATATATTTTCAGTCCCCATTTACGCTTCTCATTCATTTTTGCTGTATACGAAATCTAGCAGACATATATACCTTCAAATTACAGGTAAGTAGATATTATACATAAATTTTCTCTAAATAAGAATCACATATTACCTTTTATCTGTGATCACATTTCATTTCTTTTGAGCCTCATTGATCTCAGATCGCTGCAGAAAGCTTCAATTATCTGTTCATATAGAATTTGAATAGGGCAGGATAGAGAGAGCGTAGGATCGATTTAGCTACCGTTTTGACAGAACAGCTAAAAATTTATCTGTTCAATTATCTGTTCAATTATCTCAGATCAATTAAGATAAAAAATAAAATTAAAAATAACCAGAACAGCTCGTTGCTCAAGGAAACGACATCGTTTTGACAATATTACCCTAACCTCACGTGGTGTACAGGAAAGTCGTAAAGTTCCAAAATCCAACGTAACATTAGATATTTAAGGCGAATCTTGGGTCCCAAAAATTTATACAGCTCCAGGAAACTGCGATCAAGCCACGTGTAAGACTCAACGGCGTAGATTCATCCATGTCCCCTCCCGCCAGAACTCAAATCCTGATTCTCGTATTAGTCTTGATTTTCAGGGTTATGTACAGTTGTGCACACTTGATTCTCCCATTGATTTCTCAACCGCGTCGTCTTCAGTCTTCCTTGTGATCTGCCTCCCACTCCACAGTTGACATCCTTGCCGGCTCACAGATAATGTTCTACACGCAGCAAGTCTACATCTTTAACCACGGGATCGAGGCCACATTGCAGCTCCTGTGCTCGACCCCACACGACCAGCTTCTCATCCGGACCTCTGACTCGTTCTCGGAGACTACTGCTGTTCGCGGTCGGGCTGGTGCTCTTCATGGTGGCTTTCGTCAGAGACGTTGACTTTCAGAGCTTCTTCACGAAAGGATGCGTCGCCCTCCACGTGGCGATTGTGAGTTGTGAGTGTGGAGGGTTTGCTTTGAGAGGAGCGATGAGGATCTGGTCTGGGATTGGGCCAGGCAGAGAGCGTCGCCGACATCGTATTGGGGCTTTCCCGGGTGTTTTTTTTCCTAGAGTGTAGTTGGATCTTGGGAAGGATAAATATGATTTAAGTTAAGTAGTCTGCCTTTTTTGTTTTACACGGCAATGGTATTGGGCTCTTCTCACAGGCAATTGGATCTGTCATAAGTTTATTGCAACCTAAGAGTTGAAGTGTATTCGTTCAAACCATGTATTTCTGCAGAGACCACAGCTTCCAGCAACCATTTATGTAGTAAAGCATATGACAAAGTGGAAGATGTTGATGAGTTGTGTATCTCCTTTTATTCACAAATCTCTCAATCTTCAGCTGGAAAATCCTCATCTGAAGCATCATTATGAAGAAACGAACCTAGTGTTTTCCTCAGAATATTGAAGGTCTTGTCCTCCTGGATTCATTAAGATAAACAATCACCAAATGCCAACAAACATGATGGATACCCCTGAAGCTGATATTTTTTGAATGAATGAATGAAAACCTGTTTCTTCTTCTTCAGTGACTCTTCTAGTTGAGCGATCTTATCTGTGCAGGCTTTCTCATGCTCTGCTAGCATTGACTTTTCTTTCTTCCCTGTAATTCGGCGTAGACTTAACAACTCAGATTCTGTTATACTTCTCTTGATACAAAATAGATACCAACCATACACTTACTCAATTGATCATATCGCGTTAGGAGCCTTTCCTTATCCTCCTCGAACCTGGAAATGGTATCTGCCAATGCCATTTACTTATTAACATTTAGAATTGTCCACCATTACCCATACACAAACACAGAACTAGTAAAATATATTAAACTGCATATGACTTTAGTGGACTTCAGTCCCACAGTATATTGTTGGGAATTCGAAGGGAAACAATACAAGTGTCAAGAGTTCTTCTTCAACTTATACCTATGTTCAAACACTGTATATAAAATATCAGAACTAGCGAAGAAGGTTGCAGCCTGCAGGAACATAGTTGACAAAGTAATAGCCGATTACCTCTTAATGCCTGCAGATGAGCAGTTTTCTCTTTGCTGAATTTCTCATATAGCGCCTGAAACTTGGCAGTCTCATTCTTCAAGGTACTTTCACACTGTTGATTGTGAGCACAGAAACACAACTAATCAGAATATAAAGACTCTATGCAGCTCTTAGAATACAAGAGTTTAGGTTTCACTGATACAACCTCTTTGGAGGTTTTTGACAGGGACTTGGCAAATGATTGCCTGAATCAGAAAACCAGAATGCACAAATATCAGGCAAGAAACATGACTCTATCAATGAATAATGGAATGCAATTCCAAGAAAACAGTTGAAAGGAAGTGCCACTATGACAAAAATCTAACACAATCACAACCTTTCTTTCTCGAATTTTGACTTAAGTTCATCAAGCTTCATCTTCATCTCAGCGGCAACACTGTCATCCAACCCAAACTAGAGTGAGTCTGAGAACTTAAAGCTCTCTAACAACTATCAATTTCACTAGATAACGTACATTCAGACACAAACAGTGCTGCACAGTTCATTCACAACCTCAGATCTGAAGCCATGACAGCAATTCATCAACCATCAATTCCACAAAACTCCAACAACAAAATTCACACATGATCTGCTACAAACCGACCATCACCGGATCTAGCTTCGAAGAAGCCTAACTACAAACGCCTTCGCAAATATGAATAACGAACCTCAACCGCACAAACCCTAGCAGAACCGATTCACCAAAATCTCACCTCGAAATCGTCTCCTCGTTCTTCGTCTGCCCGTCCTTGTGCGCCTTCTCCTTGATCTGGTGTAGCACAGACACGATCCCCTTGATATCACTGCAATTCCACAGCGGCATCAACGCCTCAACCAAAAAAGCAAACTCACCAAAACCGCAGAAATTCAGAACATCACTTACTTGGAGATATCGGCGCCGAAGATGTCATCATCATCCTTCATGATCTTCTCCAGCTTTGACGCTTCCGATTCCGATCGGCGCTTCTTCCCGCTCGATTTCGTCGCAGACATTTTCCTGAGCTCGAATTTTCGAATCGCTACAAGTGGAGGGAAATCAGTGAGCGAATGAACCCAAAGGGTTTATATATGCTTTTATTAGACCGAACGAGCCGATCCGCATCGTAATCATGCGGTTGGACCGGGATGTAACCGTCGATCACTATCGGTTCGTCCTACGCTCGTGCCGCAGCGTAAAACATTCCCCTCAAAACGACAAACAAAGACCAAAAACGCCACATGAAGCGGCAGAAGCTGCGGTAAGCATAGAACGCCTCTCTGCTGCTCTCTTTCTTCATTTCTTCCAAATTTATTTCTATAAAAAATCCAATTTCGCCAGCAGATTCGCCGACAGAGCCGTCGTGACCGCCCATTGCCGGCCGCTGAGCCACCCCTTTTCGTCTGTCATCGGTATGTGCGTTTCTTGTTAGGCGAAAATGTCTATATGCGTGTTGTATTTTCGCTGATTTCGTTACTAGGGTTGTGATTATCATTGCCATGCATCTGCTCTGTGCTCTTTGCTGTTGAAATCGGTTCAAATATCGAAGCTTTGTTGAAATTTTGGGGTCTTGGATTTCGGGTAGGACCTTAAGGTAGGCGGCTTGTGAATGTGAATGGTGATGTTTTCATATATCAACTTTCTATTTTTATGTATTTTTTGAGTGAAATGTTGATCTGAGAATCTTTGCAATCCACCGAGCAAGACGGTGAGATTTAATCTGTGAGTGAACCGGGATGCCCGCCAACTGTTTGTTTTTATTCTTACATGAGTTGAGAAAACACCTTTCGGCAAGTTTTGGTCTGGTTGTATTGTGGTTGGAACCGCGACATCTTTGCGCCTTCTCTGGTGCTCTGATTCAGGCTTTGTTTAGTCATAATCTCAAACGGATTTTCTCTGACAGATTCAACATATTATACGGGCCTGGTAATTATTACTGAAAAGGTTAGAAGAGTATACTGCTGTTTCTTCTGGGATTGGTTTGCTTATAATTGACAAACAGTCTATAGGGGTGACCAGCTAACTGGTAGTCGTTGGATCTTTTGAGTAGGAAGTTTCAAGCTAATAAACACAGTAACCTAGTTTCTGTCAAACAGAACTTTTCTTAAATTGAGTCCAAGTTTTGTTTTTCAAACCAAATAACGGTCCTTATCGTTATTGTAGCATTCGTGAATTATTTGATCTCTTGAGAGCTCCTTCTATCGTTTATTTTGGAAGCATGTTCACATTTTTCAAGTTTGAAGATTGATTTTAATAGAAGATTGGTTGGTCTACAATGACGCTATATGGAATTAATTACGCTTAAGAGTAGAGCGTACGATCCGGAATTAGCTGTGGAGCCTCCTTCAGTACACCTGCACATTTAAATTAAAATATATATCATTTTTTACTTGTTGAATTATTGTGCTGGCTGTGGACCCTTTAGCTTGATTTTTCTTTCTTATCCTGGTGTCTGATTTAAGACCGAACATGACATCTCTTATCATGCTGGTCCAGCTGGTTGATGTTCCCCAGTGAAACCCACAAGTTTTTTTTTTATCGTTTGCGTCAACTCGAGCTGCATATTCTGGCATATATATGCTTAGCACTCTTTTTTTACTGGCAATATTATTACTTGGTTTAATGTTTTAGCACCTGAGATTCATTCAATATTTTTTTAAGAGCTTGGATTTGATTTTCTGAAAGTTTGTATGGTCTGCTGTTTTCTTAGGTCGAGGACTCAATCTATGGACCTCAAGGAGTACGTGACTCACAGTCAGAATCCGAGCGCCAAAAGGCAACTTGCCTCGCCAATCCACGTCCATCTCTCCCAGACCCACAGCTTGCAGCCCGGGATCCTCCTCGCTGACTGCCACCTCCCCTCCCGGCCAGCAGCTTCAGTATCGGAACCCCTACTAGACTCACAATCATGATCAGCGCGCAAGTCACGAAAACGACCCATCCTCATCCCCACCGCTCCTCAGTTACAGCGGCGTGATGCCGACCGGGTAACTCCCACCCGGTGATCTGGATGTTCGGGGAGATGATGAATGCGAGGATGCT
>NQLW01000010.1:369879-391541 GCA_002312845.1 Kalanchoe fedtschenkoi
TGGCATAGGATTTTCCACTAAGTGCGGTTGAGTGTCCTACTCAATCCGAGTGACGTCTCATCTCACTGTCTACTCAAATTGATGAGTCGGGTTTGTCTTTGTCTCTTTCTTTTCTTTGTTATATTCTTCTTCTTCTTCCTTAGTCTTCTAGCACGTTCAAGCATGGCGCCAGGAAGCTTCTAAAGCCCCCACAAGTGGGTCTCATAAAGCATATATTATGTGTGACGCATCCTCAATAATAAAACATTGATCACTTTCAAGCTTGGTGTTCTTCTCACTCTCACCTCTTCCTCATTAAATGTCTGATAAGAAGAACATGCCCCAAAACTGAAGAAACCGAACCCAAGCTAGAGCCATCGTTTTCTTCTGGCCTGATGGATCAGCTGAGCTGCTCGGGGAAGGCGAGGTGCCCCGCGCCCTTCCTGTCGAAGACTTATGATCTGCTGGAGGAGGCTGGAGATGCGGGCGAGGGTAGAAATGGCAAAAAGATCGTTTCTTGGAATGCGAATGGCGACGGGTTTGTGGTGTGGTGCACTTCCGAGTTCGCCGACATCTTGCTGCCCAAGTACTTCAAGCACAACAACTTCTCCAGCTTCATTCGTCAGCTCAATACTTATGTAAGTTTACAATTTTCTTCTAGTCTTTTTTTACTTTTTTTTATGCCTAGAAATTTTTGGAGCTCTGAATTCGAATCGGATTTCTTCTCGCATGCCATAATTTGATAGTATTTTAAAAAATTGATATATGATGCTTGGCCGTTAACAGAACGCTTAACTATTTACAGAGATTAATTAGAAAAATTAGACTTGAATTGTGAAAATGGTGTTAGAAAAAAAAATGAAACTAAATTTTAAAAATAAAAGTTACAGTTGCAATAATACTAAGCTAAAATTATTATACGAATTAGATATTGATCATAGTAGTATTATTTCACATCGCTCATTGGATGCTCAAGATTGATCCTAATTTACATGGTATGAGAGCGGATGTCGAGGTTAACAAAGGTCCTCGCAAGTGAGTGGGAGTGTTGAGCATAGTGTATTATCCCACATCACCCAAGTTGAGCTCAAGATTGATCCTCGTATGTAGTTGAGCTCAGCCACTCATTGCCAATTGATTTTGAGTATGGATCTGACTAATTTTACATAATAATAGAGTGGGTTTTGGCCGCACTCTTAGAAATGTCCGTGACGGTTAACTAGATCCGCACGAGGTCCTACTTTCGAGGTTAACAAAGGTCCTCGCAAATGAGGGGAGTGTTGAGCATAGTGATATTATCCCACATCACCTATTGGAAGCTCAAGATTGATCCTCATATATAGTCGGCCTCCCCCACTCATTACCAATTGATTTTGAGTGTGGATTCGATTAATCTACATTAGACTTGTACGCAAAAATTATATTATATTATCTTGAAAGTAAATGATAATGTTTCATTTACATAAGTAAAACTATAATTTTTTCATGCTTAAGCAAATATGATCATCAACAAATTTAATAAAATCAATTGTATTTAATGAGTCAAACCAATTCATTTCAAACAATTTTTCGTCTAAATTTTTTTCATGACATGGTTGAATTTTAATCAAGGAAGATGTCATAGTTGAAGCCCTTTGACTACTTTTCCATTCTTTACAAGTTCGCATAAAATATAAAACAATGTTTTGAGCAATACACTCTCAATTGAAGCAGTGATTTTCGGGTGGCAGGGATTCAAGAAAACGACGTCGAAGAGGTGGGAGTTCCAGCACGAGAAGTTCAGGAAGGGGCAGAGGCATCTGCTGGCGGAGATAAGCAGAAAGAGGTGCGAGCCCAGCGTGTTCCCGACCTTCCTGAGGGCTTCCGGGGCCAGTTCAGGGCGGTGGGAGCAGAGCGACCGCAGGCTGCTGCTGATGGAAGAGAACGAGAGCTTGCGGAAAGAGAATCTGGAGCTGCAGACGCAGATCCAGCAGTTGAAGGCGCTGGAGATGAAGCTGCTCGACTGCCTGTCGGGGTGCGTTGGAACAGCGACTGGAGCCCCGTCGAGCAGCCACTGCATAATCAGAAGGCACTCATTTTAGAAAATAATTATGGTGAAGAGTTGAAGCTGACAAATTTTATCATTTCCAAGTTTCATTTGAATTTCAGTCAGATTAATTAATCCTCCATATATTAGAAATGAGATGATATTATTTGGTATATAATAGAAGTCCGTATTAATAATGTATGGGGTAGAAAATTTATCCTTGAAAATTCGTACGAAACGTGCACTAAGGACTTGGCATAAAGATTAGTGAAATTGTGTTGGAAAAAATAGATGTCGACAATGTTCATTCCTTTCGAAGATGTATACACAGTCGAACCTTATTAAAGTTTATGTACTATTTACTATTTTTTTCTTATTAATTAGTCGGAATTCTTAATAAAATGCTTGCGGCTAGCTCGCATAGAGAATTTGAATGATTGAATTCTCATGTAAATTATTATGTTTTACCTTATATAGATTAATGTAGGGTGGGTGGATCAGACTCAATTTTACAATTTATTTTTATACAGTGGTGCATTTGAGTTCTCATTTATAAGGTCTTTTATAATAATCAAATGTTCGGGTCTACTTGTCACAGTATAATTTCAACACATATTTAATACTGTTATATATCTTAAGAATGATTTTTCTGTGCTCTAACGATAGTCGTTTAAGGTTAATATAGATATAGTGAATATGCATTTAATATCATATTGTAAAATTTTTATGTAAAATTTTAAAATATGATGTATTATTAGATTTATATGTGTTATGTTGATTAAACAATTTATTACTTACTTTTTAAGATATGTGAGAATAATAATTTTGCATTATAATTATTGAGTGATTAATAAAAGTAAATAAATATATGAGGGCGTCAGGAATAACTAGTGTATAACTAGTGGAAGCTTGTCGATGAACATGAACATGTATATCCCTTTCATATGCCAAATGGTTCGAAAGAGTATATGCATCAATCTGAATCAACAAATATATACACAGAAAGGAAACGTATCAGAATGGAAAATATCACACACACTTTATGATCTAAAAATAATTAATTAGTAGAACTCGTGCTGTTGTTATCAGATTTGGTGGTTCTATTTAGTAAGCTAAAATTTGGAGAAGCATCGACGCGACGTCGTTTAGAAGCGCAATAGGAGAGTTGCGAAAAATTTATTTGGATCAAGAAAATTGAACCCGACGTGAATCGAACACGCAACCTTCTGATCTGGAGTCAGACGCGCTACCATTGCGCCACGGATCCTTTGGTGTTTATATTATCAAATAAATTAATTTTAACTAAATCGTTTGAATTATGATGAAAGAATATCAACTTATAACAACGAAAAGTAATTTTTTTTTGGAAATATTTAGAACTTTTTATTCACGTTCACAAAAAACAAATATTATAATCAGATAATAAAAAAAATTGTTTCATTAAAATGAAAATAATATTTTCTCAGATAACCAAAGATAAAAGTGTTATGAAATCCAGCTGGTATTTTAATTTTTACACATCAATTCTTTTCACCATCAATTCCACTAAACCAAAACACCGCCTGAGAAAACATAACCCCGACGAAATTCAAGATGGATTTAACCTGATGGCAAAGAATTGGGACAACGTATATACCAACCGAAGCCTAATCTTATTCTCTCCAAAATATAACGTAATGCCACACATGCGGTAATATCACAGTTAAAATCTCCACGAAAAGGAAAATAAAGTAGGAACAAATTGATATCAGAATCCTCAGCGGGTATAGCAGAAACAATAACTGAAACAGTGATGGGAAGATCCTCACATAGTGGCTGATCAAGCAGAAGCAGCTTGTGGTTCGGCAGCGGCTGGCGGGGTCTCGACCACAACAGCGTCTTTGGCAGCTGCATCTGGGGTGCTAGTAACAGGGACATCTTTAGATGGTGCGGCTTCCTTTACAGTTTTGGGATCTTTTGCGTCCTTTGTCTCTTTGGCATCCTTGGCAGCGGGCTTGGGCGGGATCATGTGAGGAGGAGGCGTGTGCTTCAGCTTGACGAGGATGTGCCTCATTCTCGAGAGGTCAGTTGGTTTCCCGGGCTTGGGTCCCTGGATTACTGTGACTGACGGTTTTTTATCTTTGTCCTTCTTGGCGCCCCTCTTCTCAATGTTGGGTACCTCGTTGGGCACGAGCTCGGCTATTGCTTTCCAGTATTGCTTATCAGCTTCCTTGTGGAACTTCTCCTGAGTGGTAAGGTAAGACTGTGTGCAAAGATAATTATTTTAGAAACAATTAAGACTTAAGACGGAATTAACTACTCCCAAAGACTGCAATTTTATTCACCTTTTCTTTTTCCCTGTTCTGGACTTTCTTGCTTTCAACATTTGTCTTCCGTTTCTCATAGAAGGCTTGGATGTACTCCTCAGCATCCAAAATGATCTGAATCCGCTTTTCCTTCTCAATCCTCTCCTTCTCAGCAAGAGCAATAGCATTCAGACTAGCCAAAAATCAAAAGGATAAAATTTAAAACATATGAGAGGAAGCGATTAGTCATTATACATCTGTTATAAACAAACAAAGTTAAAAAAAAAAGATGATGTAAGAACAAAGCACATTATGCCTTTAACAACTGTTGACTTCTTGAAAAATTTGAGGGATGGAATGGAAAAAGTTTGATGAAAAAGAAATTTTCTGCAATATAAAATTTTCTGCCAATTTTTCATGGAAAATCATTTTTTATCCTAATTTGTTCCCATCAGAATTTTCAAGACCCAAACGGAGGGTTAAGGAAATTCCCAAAAAATCCAATTGAGCTTCATAATAATCAAAAGTTTCATCATGAAGGACAAACCCCATAATCACGATCTGGGTGTAAAGTTGAGCTATAAAATGGCTAAATATAAGGGGAACTAAATGTATAAATACAACTTCATGTCAGTGCTTAAGGACTACAAATCATATGGATAATTCTAAGCCTTCTATTAGGGAGAGATCAGGATTATAGTAGCCATGAAGCAACTAACATTCAGCAGTCCACACATCACAATGCTATTCGAATCATCCATTTGCTTTAGGTTGGATCACATAATCACATCCATACTAATAAGAGCCTTACAGGGGTTTCTGCAATAATAGTCTTCTAAACAGGCAATGCAACAAACTATAATTGCAAATAACTTCATCTATTCAAATGGCATACTAGTCAGAGTTACAGGGGTTTCCTGAATTGAAGTCCTAAACAGTAAATGCACATATCTAAATTAAATTAAATTACAAAAAAAAAATCATCAATTCATTTTGCTACAAAATCTATCGGCATAGAGAATGTCTCAAGTTTGGTCTGTTTAACCACACTACCTTTTACTTTAAGAAGTGAAGCCAGCACCCATTGCCAAGTTCGTCACCTAAAGCTCTCAGATCTTTGCATTTTTACACATTTCCAAAAAGTTCATTAACTAAACCCAACACCTTATTTCATCACTTAATAGCAACTAATCGCCATGGAAATCCAATCCCAGCCATTCCCATTTCCCATCTCCCAAGTCACCATTTTCAACCCAACTCTGACAGATCTCCGATTAAGATAAGCCAAGATATAATATCCAACTATAATCCTCAAAACAATCCCAAGACCTAAACAACATGCATAGCTAATCTCAACAAGAGCATAACTTCTTCAAGTCATTTCACACCAGAATTTCATCAACTTAGCAAATCTCTAATGCCACTACTTTGCAAGTCGTCTGAAATCCAACAGTTTTGACTACTTAATCTGGATAGAGCACTACTCCAAATACGGCCTGAAGTCAGCATCACTGCCAAAATTTAATCCTAATTTATAAGATCTTCGTAGTTTCAATCCATTTTAAAAATTCGTACAAAATTCTAACAACTTATTTCAACATTTGGATAGCTAATCAAAAGCAATTTCAAATCAAAGGTAATCCAATCCAGCCTTTTCCACTGCCATACACCAATGACTGCAATGTACACCGACTCTGACTGATCCCCAATTCAGATCATCACCTAAGATCGCAGATCCAACTGTGACTCGCAGCACAATCCCTAGATCTAGAAGGCAAACACAACTTCCTAAATCCTACCCACATCAATTGAAATTAAATTATCGGGAAATTTGCAGCTAAACAGATCCTCACCGACTCCACTCCCGGAGCGCATACCCTTCCTCCTGCATTTCACTATGCGGAGGAAGCACCGGACCATCCTCACCGATATTATAAGCTTGTCCATTCCCATTCGACACCGGCTCCGACTCAAATCCATAGCTAGGGTTCCCAATCCCACCGCCAGATCCAAACCCGTACATCCCACCATCATCAATATTCTCATGCTCTACCGCCACTCCATCTTCGAATACGAACGGCGCATGGTCTCCGCCGCCGCCGCCTCCCACAGCCACGTAGTCCTCGTCCACGATCCCGTCGCTGAACGCAAGGTGCGGATCGTAGCCCGCGTAGCTGCCGCCGTTGCTGCCGTCGAAAGGGTGCGAGTTGGATCGCGCGAGATCGTCTCCGTCGTTGCTGAAGGCGTCGAACGACATCTTCTTCTCCGATTTGACTATCGGCGACTCCTTGCTGATTCGTTCTCTCTCTACCGAGCTTTGTTCGGAGATCGGGGAAATGAAATTGAGACGCGTTAATTATAATCTAATTAAAATAAATAAGTATGATTAGTTTAGCACTAATCTTAATTACTATAACCTTTAACTGTAACATGTAGCGCGCTTTCGCTTCTATGGTGCCCTCCAAGACATGTTATGATGCATAAGTAACATTTTTAAAATATATGCTCAAATTATGACGCAAAACACGGGATGAACCTTTTGTTCACAAGTCTCAGGTTAAGTTCAATTAAAAAAGCAAAAAACATTACACGCTGGTTTCTCTATGCGTGCTGTGTAATCGATTTGATTGAAATTTTGATCTAAGAATTCTGTGATGCCGAATTTTCAAAATTTAGATAATTCAAATACTAGTGGTGTCTGTGGTAATAGTTTTATTCGTTCTGACTTGTTTAATAATTCCATTTTGCGATATTTATTTATTTATTCAGGTTTAAATAACTGAATTAGATTTAATTTTCAACAAATTAAGAACAACTAATAACACTTATATACTCAAATGAGTCGCTGTTAAAAACGCTAGGGTTCGGTAAATTAAAACACATAAATCTTTAAATTTTTCATGACCACAATTATGAACTGAATATTTTTTTTCCTTTGCATAATCTTTTTATATATTTTTCGATTTTTACAACAAATTATCTCATAAAGTTTGACTCGGCACTTGAAATATGATAATCTAGTGATTAGTTAATGAATATCAGTCACAAATTCAAACCTTAAAACATTAATATATATATATATATATATATATATATATATATTATCTTGATGGGTGCTTTAGTTTTAAAACATTAAAACATCAAACATTTGGATCTAGATGGATGCTTTCACTCTAAAACGACGTAGTTTTGATTCGTTTTCATTAAAACATTCATTCATCTCTCAAATAAACAGTAAATAAATAAATAAATAATTCAAAAAAATTAGAAAATATCAGAAACATTAATATATATATATTTTATCTTGATTTATAAAAATTCAAATAAAAATTTATTAAATAAATATAATATTTTATATTAAATTTTATTTAATTTTAACTATACTTATTGGATGATTAATTCATCATATGAGCCGATATGTTCATTAGATGAGCTATTATGTTCATGAGATTTGATAATATGTTCATGAAATGAGTTGCTATGTTCATCATATTTGATAATATGTTCATGAAATGAATAAATTTTTTATTTGGACTTTTCTTTTAAAATAAATTTTTAAAACTTTTTTGGTTTTTTAACTTTTTTTTATTTATTTACAAAATAAAAAAAATATATTAATAAAAATGACACAAAATGACGCTCTGGGTCCACCTGATGGCTAAAACAGTCATCTTAATAATTTGCTTGTCCCCTTTGTCATACCCTAAACCATAAATCACTCATCATCGTCATAGTCATACAATGATTTTGGCTTCCTTTTCTTGAGCACACAACGCTAAGAAAGTCAGCTTATGAACAATTGATGCGGATACCAATAAAGCGGCTCATTTAAAATCAAACATTAATAAAAAAAGATATATTCTTTTCAGTCATAATTATTCAATCTCTCACATATCCTTCCCGATTAGATTTTTTTTTGAACTGCCCTTTCCCGAAGTTTTAATATCAAAACTACCCTACCTTTTTTTTTAATTTAGCTTGTACCCTACTTGGCAAAAACCGCATTTTGAAACTGGCTATTATCTGTACAAAACCGCAACACAGAACTGGCTCTTGACACGGTGTCGATGTCCTCGCTGACCTGTACGCCAAGCTGGCTTCCCCCGCTAAAACCGCAATTTAGAAATGGCTCTTTTGTGTACAAACCGCTGTAGGAAACTGGCTAATTTAGGTTTCATAAACCGCTGAACCGAACCGCGATTTATAACTAAAAGAACCAGAACGAAACCGCGGTTTGTTTCAAAACCAAAGCACCAGTATGATATTGCGGTTTTAAATTTCGTTTTTGTATGCAGCTGTTCACTTGTCTAACATGCCACCTGTTTGAAATAGTAAGCAACATGTATAATAGCTTACCAATAAACTTCATCTAACAAGTTTAGTTTCTTTGTGACATGACATAATTACAATACTTCATTCGTAATGTAAAATAAGTAAAAATTACATCAGATGGAATCAACGAGGATATGGAGTGTATGGATCTGGACTCCTCCTCGCACGCTTCGACCTTCTATGTGGAATTTGACTCGGAGTAGCCTGAGTAATCTGTGAAGGTCCCGTCAAATCAACATCTGCTATACCAGCTTCATTATCTTCTGGTTGCTGTGATGGTTGATCGTTTTCATGCCCCCCATCAGATGCACTTCTACCTAAAGAAGGCGGTGTTTCTGTAATTCAAATTAATGAAAATATATTAATGAGTTAGTTTAAGTTTTTTTCCAAATATTTTACTATGAATCATGTTTACCCGGTGGTAAATAAATCTCTGAAGGATCAATATGCAGTATAACACTCTCATTTAGATCGTTTAATGAGCTCCTACACGAGTGGAAGAGGTCGTGCGCAATGCGTTTCACTCGGGCACCTGCTTCTTCCCGGAAAATCTCAGATGCCGCCTTACACGACCGAATAAGTGTCTTTATCTGTAACAAAAAAAAAATGAATTCAACAACAAATAAGATCGATCATCTAATTGTAAAAAATAGAATTTTGTTACCAAGTTAGAACGCTCTGGTGCTGTCGGCTGATATGAGGTCATCTGAAAGCTGGGTGGCTGTATGAGACGTCGGGTGATCCGCGCACACCAGTCACTATACTCCTGATAATGAGCTGTGTGTAATCTGTGGAGCCATGCAGTACGAATGTCTGTCTTTGGTTCCATATATCAATCCACTTTGCATGTTCGGTTGACCAGTCTAGCTTACCTTTGCGCCGTGTCACCTTATGTAACTCGTCATGTCCCTGGCGAGTAGATTTGGTATTACTGGGGAATAACCGAACTGGCGGAGTACCCGTGATGAGTATTGCCACTCTACAACTGCAAAGCATATCATAGGAACCTCCGCACCCCAAAAAGCTCTTCCAGCCAAACACGTAGGGTTAATACCCTCAAACCTCTCCTCGCTATATGGAGTCCATACTAAGTCTCCTGGGCCCTGCCGGTCAAGCTGATCACGATTGTAAATAAGAACTTGTCGTGGCGTCTGCGCATAGGTACGTGTGCCACCCCACCGCCTACATCGTGAAGAATGATAAATCGTAAGTATAAAGAACTATGAAGGTAGAAATAATGCACAATTTATTATCACATACCCGTAAGAAATAGACGGCCTCATCATATCATCCCCCACACCATCAAACTCATCAAGTACAGAAGCATTGAGCTGTTGTCGGCGCCCTATAGTCATCCTCTCCCAAGACCAAAACTGGAGAAGAAGGCCAGCTCCACCGACTTGCTTGTGCTTCCCCACACAAGCTGAACTTAATTGCCTATACAAGTAAGCTAATACTCCGCTCCCCCAGCTGTATGTACGTGTACAGGTGAAGTCTCGCAGTAACGGCAGATAATGTAGGCTGACATCATTACCAGATGTGTCAGTCAACAGAGAGGATGCCAGCATGCACAAAATATACGCTCGTGCATAATGCTGCAGTGTGATCTCATCAGCATCATCCGGGGGAGTCCTCATCTCTCGTGCGAACCAGGACATGTGCACAACAAACGGCGACCGTCCACGATTAGGATCCCGTCCGAGTAGTTCCACACAAATCGCTGACCAATCTTCATTCTGCTCATTGCCCGTAATAGGGCGTCCATCGATGGGAAGTCCAGTCAAAAGACTCACGTCCTGAAGAGTAATCATCATCTCGCCCTCGCGAAAATGAAATGTATGAGTTTCAGACCTCCATCTCTCTATCAAACCAGTGATGAGCGGCCAATCAATCTGCATGTTATGCACTCTTAACCGTGCAAAAAAACCAGCTGCAGCGACGTACGGTGCCACCCTCACGTCTAACTCCCACATGCGATGATGGCGCACCTCATGTAATAGGTCAACCTATGAATAATCAAACAGAGAAATGTTTGAAGTCATATTAAATATTGTAAACATGAGGCATTTGCGACATTACAGAAGATGTACCTGTCCAGTCCAAATCAAAGATGACCGATGTGTGTCCTGTGCATATAAGACTGAAGGATCTATTGGGCCTGGGTGATCAGATGTTGTCAAATCATGAACATTTGTTCCCTGTGTGGTCTTTCCTACACGTCTGGCTCTGGATGGCTCACCTCTACCAACAGGAGCACCAGACCTAGCACCTCGGGTGCGTGCCATATCTAGACATCACAACAAGTAGGAAAGATATTCATCAAATAAAAGATAATCAAAGTCAAGTGCTTGGTAATTGTTTGTAGAAATGATTTCATCAAATATTTCATTACAAATCAGCATTTCAACAACCACCTGAACATCACCAAAACATCATCAAAATGTTCATCTAAACCTCACCAAAATATCATCCAAACAGCCACATGGACATCCCCAAAATATCATCTACACCTCCACAAAATATCACCTAAACCTCACTACCATCAGCTAAACATAATCAACTATCGTGCGCTCTAAGTTTACAACTAATACGGTTATGCCCAAATTCTTTGCAGATTCCACAAGCCTTCCTCTGTCCAGTTTTTGAAGTATGAGATCTTGCATTCCCATTCCCTACACCATCCATCTCATTTGGCCTTCTCTTTGAACACATGCGACCTCTTTTCGGGGAACGAATAAATTGAGGGTTTGGGACATGCATGGGATGAGGTTGCACATCCCAAAGAGATGTGTCTGGTATAGGATGGAAGACTGGAGCCCAAGTTCTGTAGTAAGCCGTCATTTTGTACTCATCAGCCACACCATAATATTTTGAAAGATGGACTTTAGCACCCACTGCAATGACATGAGTGCAAGGATAATGAAGTGCTTGCCACTTTCCGCACGAACAAGTGTGCTTAGTCAAATTAACCTCATACTTGAGGTTAGTCCCATGAATTTTCACAGAAGCCTCCACATCTTCTCTATGAAATAATGTGACCTCTTGCGTTATTGCATGATCGATCATCTCATCTATAATCTTCTCTATCACTGGAGAGTAAGTCTTGGTGTGATGGCGGTACTGCTCTCGTCTAGAAACAAAATAATCATTTGTCTGTGTGAAGGTATAGTGCACCAAAGCAGTAATGGGTAAGTCTCTACCTCCCTTAAGAACCGCATTGAAAATCTCGCTTGCGTTGGTAGTCAATGAACCCCAATGCATGCCATCACTATCGTAGGCTAAAGTCCACTTTTCTATAGGAGTAGAAAGCAACCACCTGACATGATGTTCATCTTTCTTCAAAATTTCCAACAAGTCTTTAAACTTTTTGTCAAATCTCTTCTGCCGAGGTTCATAAGCAATTTCGGAAAGAAATTTCTTCTTCTCTGTACTTCTCACTCGACTCATGAAGTTGCTTGCAAAATGCCTGACACAAAACCGGTGATATGCTTTAGGAGGGGACCAATCCTCCATCTTCATGGCATTCAAGATGCCATTATGCCTGTCTGATACAACACATAAACCCTCACGTGAAGTTACCCCAGCTCGAATGCAGTTCATGAACCATCCCCAACTATCAATATTCTCACTTTCAACCAACGCAAATGCAATCGGGAGATCATGATTATTTGCATTCAAAGCTACAGCCACAAGTAAAGTCCCTTTGTATCTCCCATAAAGATGGGTGCCATCTACAGAAAGAACCGGGCGACATGCCTTGAAAGCCTCAATGACCGGTGCAAAAGACCAAAATACCCTATCCACTGAGCATGTGTTATCATCAATCTTACTCCTGTTCCAAAACACACATGTCCCAGGATTTGTCTGGCAAAGAACATCCATGTATGCAGGCAACTTTTCGAAAGACTTTACCCAGTCCCCGAACAAAATCTCCATCGCTTTCTGTCTACCCTTCCATGCCTTCAAGTATGATACATCGAACCCATACTTCAATTTTAAGTCCTTCCTAATGCGTCTTGGGGTGATCCGCAACTTCTCCTCAATATGGTCTTTCATCTCCCACCCAATGAAATTTTTGTTCAAGTGCACATTGTCTCTGGGAATAATCTCAACTTCGCACGTGTGAGGTTCGATGAAAATAGTTACTTCAAACATACATGATTTCTTTTTCTTCACAGCACGAAAGTGCCATTTGCACATCTCCCCTCCTTCACTATCACGACGACATTTCAGGTTCAGTAAACAAGGCTCGGACTTGTCAACTCTATACTCAACTCGATTACGAATGGAACACGTTTGGCATGCATGTACCACTGCATCCTTCGAAACAAAACATTGACCTTTGAATAAGTCACGCGTTTCTTCTGGACCACCATGTCCCAACCGCTCATCTCCTCCCACACACCATTCTGAAATATCACTGAAAGCTGGGTAATCATAGAAAAGCGGCAACCTTTCACCACGATCTTCAACATCATACGATTCTCCCACTGTTAAACCATGTTGAGATACAATGGCGTCATTGACGATACAATCATCATCATCTTCATCTTCATCACCCCGATTAAATTTATCTTTGCCAAACAATTTACAAGCCAAGACCTCCGCATCAATACCTTCTTCGTCCAACATGTCCATATCATCACTACCATATTCAAGAATAATCTCATTGTCAATCATCTCTAGCGTGCTCATAACGGCACCATCATATTTTGAATTCCTTGACCTCATTGCTAGTCAGTTAAATCATCAAATAAGATGATATAATTAGTCCAGGATCATATTCAGAAATACGTGACCACAGAAGCCACAATAGGTCAGTGACCAATAAAATCACAAGGGCTAAGAAAATTGGCATCTAAAATTGCATAGGTTAAAAAAAAAATCAAAAAATCCCATGTAACACAAAAATCTAAATGCATTGAACAATTCATCGTAAAATACTCATAGGAAAATCTGCAGAAAACCTAATGAACAGTGAATACTTTTTCAATTAGCAAAGCAAAACCCTATATCAGTCAACCATAAATCCCTAATTCAGCAAATCCTCTACCCAAGCGCACTGCTTCATATTGTGTGTAGTTTATGCATAGATGGGAAAGAAGCAGAGTGGACAAATGTGATGCTTACCGGATACCGTGACGTGGTGACAAATCGGGGCTGTTTCCGGCAGAATGGAGCGGCAATAGTTCAGGGTATCGAACAAGTGGCCGATGCCGGGACCTGGTGCTCAATGACCAACCTTCTGCGCTCCTGAAAGGACGCCCGACGGTGGATGAATGGGTGGGGGGGAGAGAGAGACTGGAGGCCGAATGAAAAGAGGAGGACGACGAGGGATCTGTTAGCACCAAAACCGCATTTTGTTACTGCGGTTTTTGTACTTATTTAAGCACATCGTTTCATTAAACTGCTGGTGCTTTGGTTTTGAAACAAACCGCGGTTTCGTTCTGGTTCTTTTAGTTATAAAACCGCGGTTCGGTTCAGCGGTTTATGAAACCTAAATTAGCCAGTTTCCTACAGCAGTTTGTACACAAAAGAGCCATTTCTAAACTGCGGTTTTAGTGGGGGAAGCCAGCTTGGCGTACAGGTCAGCGAGGACATCGACACCGTGTCAAGAGTCAGTTCTGTGTTGCGGTTTTGTAAAGATAATAGCCAGTTTCAAAATGCGGTTTTTGCCAAGTAGGGTACAAGCTAAATTAAAAAAAAAGGTAGGGTAGTTTTGATATTAAAACTTCGGGAAAGGGCAGTTCAAAAAAAAAATCTCCCGATTAGTGTGTTACTATCTCCCTTCCATGAATTGCTCTCTTAGGCTATGTTCGGTTCAGGGAAAATACAAAAAAAAAAAATTGAGAGAAAGTGGGAATGCATCTTTTGTTTAGTTTAGAGAAAATTAAGAATGTAAAACTAAATGAAAAGTCAAATAAAAATTATTAAGAAAAATTTATTTAAATTAAAAATTGTTTTAGCATGTTCTCCAAAATCTTTCACCCCCTAATCAAACAAGAGAAAATTAAGATAGATTTCATATGAAATTAACTTCTCCTCAAATTTTCTCCTAATCAAACACATTCTTAATGGATGATTTTTAAAAAAAAACAGAGTATTTAATATCAAGCAGACATTATTTGTATTTTTAATTGATGTGAAAACCTAAATCTTCTATTCTCACAGTCAACCACGTCATCATCTCCATCGCCACCACAGGAAGCATCCTCCTCCAAAACCTTGCATCATCTAGAAATGAGCTCTTGAGTCATTCAAACTTCAAAGTGGGTGCACTATTCAAATTAGAACCTCTCACACTATATAGCCAGTGGATTGATATAAACTTCATCTAATCATTTTATTTCCATATCTTTTACACCACTGGGGTTCAACAGTAGCGTATTATACTTACAGTCAACTTTTTCTGGCAGCCGCCTTGCATGTTGATCTTAAAAAAAAAGGTTTTATTCCAAGTCTATGTACTAGCTAGTTTCTATACTTTAAATCTCTCTCTAAATCATCTACCCATGTGGCTGAAAATGCATAATCAAGCTTTCAGACTGTAGCAACAGACCCTTATAAGGGTGTAAATGCTGTCCATCTTGTCACAAAACCCTCACCAAATCCATCATAAAAAGGAGTCATATGCGCCTTTGAACTGTGAATACATCAATAAATATATGTTATGCATATGTTATTTTGATTAATCATTTAAAAGAATTTCAAAATCAATATTGATTTGATATCTACTAATTTGATTTTTTGAATCTGTCACCTATCAATCTTCCCATTGGTGTTGTGTGGAACTGTCCATACAAAATCCAACAAATACCATTGGTAACTAAAAATATTCGCGGACCCAATTGAGAAAAATTATGGGACTAATCTAGTAAGATGTTTACAGACATATATACTCAGAAAGTCATAGTGTGATGTTTAATAAAAGCTAGCTGACTCTTGTCCCTTAGCTCATAATAATACACCACGTTAATGAAGACTAATCATCATATTCTAGAGGTTTTAAACTAGTCTAATCCTAACCCTACCTCTGATAGGAGTGAATAGTGGTTCTAGAATTGACACGGCAGACTATCGATACTGCTAATTGACCACTAATTGAGCGTAATTACATGTCGTATTGAAAGTAAAAGTATTACATAATATGTCATTTTTAATTTTGAAATTTCTTTTATTTTAACGCAACACATATGAATAGTCAAATTTACATTTACAAGTCCACCTTCCACCCAAGAATCTTTGCCCGAGGATCACATTGAGATCTGGCTACCTCTCAAGTTCAACGAATGATGAATATTCACGTGGTATTTTAATGAAAGTTGCCTTAGTTTTTATCAAAAGTTTAATTGAATAATCCCAACTTGCCCTAAGCAACAGTTTCAAAACCCCATTATAAATTTGGCTCAAAGGTGGTGTGAAGTGTCATCAGCCAATTATCTTATTGTTCATATCATTAATGGCTTCCCTTGCTCAGATTCATGTAATGTGTCCGGCCTCAGCCGCGGCGGCCGGCGGCAGCTCCTCCTCAGCCTTCTTCCCCATCACTACACAGTTTTCTGTAAACAAGAGGAGATCAAAAAGAGCAGGTAGCTACAAGTTTGCAGTGTCATGCAATGCGTCAAAAGACGATTCGGCCCCTGCGAGGCTGGACAGGAGAAACATGCTGATCGGGCTCGGAGGGTTATACGGAGCGGCCGGGCTAGTCGGGTCCGGCCCGTTCGCCAAGGCCGCCCCGCTCCAAGCCCCGCTGATCGAGGAATGCGACCCGGCTGACCTGCCCCCGGGAGTCGACCCGGTTGACTGCTGTCCCCCCAAGCCCAGCACCAAAGCTATTGACTTCGTCCCCCCACCCAAATCCGCCCCGATACGGATCCGACCCGCGGCCCATTTGCTCACGGACGAGTACATCAAAAAGTACGAGAAGGCCATCAGGCTGATGAAGGCCTTACCCGCTGACGACCCGCGTAACTTCTACCAGCAAGCCAACGTGCACTGCGCATACTGCAACGGCGCACATCAGCAAGTTGGCTTGCCGGACGCGGACTTTCAGGTCCACGAGTCGTGGCTCTTCTTACCCTTTCACCGCTGGTACCTCTACTTCTTCGAGCGGATCGCGGGAAAGATGCTCAACGATCCTAACTTCGCCATGCCCTATTGGAACTGGGACAGCCCAGCCGGGTCCAACATGCCACCCATGTATACCAACCTGAATTCACCCCTCTACGACGCGATCCGAAACCCGGCTCATTACGCCCCGAGAGTGATCGATCTCGTGTTCGACGGCGTAGAATCGACCGCCACGGACGAGGAGCAGCACAGGTACAACATGTCGCTCATGTATAAGCAGATGATCACGAACGCGAAGACGAAGGACTTGTTCTTCGGGTCTGCGTACCGGGCCGGGGATAAGAAATCACCCGGAGCCGGGTCGATCGAGCTCCAGCCCCACGGCGGGGTCCACGCGTGGTGCTGCGACCCGAAATCGCCGAACCACGAGGACATGGGGCACTTCTACTCCGCGGGTCGGGACCCGATTTTCTACGCGCACCACTCCAACATCGACCGCATGTGGGTGCTCTGGAAGCAACTGGGCGGGAAGAAACGGGTGGATATATCCGACCCGGATTTCCTCAACGCGACATTCCATTTCTACGACGAGAACGCTCAGCTCGTGAGGGTCAGGGTTGGAGATTGCTTGGACAACAAGAAACTCAAGTTCGAGTACCAAAAAGTTCCGGTTCCTTGGACCAAGGCGAAGCCGAAGCCAGCCAGGAAGCAGAAGAAGGCCAGAAGCTCCGACGGGGTGGCCAACGCAGCTGAGCCGCCCAAGAAGTCAGACAGCTTCTTCACCGACGTGTCCGAGCTGCCGAAGAGCTTGGAAAACGCGATAAGGAGTCAAATCCGGAGGCCGAAGATCTCCAGGAGCCAGCGCGAGAAGGAAGACGAGGAGGAGATACTCGTAGTCGACCTGGAGGTGGACCAGTCCCAGTTCATCAAATTCGACGTGTTCATCAACGACGAGGATGACCCGATCAGCCGACCGGACAACACGGAGCTGGCGGGGAGCTTCGTGAACATACCGAGGAAGATGGAGGGTCACCAGCATGGCGGCGATGGGAGCGTGAGGGCGAGGACGTGTCTCAAGCTGGGGTTGACAGACTTGCTGGACGATCTGGATGCGGACGATGATGAGACGGTGGTGGTGACTCTGGTGCCTAGGACTGGGAGCGACACCGTCAGGGTTGAAGGCATCAGGATCGAGTTGGCCGAGTGAGATGGCGGCGGCTTGTTTTGCGAGTAAAATTTCCGAGTTTTTTTTTTCATTATTCGTGAAATAATTTGCTTTGTAATAAAACATTAATCGTTTCAAAATTCGAAAAATCTTTTTCTTATGTTAAAAACAGTGTCCTAAAATTGCTAGACAGTAGAACGTCTCTCGATTAATTTGTTAATCAGGATTAATAAAAAGGTTAGATGAATTTATATGTATTATTAATAACAAATTTATTATTAAAAACATGTATATTTAAAATTCATTATCTTCTTAAAGAATAATATTTGAATAATTAATGTTTTAGGCGGTTAGACGACACGTTTAACACCAGTAAGTGATTAATCGGTGAGTAATCGATCTGGACTGACATCTTGTAGAACACGAGTTAAAAACTACTAAAAATAAAATGATACCTAAAGTTGATACGTGCAGTTTTGTCTTGATGAATTGAAAAGTGTCAAATTTTTACAATCAATCAATATTCATCAAACTATCATCTCAACTTTGAGAGCAATACATAATCTTTTGATTAACTCCATATTTTTTTTTGTCAATAGATAGAATAAATATAAAGTAAATATAGACATATCCAAACGTGAAATTTCAAATTCAGTACCTTACGGATAAATAACGGATCACTCTACCACTTATCCACCACTATTGGTGACGATAAATCCATAATCACTATTAAACCATTTACATCCAAAAATGACTAACTAAATGCAATAGTGTATAGTGAAGGGTTTAGTGTTGAGCTTAAAGCAAGCAAGCAGAATCATGAAGATGTTGATGTGCTCACACGCTTTTCTTTTTCTTTTTTTGGGTGTACGGGACAGAAGAGGTCGGCCACCTAACCTTGTTTTGTTTGGTAAATGACATGAGATGTGATGTTATACTCTCAACATTTAAATGCAATACATGTGCTGGCCCTAAGTAAAATTAATTTATAATTTTCTGAATTAATAATCACTATCTCTTATGAGAGTGATTTTAGGGAAAACATGTCCATTGTGTTGATTATAGACTAATTAATAAAAAGTTATCACACGATGCGTTAAGCTGTATCAACAAATATTGCTTGAAATTTTTTTTTTTATTTTCTTACATGTCACGTAGTTGATAAAAATATCATAGATAAAATGTTATATGATAAATCTCACTGACGATATCCATTTTATACACAGTAATCAATCTGCAAATCACTCATCTTACAAATTATCCAATCTTCTTAATTCATTTGTTATTAAAATATGCTCGACATTTCCATGACTTTACACATGTGGTCATCACATGAATGTAGGAATACATGTGCACCGAAGAGTGGATACAGGCTGCTCTCCATTTTCCCAGAAGAAATTGATACAATAAATAAGTGCATAGAATTAAGATAGCTTCTTGGAAATTAGGGTTGGAAAAACTTTCATATTGAGCCATTCAGTATCTTCATTTTTATGTATACTTACTATGTACAGTATGTTTTTACTTGTTACTTAGAATAAAATTATTTATCTATTTTTATTTGTTACTCAATAATTCTAATTCATAATTAATTAACACAACTATCTTAAAATAATTTTTTTTAAATAATTAGTTGTAAAAAAACCGAACAATGATATGATAGATACTTTGCTAATCATCCACCTTTCTCACAAAAGGTGAGCTAGATGTCTTCAAAAAAATTTGAAACCAAAATACTTTGATTTTAAAATCAAGTGATTGACCTTAAATATTATGTGGCAAATTTATTTAATTTGATGGATAAATCGGTTTATGCGTTTCTAATATGATATGATATCACACAGATGATGAAACTTCAGAAACTCTAAAATCAAATCCTCAAAATCAAGGGAATGGTGGACTGAATAGCTAATATAAACCCTAAATCATTTTGGAAAACTTCAAGTCCGATAATTGATACTCTTTCAGGGAAGATACTATACCTGCTTGAACGGCTTGATTAGGTCTTTTTTGGTTTGATTATTTTGGCTTTTAATTAACTGAGCATGGGACTAAGATCAGATTCGCTGATAAAACGTAGAATAAACCCTAGCCGTTTAGATGTTTAGGGCAACATGTCTTCGCTCAATAAACTTGGATGCCCTTTTTGTTGAACGGCTTGAAATGCAGTATATCATTTAAATAAATGTTTTATATTATGATTTTATTGAATGTTTAATATTATTTTAATAGATCTATCTTTATATAAAAATACATTATTTTTAGTTAATATATTTAACTCATATGTGTAGCTATCTAACTACACATTTAAACATATATAATACAAATTTGTGTAAAATTAGAGAATCGATGTCAAGACATCCAATTATCAAAAAGGCTTGTTGAGTCTCGCTACTCTCTTAGACAAGTGTTTTGAATGGTAGATACTTTGCTAATCCTCCACCTTTCTCGAATTCGAGCCAGCTACCTTAATTACCTGATCCAAGATCAGACGCATAATCCAATCTTAATTATAATTTAAAATTTTGGCGCATGCATGATAAAATATTTACAACTAGCAAACGTTCAACCTAATCCATTGATTAAGAACATTATTAGATGCTTCAAATAGTTCATTCCAAATACCAATAGTCCCAAGAACGTGTAATGAGAGATTAGTCTTTGGTATCAATTTTAATTACTCTAATCATCCACTTGATCTTAATTAATCACACTTGACCTTTTTTCACTATATAGTCTCCTACAGTTAGTCTTACACAGAAGCAAAATCCATCGACCAATGGCTACCACTCTTTCCATCCAACCGAATTCTCTCGCCGCTCTCGCCACGGCCGCTGACGCCACAGACAACTCCTCCGCTCGATCGGCTTTCCCCAAAACCTCACAACTCTTTATGACTGCTAGAAGGAAAAAGAGGCATTACTTGATCCCCAAGGCATCATGTAGCAATAGTGGAGACAAAGCTCCATCAATAAACACACCACTTCAGTTTGATAGAAGAGAAATGCTTGTTGGACTTGGTGGGCTTTACGGCTTAACGGGCCTGGGAACACAAAGCCTATCAGCTTCCGCCTCGCCTATCCTCCCGCCCGACTTCTCCCAGTGCGGCACGCTCGAGCTCCCAGCCAACGTCAAATCCGTCAACTGCTGCCCACCAAAGTCAGCGACTGTCGTTGACTTCAAGCTACCGGGGTCGAACGCGCCCCTGCGCATTCGCCCCGCCGCCCACCTGACCGATAAGGCCTACATCGCCAAGTATAAGAAGGCGTTGGAGCTCATGAAGGCCCTTCCTGACAGCGATCCGCGGAGTTTCACCCAGCAGTCGAACGTGCACTGCGCCTACTGCAACGGCGGGTACACGCAAGTTGGGTTTCCCAACCTCGACTTACAGGTGCACGGCTCGTGGCTCTTCCTCCCTTTCCACCGCTACTATCTCTATTTTTTCGAGCGGATTTTAGGAAGTCTGATCAACGACCAGACTTTCGGCATCCCGTACTGGAACTGGGATGCTCCGGCCGGGATGCAGATCCCGGCCATGTTTACTGAGTCAAACTCAGTACTCAGTAAAGCATTACGTGACGCTCGCCACAAGCCGCCCCGCTTAGTCGATCTGGACTATAGCGGGACGGATGAGAAGGTGTCGGACCAGGAGCAGATCTCCAGCAATTTATCGATCATGTACCGCCAAATGCTGTCCAACGGGAAAACCGCGAAGCTGTTCCATGGCGGGGAGTATCGGGCGGGCGGTGACCCAGGCGGCCCGGGGTCCCTCGAGAGCTACCCGCACGGCCCGGTGCACATCTGG
>NQLW01000010.1:393367-414353 GCA_002312845.1 Kalanchoe fedtschenkoi
CTACCAGGCCAATTCAAGTTCAATGCCTGATCTCTCCAATATTTTCTCGCATATGCAAACATCAACATATCTATATATGTACACACCTCGTGCGAACAAAAGCAAAACATTTCTATAACAAGCAACAAAAGTTCAATTAGGGTTTCTCCGATTAGGTTTTCCCACATACAACGACTCAGACATGCCGAGATCTTATGCCAGCCTCAGCAAAGGGCTAATCCACCGCCCCCGGCGGGGCAAGCCATGCGATGTGTTCATCAACCACCGCGGGATAGACACCAAGCGATCGGTGGCCGGCCTGCTGTGGAGCCACCTGAGGGTGACGGCGGGGCTCAACCCCTTTCTAGACAGCAAGAGCATGCGGCCCGGGGACAGGCTGTACGACGAGATCAACACGGCGATCAACGAGTCCAAGCTGGGGGTCGCTGTTTTTTCGAGGAGGTATTGCGAGTCTTATTTTTGCATGCATGAGCTGACGCTCATGATGCAGGCCAGGAAGAGGTTGCTGCCCATTTTCGTCGACGTGAAGCCTTCGGAGCTTAGGGTTTGTAGGACCGTCGAAGAGGCTTGCTCGGGCGAGGAGGTGAAGGTGTTCAATTGGGCTCTCAAGGAGGCAAGGCACATCGTCGGATTGACATTCGATTCATCCTCCATGTACGCAAATCCCCATGCTTTAATTTATTTCATTTTCAATCGTGTGTTACGGAAATTCAAATTCCGAATTTAAATCAAATTTTAATTCAAATTATGAACCACCAAATCACATACTTTTGTGACTTATTTTCATTTCCATATGCAGGGACTGGTCGAGTTTTCTGAGAAAGGCGTCCGACGCGGTGGTGAAGAATTTGATGGAAGTGGAACGAGAAAATTAGGGCGGTGGCGGCCGGGGAGGCGAGCGTCAGTAACTGGCAATCTTCCTCGATTGACACACTTTCAAGAATGCATAATTCATTGATTTTATGCATGCAGACAATTTCGACCAAATTTCTTATGATATCAAATACTAATAATTTTTGCACAGTTGAAATAATGATGTAAATTGTTACACAAATTGGTGCTAAATTTCGTTGTTGTTTAATCCATTGATTTTTCTTGAATAAAGTTTATTCTTTGGTAAATATATATGTGGATCGAAATTCTTACATGAAAGTACATTGCTGGATTGTGGATATTATAACCGATTTGTCTCTGAAAATTAAAAATAATAGGTAAGGATAAACGTTAAACTTTCAACTGTCACATATTTTCTTTGTCTTTTTTACCTGTCACGTAACTAATACTTATTTGTCCACTTTAACTTATTAGGTAACAATTCTAATGCACATTTAAGAATATCACACCAACATTAAAATGTAAATGTTAATTACTCCATTATCATAATTTATAAAGAAATTATTTATTTAATAACACATCACATTCTACATTTTATACAAATGTTAAAAAGTTCATTAAAAACTAATATTAATATCTTATTAATCCACTCCATTAAATAATGCCTACAGTATTTATTTCATTCGTCTAGAAATATCTCTATATTTATTATTTGATATATAGAGTATTGTTGAGAATTCTGACTAATTAATAAGAGAAAACAGTATAACATACACATGATTTAACAAGGTTCGATAGTCGCCCTACGCCCTCTGGAGCGAAGAAAAGATGCTTTTTATTGAGATTGTCGTACTGAATTAGGTTATAGTTACATGATATTTATAATAATAATCTTATGTACGTATTTACTGAAATACTCCTTTATCATACCGCGCCACTCCCGCTAAATTTTAACCTGTCCTTTTTATCTGGTAGATGAGATATACCGAACATGTATGCCCTAAAATACCACGTAAGTAGCTATTTAATTAGAAAAAACATGGCTAAATATTATTTGATCTTTGACTTTGGATAGTTCAAATGTTGACTGTTTGTATGAATTTGGACCGTCTTGGAATCATGACAGCTGTTCAGTGTAAAGCGTACTAATAATATGACCTGCGATCTACGCAATAAATTAATATATGAAGGGTTACATAATTTAATTATAAATGTAAAAGAAAATTAAAACTTCAAATCTTGAAATAATAAGAAAAATTAGTCAAGGATAGTGTGTAAAGAAGTCCCACGGAGATTTGAATTGAATTCATCCAATCTTAATCAGTGCGAACAATTCTACTAATCTAATTGAACCAATAAAGTGTTGAAATTATATTATATTATATGATTTGATTTGATTTGATTTGATTTCATACCAATTGGTATATTATTGGGGAAAAAAATTATTATGTGAAGTAAGAGATTATTTAAACTGTAGGCACTGATGGGTGAAAATAATATTATTTTGACGGTTTTCAATTATGAAATTTTGAGTTTTTAAGTTTTAGAACTTCAAAGTTTTAGAGACATGTTTTTGAAATTCTAGGGCTACAAATTTTGAAGGCTACCGGATATTTCAAAAATCTCAAAACCCCTATTTTTTAAATTTTTATGATTATATATATATATATATATATATATATATATATATATATATATATATATATATATATATTCATCTAGTCAAATTCATGTGTGTTCCTAAGAAGAGGTTTGCCAGTCAGTTTTCATACTCCCACAGGTAAAGTGTGCTCTCAAGAAAAGTCACATTACAAATATAAATTTTATAATAATATTAGTTTTGAAATATAATGATGAGTTTTATTTTAGAAAATCAGTCTTTTTTTTTCATCGCTTCCTTTTTGGAAATCGTGGTAGTTCTGACCGCAATTGGGTAATCGGTGATAGTTCAAACCTCTTTTGGGTGATTCTCCTATTTTTTACTAAAACTATTTCATTCTCTTTTACTTGTCACATAATAAATATATTTGTACAATTTCAGCAATAATATAACAATTTCAATGTGCATTTAATATCTACAATTATTTTAAAAATCAAAAATTAATTACTCCATTATCTTAATAAGAAAAATATTCTAAGGAAAAATCCACTTTATTTAACACTTTAAAAGAAATATTAAAAATATTTAAATACTCAAACTTGGGAGATGCATAAACTTTAGCATGTCTCCAGGCAATGACTGCAATTATAAAATCCATAATGATGTCATGACCTGCAATCTACTACAGTATTCTTTCCGTCTTCTAATACATGTCGTTTAAAATTAATTTGAGTCGATTAAGGTGAAGTAAATGCTAGCGGTTGAACAAATTTAATGAGTGAGTGATTGGTGTTTTTTTTTAAATCATGCAAAAAGTAAGATTAATAGATTATTACTGGTGATGAATGATTTTTTTATTGATTATGATAAAGAAGTAATTAATGTTTGACGTTTTAAGGTATTTGTTGATATTAAATACGCATTAAAAATTGTTAAGTGACAAGTAAAAGTGGACAAAAAAAATCGATTAAGTGACATGTAAAAGAGGATAGAAGGAATAGTAAACAATTACTAGCTGGAACAAAGTCAAAGGTCAACATAGAGAGAAAAATGTCTAAGATTATATTCTGGTCGATTCATAGTCCAGTACCCACCCTACAATATGGGGAAATCTCTTTATTGGTACTGAAAAAAGTGTTCAAGTTTTGGTGGATTGAGTCCACCTTCACCAGATTAAAAATGTTATTATTAGGTATTTTAACATAGCCTAAAAGATTTTTCAAGTTTTTATTCGATGAGTAATAATTTAATGATATTCATCACGATACAGTGTACTGTCATATTCGTGAAGTAGGGTTAAGAAATATAATTTTGTTGATTTATCTGTTCGGGGCTAAGTTGGGATATCTCGAATTAGGACGGACATATCCGAATAAGTTGAGATAAGTTAGCTAAGTCTCGAGCTGGATCTGACATAATATCTCAGAAGGATCGGCTTTTTTATCAACGTCGGGATAAATCGTGGATCAGAACCAATGGCGGTTTCACTGGGTGGACAGCGAGGTCCAGACCAAATTGTTCACATCTTAGTGTAAAAATAATATATTTTTAATTTTTGTACCCCAAATTAAGTCTAAAAATATTAAATTTTTTATTTTTATACCCCTAGCTAACTTAAAAAAATTTGTACCCCCAATTAAGCTAAAAGAATATCATGTTTTTTATTTTTGTAACTCAGTTAAAATAATATTTTTTATACTCCAAAATAAAATTTCTAATTTCACCGCTGATTAGAACGCTCTGAGGTGCTAGACGACTGAGCTGGGCAATCCCTTGGCCAACAATTTGCAATAGAAAATTTGTATTTTATAGTTCTAAGTCATGAAAAGGCAAGATTCAATAAAAACGTTCAGATGGATCACATCAATAAGGCACACTTGCCAGTAAGGCATGGACGAAAAGTCTGTGTTTACATAGTAATAACATCGACAAAGTCGAGCAATTTTCTTCTACTTATTTTCTCTCAAAAGTTTTTGTTCAAACACTTAACATATTTTCCGTTGCACACTGAATTTTCTTCTCTCAAAAGTCCATATTCGAATATTTAACCATATTTTCTCCCACGTCGCTATAGATTTTAAAAGAATCCCAATGCCACTTTTATACTAGAGCCTGCATTGGTATTAAGTACAAATTGATATTCAGGAAATGACGGGCATGGATTTGAAAAATAGAGTATCATTAGTAGAGAAAATTAGTGAATAATATTTTGATGATTCTATTGCGGAAACCCTTGGAAACTGGATTAAGAGGGTGTTGGAGATTAAAGAAAATTTGAAGGAGCAATTTATTGTTTGGAGCATCGTACGAGGAACATTGATCAGTACGAGAATTTGGCGGAGACGAATTTGGCCAGTTGATAATGACAATGTCTGTTTTGATGAGCGGTAGTGTTAGATTTTACTGTCCTATTTTACATGTCACTTAATCAAATTTTTTATCCATTTTTACTTGTCATTTAATAATTTTCAATACGTATTTAATATCAACAACCATCTTAAAACGTCAAACATTAATCACTTATTTATTATAATCAATAAAAAAATCATTACTCACTAGTAATAATCTATCAATTTTACTTTATGCACGAATTTTTTAAAGAAAACACCAACCAACCACTCATTAAATTTGTTCAACCGCTAGCATTAAATTAATCTTAATCTACTCAAAATAACCTTAAACGACATACTGTATATTCCTCCCTCTGTCCTCTTTTACATGTCACTTAACCGAATTTTTTTGTCCACTTTTACTTGTCACTTAATAATTTTCAATGCGTATTTAATATCAACAACTACCTTAAAACATCAAACATTAATTACTTCATTATCATAATCAATAAAATATTCATTTCTCACCAATAATAATCTACTAATTTTACTTTTTGCATGAATTTTTTCAAAAAAATATTAACCACCTACTCATTAAATATGTTCAACCGCTAGCATTTACTTCACCTTAATCTACTCAAATCAACTTTAAACGACATGTATTAGAGGACGGAAGAAGTAGAGGATAGAGGGAGTATTTGCCAACCGGCCCTTACGCATTTGACACACAAATTTCAGAACAAAAGACATTAAACGGAGTGTGAAATGTCTTGGAGAATTAAACCAATAGGCTTAGTTATCAAACGTGTGCCTCCAACTATTAAACATAAACCAGTTAAAAGGTTTATTTAGCTCTTAACCTTCGTCAAACCCAATTTAAATTATACTCTTTTGGTTCTTTAATAGTAATTATTTAAGATTGATTTAAGTGAATTAAAAAATATTAATACTAGGTGTTGGCCAAATTCAATAAACAAATATTTAATAATTTTATGTAAAATGTGTATTATCATTAATGTAGAAGCACTTCTTTTTTAATAATGATAATGAAAATAATTAATTTTATATTTTTAAGATATATGACCATATTAAATAATATGCAAATTTATTAGGTGACAAATAAAATTGAAGAAATTAATATTAATTATGTGATACGTAAAAAAAGGACATATATGATAATTACATAACAGGCCCATAAAATGCCCATGCATGGCTAACGGCATGATCATCTTCGGCCTTTTGTCGATGGGCTGATTTGCGGCCCGCTATAAACCCAAAAGCAGAGAGAATGGAATCCCAATAGCCAAATTGAACTGACTTAATTTGAAACGCTGTAGTTTTAATTCTAAGTGATTTAGGGAAGTAACGATTTGGTTCGGTTCAGTTTTTCATAAAAAAATCAAATCAAACCATTAGTGATCGGTTTGAAACTTTTGATACCGAAATGAATCGATTGTTTTAAAAAACCAAATTGAATCAAACCGTGTGGCTTGGTTCGGTTCAGTTCGGTTTATTTTTTTTCATAAAATTTATTGACTAAAATTATTAAATATAAGACTTTTCATATACATAATAATATATATGTACTAATTTATATTGAGCTAAAATATAGGGAAACCGTTCAGTTTGGATCGGTTCGGTCTCAAAAACCGAACCAAACCATTAGTCATCGGTTTTTAAATTTAAAACCGTAACCGAACCGAACCGAACCTATCAGTTTGATTTGATTTGATTTGGTTCATCAATTTATCAATTTTTGTCTAAAGTGTTTTAAGTGATCAGTCAATAGTCAGGTTGACTATTACTCAAATGCTGATATAATTTATTGGGGAAAAATATGGATGGCACTGATTTTTTTTTTCCATTCGAACCATTTCTTTTAATTTATTTCGATTCTATCATATTTCTTTGAAATAAAATAAAGAGAGAGTATATTCAAAAAATAATAATTGAAAGTAGACAAATGAGAAAAAAAATCGAAGTCACTTCATATATTTTAGATAATTGATCGAACAAAAAATATCATTTCATTATTTTTCTTTTCAGTTTTAAGAATTTTTAGGGTGGTATTGTTTTACACAGTTAGTGTTTCGCATTATCATGGTATAAGGGTTTTCAGATTTTTAGAGTTTTTCAAGCATTAAGGAATTAGAGATTTTCAAATTTAAAGGTTTAGAGTTTAGTTTTTTAAGATTTTGAAATGTTTAAATAATAAAGTAAAAAGAAACACGTAAATTAAAGGATAAAACAAAAATAAAGTTAAATGATTTTGTTTCGCCCAATCTCTTCTATAGCATGTCACTTTATATACGATAATCACTTATTTATTTTATAGATACAATTGAAATGTTGATAATTGTAAGTTTACTTGACTAGGTGTCATTTTGTTGCTTTTTTAGACTCGATTAAGAAATCATATCTTATTATATTAAGTATTTTGTGAACCAAATTTTTACTAATTTGATTTAAAGGATACTTTGAGAAGTCTAATTTATTTTGTGAATTGACTTTTTGTTTTTTTTCTAAAATATCATTTAATTAGTGATTAAAATTAATGTAAATATACTGTACGTATCATCCTTTCATTTTTATTTTTTATTTTATATTTTATCTCATGCTACACGATAATGAAAAAAATATAATAATTTTTTTTATTTTTTATTTATTTTTTCAAATGTGAACATCATAAAATAATATTAAGATAGTGAAAAATGAGTTCCCAAATAAAAATGGATATTCAGCAACTAAATATCAGTTGAGGTTTGATTATTAATACATCATTCAAATTTGTATTCAGCATTCATTATCCAACATTTAGTTTGGCAAAACCACACCTAAACTTTAGCATACGAAATGAAAAAAATGTTGATATTATACATATATTTTCTAATTAATAATTAACTTGAACCCTTGACTTTCATCTTCTTCATGAAATTATGGGTTAAATCCCAACCAAATAACACAAATTAATCAACAGCAAGTTTATTTTATTAATGCATTAAAATTCTAACCCATACTTCAAGTTCAACTTCCTTAAACTATGTCCAACTCCCTATCCCTAATATTAAATTAATCTCCAGTTTTGCGACTCGTCGTGCCTCCATCTTTGGTTCTTTCGCACTTCCTAAACATAATCAAATACCAAATCTTATATTACAATATAATAAGCTCAATTTGTATTTAATACTTCAATTATATTTTAGTGGATTTTAAGATTTAACTAGTGATATTCTTTTGCTCTTATAGAATTAAATTATTATATTTAAATTATTTTGATTCAAATTAAAAAAATTAAATCAGAAAACATCACACAATATTAATGACACTTCAAAATTAAAATATGTCACATAACTCGTATATCTCCCTTTTTTTACTAGTTTGAAAAATCAAAGTTTTCCAGTCTTACAAACAATAAAATGAAAAAAAAATCAAATTTGGTTTCAAAATTATATCTAAATATTTTTATATTGTACTTACATTCTCGTCCATCTGAAAAAAAATAATATTTTGATTATCATATTTTTTAAGGAAAACTATAAAAAAGGATGAACTATCATATTTAAAAAAATTGCGAGTGTAATTATCAAGTTTTGCAATTTTCAGATTTTTCACTTTTGGAGCTATTTTATAAGTAAATTTCATTATGTTCTTATTTGATTTAAAAATTACAAACTCACTCCTTAACAAATCTAACCTAATCCAAGTAACTCATATTACTCTAACCCACCAAGCTCAAACCCCACTGAAGCTTCAATGGTGTGTCTCCATTGCCGACATCATACGTCCCAACTCTGCATCCAATGAAGTCTTAATTTGATCGGTGGCTGTCGATAGGTAAAATTTACTTCTCTTAAAACCTCGATTCAAAGGGATGAGTGGGTATCGACAATTACAGCCAAAACCCAACTATGATTGATTTTAGTTTGAAGCCTGCTTGTCGATTTGTATTGACGGACATACCTGTAAACATCCACCCACCTCTCTGAATCAAAGCTTTAAGAGAAGTAAATATTACCTCTGGACAATCACTGACCAAATTAAGACTTCATTGAATATGGAGTTGGGATGTATAATGTTCTGTAGTGAAGAGATGCCATCGAAGTTTCAATGAAATTTGAGTTACGTCGGTTAGATTAACACGAGTTAATTGAGCTGGGTTAGATTTATTAAGAGCTGAATTTGTTATTAGTATAAATTAAATTAGGACTTGATTGAGATTTACTTACAAAATGACTCTAAAATTGAAAAATCTAAAAATTACAAAAATTGATAATTACACTGTGATTTTAAAACTATGATAGCTGGTTTTCTTTTTCTAATTTTTAAGATTGTGAAATTACATTTTTTATTTTTTATATTACATATTTTTTTTAAAAGTTGGAAGACTTTTAAGAGATGAATTAGCGACGAAGAAAAGAAGTCGTCGCCTGTTGAAAATTCACCATCGCAGTCTGTGATAGAAAAAAAAGTTGACTACGCGCAAATCCTTCAACTGCATTGCGCTGTCTCTCTCGCTCTCCATTCGAGAAAGGAAGAAGACGAAGCGAAGCTCTCAGCTTCCGATTCCAGATCTCCGATCCCAGCTGACGTCACTCGGATAGTCGGTTCCGCCGCTGGCGATGGCGCGACGCTACGATGCCAATCCCTTTGATGAGGAGGAGGAAGTCAATCCCTTCTCCGTATGTCGTTAAACCTTCCCCGTCGCTTTCATTTTTCGATTCGTGGTTTCTGGTTTGTGTACATGGATGGAGGTGGAGTGCGTGGTTTGCTTGTGTTTAGGCCTTGTGCTGTGCGGTGCCTGGTGGTGGTGGTGGTGGTGGTGGTAGGGGGATAGTTTCGGTTGGAGATTTGGGGGTTTTTGGTTTCTCCGGTCGGGTCTGGTGAATGCGTCGTTAGGTTGCGCGATTGAGTGGCTGGATGTTGGTTTGTCGATGGTGGACTAAGCTTTGACTTGGTTTTCGGATTTAGATCTGAGGCGTGTTGTGTCGGTTGAGTATTTGGACTGGCTGAAATGGTGGCTTATCTGGTTGTGTGACTTAGGGTTCAGATTGCTGAGTTAGGAATGGGGCTGGGACTGGCTTTGGTGATGATTTGGGGATCTTGTGATATAATGTTTTCATGAGGTAATAAGAGTGTTTGTCTGTGGCTTTTTCAGGAATTTTTATTCGGGCTACGAAAATTGAATTTGTCAGCCTAGCTAATATGCGTTTCGTGTCGTAGCTCAGGGCTTCCGGCCGGTGGTGAACATATTACATAGATTTAGATGAAGTTATTGGCTCGTGACTGAATTGGGTACTGAGATTTGAGTTTTGAGCTTAACTACGCAATAATTATTTTTTTTCTGTTTTTGACACTTTTTTACTTATTTTGATGTATTATGGGCTGGATTTGGCTATACGTAGATGTTTTGGGTTGGATTTGGATTATAAAAAATTACAATTTGTATTGAATTTGGTGTGCAAAATTAAAATTTAGGTTTAGAATATAAAAGTACATTTTCCATTTCTGAATATAGATATATTTTAGGTTGGATTTGGGGGACGACTGTCTCCGGGTCCCCTGGTCGATCCACCTCCGGTGTCTGTGCCTTTTGAATTGATGAAGAATAGTTGTGGGATTGAAACCTCACTGGAAAAAATAGCTGTGCGTACGGAAGCATTGATAGAAGTTTAGGTTTGCATGGTTCTTGGTTGGGCTTCATCGCTTTTATGTTAATTCTGCTGCTTGCATCATGTGTGAAATCTCTAATATTGCTATATGTGATTTTTTTGGCTGTTTGAATTAATCTGAAATTTTATGACGTTGCTGTGCTGTAACTTACAGAATCCCGGGCGTGTACCCCCTGCAACAAACTCAAGGCTTTCTCCTCTTCCTCCGGAGCCTGCGGGTTTCAACTATGATATCCCTCTTGATAATGACAATGCAGGTTTCAAGGTTGGCAAAGCTATGAATGTTTGTCCTTAGCTTGATCTGTCATCTTAGACTTATGGATCTGATTCATTTTGTGGTTTTGAACTAGGATTTGAAGAAGAAGGAGAAAGAATTGCAAGCTAAGGAGGCTGAGCTGAAAAAGAGAGAACAGGTAAATGTCATGAGATAGGCCTGATGAATTCCTTTTAGCTGTCACTTTTGTTTTGAATTTTTAATTTTTGCTGAAGAAAGATTAATTTGGCACATCATGTTGGTTTTTCTTTAATTGCGCGTGACTTAAATAGATTGGTGACCGGTCCATCATTTGTTGATTATCTAGAATTTTGTCGTGTTTGTTTTTTCACCAGTCCCTCAGTATGTTTCATTTTTTTCGGTTGTGGTATGAGGATAAACTTGATGTACTGCTTTAATGAGTAAAACAATGAGATTAATGCTTCGAATGTTCATGAATAACAAGAATGCTAACCATTAGAGACATGTGGCAAGTGTGACAAGAAACACATGAATCCAGAATGTCAGCTTCTTTTGCAGTTGTGCTGTCTCTCTTTTTTCTGCATTTCTTTGCAAATTGGGAATTTGAATTTGTAGTCGACAACTTCCCATTATTACTGAGTTTTTCATTTTTATGATGCTATGTAGGAAGTGAAACGCAAGGAAGATGCTGCTGCACGAGGTAATATTGTCTTTAGTGTCTCATAATGCTGTCTCAGACCTTTCCCAGTAAAGAAATGTTTCAATACATGTTCTTGATGTTCACAGCTGGAATTGTTATCGAGGAGAAAAACTGGCCACCTTTCTTCCCAATCATCCATCATGATATTGCCAATGAGATCCCAATTCATCTTCAGAGATTGCAGTATGTTGCATTTACAACATTGCTAGGTATGCTCTCCTTTCATGATGGGCATTTTTAATTTCTAATGTTTTCCGTAGGACTTCGTTTCTTGTTGTTTGAGTAGTTGCAATATGTGGGACTTGGGTTGTGATAAAAAATATCTACTCTTATTTGATCTGTGTGAGCACTGCGGAAGTTCACTTTCAGTCTCTCTGGTTACTTTTTGTAGCCATATAATGCCTCAAATCTTGAAGTGCCATCCCTTTACAACTTGTCAACCTTTGCATTTATCATCTAAGAAGTAGCTACAAATTCTTAAAGACAAGCTGTAAGTTAATTATATTTTACTTTATGTCTTGTACAGGGCTTGTAGCATGTCTCCTGTGGAATTTTATAGCAGTTACAACTGCATGGATTAGAGGAGCAGGTTTGTGTAGAACACATGTTTTACCTCGTATATCTTCTAGTAACATCCATTGACTTTGTGTAATGAATCTTTTAGGTGCCACGATATGGTTTCTTGCTATTATCTACTTCATATCAGGTGTTCCTGGAGCATATGTATTGTGGTATCGCCCTCTTTACCGAGCTTCCAGGTAATATTTTTTTTTGTGTTAAATCTTATATCAGTTTGATTGAATAACTTTGATCTGAATCAGTTAATCCACAAAATACATCCAAACTGCCTGCCAAAATTTGTCCAATAGCTCTTAAAACAATTGATATGTTCATGTTGACTGCTTGGCGCACGGATGGGATATAAGACTATTGGAAAATTGATACTTTCTCATAGAAGGGTGATTTTTATGCTGTCAAGTGTCGCTTTAGTGTTATGATAAGATGTCCGTGCTTCAATGCAGGACCGAAAGTGCTCTGAAGTTTGGGTGGTTTTTCCTATTTTATGCGGTAAGCTTCAATACCTCGCATGCTTCAGATCACATATCTGCCGTTTCTGTTTGCATGTGGTACTCACCTCTCCTGCTCCCCTGTCAACAGCTTCACATACTCTTCTGCGTATTTGCTGCGGTTGCTCCTCCAGTAGTCTTCAGGGGAAAGTCTCTAACGTGAGTATCTTGCATCTTCTTACGTTCCTGCTCCTGTTCCGTTTCCGTCGCTCGATCTATAATGATACTGTCCATTGTTACAGTGGCATCCTACCAGCAATCGACCTTATTGGTGACCATATTCTTGTAGGGGTAAGTTCCATATTGGTCAACATAATTCAATTAAGTCAAATTCCATCCATCCTGACTTTGCAAATTCATTTTCCTTATGCAGATCTTTTACTTCATCGGATTTGGTTTTTTCTGCCTTGAATCAGTGGTCAGCATATGGGTCATTCAGGTAACCTGACACAACCCCCCCTTCCATCCATCTCATTACATCCATGATCAATGGCTGATCTTATTCAACCCTGTACGTGCAGCAAGTATACATGTATTTCAGAGGGAGTGGTAAAGCCGCAGAGATGAGGCGTGACGCCGCAAGGGGTGCTGTCAGGGCTGCATTCTGATGTACCTCCTCAACACCATTGATATAAATTGAACTTGGCATTACTCCCTGAAAAAGTCTGAGAGACATCATAACACCACCCTTTGAGTCAATATACATATAACTACTAGAACTCTTCCATAGCCTTTGTGTAATGTCCCTATCAAATTGTTGCTCTATTTTGAACCACCTCTGCTTTTCAACAGCTTCAATGATCATTCATATTATTTTTTGGATAATCCAGTACGTGCTTGTCATACATACAGCAAAATCTGTGTAGTTTAAACAAAAGACTCATACTAAAGGCACTATCTGCTGGAGTCAAAACTAGCCCACTGGCACCAGCTGCTAGTTTCTGAGATACTGAGATCAGGTGTTTTTATCCAGTTACAACACTGCAGCTACATAAGAGCGATGCCCAGAAAATTCCACATCTAAGCAGCTCTGAAAGATCAAAGCTTTATTCATAAAAAGCCCTACAATGGACTAGCACTAGCAGAGAATCCAAGAATCATAAACGATTTCATACTACCTGCTGCTGCCATTGCAGTTAGTTGAAGCGCTGTACAGGAGGGTGCCTCAGAGGCCGGACGAGCCATAGCTGGCATCGACAGCTTGGATGATCTTCTCGTGCATTTCAGCGCTTGAACAAGCGATGATCCCACGGTCCAGGCATTCCAAATAAACGCCTCTAGAGAAGTCGAGGGGCTTCCCTCCGGCGTCGGTTACCACACCGCCCGCTTCTTGTATGATCACCACGCCAGCAGCATGGTCCCATATCTTCTCTTTGTATCCTGCTCTAGCGAATTTCATGAATATCTCCGCATCCCCTCGAGCTATGGCCGCATACTTCACCATGCTGTAGACGCGCAACGGCTGGTTCCTACACGATAAAATAAATAAATACATGCTTTTGACAACTAATTAACGGATTAAAACTGGAAAAAGGCATTGGGTTCGGATAGTCGTGTGCCTGATGCCAACGCTCTGAGCCAGGCCTGCGGTGAAGGAATGGCTTGTATTCGCTTTCTCAACCGGCTCGCAGATCGTCGCCAATGCTGGATCAACCACGGACGACACCCGAACAGGCCTCGCAGAATGTGGCCACGAATAAACCTTGTCTTTGTGGAGCAAGGGCTGCATCCAGGCTTCACCACTCCCTCTCCTGGCGTAAAACACGCAGCCCCGGTCCCAGGAATCCGCGCTCGGAGGATTCAGCTTAGACATGAGCCTGTAATACCGCTGATGATAATTCAACCACTCCTTCCTCATCGGGTAATTCGGGCAGCCGAGAACTCCAAGCACCACCTCACCGTCTTCTATCAAAGCCAGCGCGACAGCGTACTGATCCCCACGCACAAATCCCAAAGTCCCGTCCACAGGATCCAACGCCCAGAACCTCCCTTCACCGCCTCCCACCGAGTTGCATCTACCGATAGCGTCAAGAACATCATTCACCCCAAGCGCCACTCTCGGACCCTCCAGCCCGAACCTCCACGCTTCAGCTAGACACTCGTTCACAGTGCTCACAACCGAATCCAACAGACCCGCCGCATCAGCCTCACTCAAACTCTCAGTATCCTCCTCAGCTACAATCGACACGTTTTCTCTCCCGAAACGTTGCGACAGGATCCAGCTGACCACCGCCTGGACGCTCCAATCTGTGCAACAAATTACACACCCAAATCAAACTCAAGCCGTGCTTTCGACTCATCTCTAACGGAACACTCACAAGAAATTCCCAAACCTCAAACTACACGAATCTCTCTAATCAGAAGCACATTTTGCATATGAAAATCAGCTGCAATTGCTTGACGATTTCTAACTCGACAAGCTAGAACACAACACGAAGAGACTGGTGGAATAAAAATCAAGCATACCAGCAACAGTCACTGGCGAATTGTCATCCTTGGACTGCACCTGATTGCTGTCTTTAGCCACCAGCTTCTCCTGCACGCCCTGGCACAGCAAGCAAGCCATCTGCACAGCTCTAACCGCGACCTCCAGCTCGTCGAAGCCACTCCCAGCCACCGCCGCGTCACCCATCTCCTCCTCAACAACCACCACAACAGCCGCAGAAGAACAACCCAGCCCCAATGACGACAAATCAGCCCTAGCCCGTGCCCAGTCGCGCGCGCTCCTCCCTCTACAAAACCCCAATTGCGATTCGGTCGACTTCAATCCAACAGGAGGGCGCGACGATGTCGATGAGATCCCGATTCTCCAACTGCACGTTACGTAGGCGCTCGTAGACAAGCCACCCATCTACAGACGGCCACCCACTGAAAGCTACGGCCTTGACGCACGCATCCACCGCAGATTTGGATTTATGCGCGTGCACGTGACGTCTGGATGCGGAAACCCTGAATTTCTGACGGCCTGGGCAGTTGAGTCTCGCTGGGTTTTCTTGTTTTAGGGTTACCGATTCAAGTGCGGACGCATCGATCCATCAGCAGTTCAACACCCACTTCAGCGCTTGACGTCCGCGTCAGATTTTAAATACGCAATCATGGAAAAGAACCAAACTTGATGCGGCTTGGCTCCGAGAGAGACAATATTGCATCTTGGAACACAAACAATTTTGTATTATTTATTTATTTATATTTAAGGGGTTGCAATGAGCATGTCTGTCTTCCTATGACTGGATCTCTGAGTTACACGTGTATAACAAAATCATAAAATAATTTTTTCTTTTGTAGACAGGCCGGAAAACATAGTACAGTCTACAGTCAGACTTTTGCGCAAGTTCTTGAATTTGAGGACTGGGAGATGAGAAAGATGCATCATCAGCTTATCCTGAGGTTAGCAGTTAACAGCCACACAGAACCTATTTCGCCAGCTGACGATTCAGGGCGGGTAAGCTCAATGCCATAGTAGCCAGCCAAGGGATCTGCCAGCGAAAGCCTCTTCTCATCTGGCACTGTATCACACTATCACAAATCAGATCACAGTTTGGATTACATGCCAAGAACCTCAGCCGATCATATCTCTGGTTACTTACTAGTCACTGGATCATGGCGATTTTCTAGTTAAGAGTAACCTTGGACTGGCGCAGGTCGACCAACGCCTTATAGCCTCCGGCAGAAGCCTTGCTTGTGAACGAAGGGCTCTCCTCCAAGCTCCACATTGCTTGCACTGTGCGCCTTACTGCCACTCCACCTCCCTATCCAGTTGAAAAGTTCTGCAAGGAACTTCCCTTCCGGTTCCACAACCTGTGGAACCAATTTCCCATTAGTCAGCAAAACATGTTGTGTTAGTACTAAAAGCGACGAAAATGTTTTTATTCGTCTGAATTGAGCAAGATCTGGCCGCACTGGTCTACGATATCCGTTATGATTTGTTGAAGCGTTTAGGCACGATAATCCGTTATCCTGTAACAGAAATTGCTCTGAGATGGGGCAAAATGTATCACCCTGATTCTCAGAGAGCTTGAGATTTAGAAGAAGCTCCTTCCTGATTTCTTGGGCAATGGAATGAGATGAAACGTATTTCTCCAAAGCAACTCCATCATAACACCACTCCATTTTTTCCAGCTAAGACCACTGCTTGCACCCCGAAACGCCATGATACTAAATGTGTGTCGATTCTAGGCTAATATCCCAACTCCTCCAGCTCCTTACAGATGCAATCTTAGAAAATCAGTAGATCATACAGTTCAGATGTGAGCTAAGGACTGAATTGGTATCATATTTATATGGACCGCAGCCAGCTGAGCAGCTGCAACATTTGAGGAGACAATCACACATGGATGAAGTAAGACAAGTGTTCTTCAATGAAAACTAAGACAAAAATCTCCACCAGAAGTATTACAAAGGCTCTTCCTTTCTGATTGGCCATGGACAAAAATAATTCCCAAGAAAGCTCCAAACAAAATACATAAACTGAGAAATGGGTCTCTGCAGCTCAACCTAATCTTACCAGAATTATTGTCGTTTGACGGTTGCAGAAATGGGTCTCTGCAGCTCCACCACCTGTCACAACAAAGCTTCAATCTTTCCAGCAAACCAAGAAAAGGGTTACATACGCGGTTGCCCGAGAGGCTTCTAGAACTTTGCCAGAGGCTGAGGAACGGTTAAACGAAAAGAAAGCAGCAAGCAAGCAAACTGGAGAGGTGTTGGCTGGAGTCTTCTCCAAAATCTCTGGAGCATTTTAATTGCCAAAGTTTCTTTCCTCTCCATTTTTACAGGAATTTCTGTTCAATTTTGTATTTAATATCAAGTGGTAGGGTTTAGAAATTGATCAAAGCTCGCATCTTTGCTTTGTTTAATCCTTGCAGCAGTTGTCTGCTGAAAAGCACCAAACGGCGCCGTTTAGATGAACTTTATCACAGCTGAAAGCTGGACATTCAGATAGATCAACAATGTTGCTGTTATTCCTAAGAGCCAAAAAAGATTGGATCTTTACTACAATGCAGTGAGCTAAAAAGCTATGGTGATTTCTGTACATCAAATGTGTTAAAGTCAACATGGTTTGAACTTTTCAAGTGAAGAATTGTTTGTATCTTTGCCATCTTCCTATGCAGCGAGACTGGTGCAGTTAATTTTGATGGGTTAAGTTGGTCTTAGATATTCCTCCTGTGAATCGGATCCCCCGAACGCCTGGTTCAGGATCTTTGCTAGCCTGACTCCACCCTGCGCCACTCGCTGCATCACCAGCGGCATCCTCGAGCTGAAGTACTCATCTGCAACGCACGGTTATCTATAAGTATTAGCAAATTCTATAAATGTTCTGGTGATCGTATGTGTACATTTTAATATTAAATTAATAAAAAAAAGTAATTACTAGCAGATATGTTGAAGCACAGAGAGTTAAAATGCAACATTTTTGAAGCCAATGTGGAACTTTAGGAGATGCATAAGTGGCTTATGCTTGCTTTTACCTGATAGAGTCTCGCCGGCTGTCACGCCTTTGTAGCCCCATTTACACGCCATGTTTATACTCTCCGTCGCGTACCTGAACGGAAAAAAAAATAATTACTTTAAATCATTAATCACTTTGAAATGAGAATTCGAGTTTCCGAATTTGTGAGAGGTGAGGAGTTAATTACTTGATCGCACAGGATTTGATATCTTCGCAATCTTTCCAAGAAGAAATTTCCTCAGTCCAAATTCCCTGGGTGACCCAAAGAACATTACTTCAGTGAGGTTCCGAATTTACCGGACCGTTTGAAAACGGCCATGGAATATTTACACCAAGAACTTACGTCGGTGAGGTTGGCTTTTATGTCCTCGAGGAGCGCATCCATGTCCTTGCCGTAGAAGTCCGCTTCCGCTGTCAGAATAATCTCCCTGTCCCAAACCTATAAATCAAAATATGAAAAATGCTTTCTCCAGTCACACTTCGTAGAAAACTTTAATGGCATGTTTGGTTTAGGGAAAAATAATAAGGAACGAAAAATGCTAGTAAAAATGAATATTCTACGGATTTCTTTTATTTTTAAGGGGAAAAATATTAAGGTATTTACTTTCTCTCAATTTCTTCTTACTGTCTTCAAATCTTCTTTTGACATGAATTTTCTCTAAACCAAACAAAGCCGAAGTACTTTGAGTTTCAATTCTATGCTATGCTACTTACATGGTGTAGATTGGATTTATGCCTGAACCAGCGGAGGTTGATGGTGTTGCCTCCTTCGTCAGTAGTGAATCCGACGTGCATCGGCTATCAAAAAAACTATACGTTATCGCGCTAGTCGGTGGACCAATCCGAGTTCTGATTTGGTAAAACGGATTGATTACCTGGTGTATGTCACCCATGAAATGTGACAAAAACAGCAGAGCTTCTGTCATGTTATCTGACCCATAAAAAAAAACATATCATGTCAAAGAGCTCTCAACTTTCAATCAGAAATGCGAAGCCAGTTTTCGAGCATCTTGCGGATGGAGAGGACTTACAACGGCGATCGGAGGTCCCTTCGCGGTAGTGCATCAGCTGGGACGTATAGTTCTGTATCGCCCCCGCCACGCACATGTCCTTATTTCCGTGAGGGTCGTGACAGTCCCCTAAATAATCGGGGGGGAGTATCAAACGTATTTTTTCGAGAAATAATTCATTTAAAAAAAAAACGTAATTTCAATTGAACTAGCAAAAATTCAACATTTTCTTACGATCATATTTGAAGGTGCAAGCGTTGTCAGGAGTATCGATGAAATGAAGCGGGCTAGTCCAGCGGTACTTGTACCAGTGCCTGATCTGATCAGGCCACACGCACAAGCTCGACAAGTCTCCGTCTGCGTAGTCAGGGAGCAATTTGGCCACAACCTCCGCCGCCTCCGGCTCCAACAGACTCTACAAGTCATCAAAAAAATCAGATTGATGAGTTCACATCATGAAATATCACACATTATGTATCATCTAGTAGAAAAATCAGATTATATTAGATTGTGAAATTATGATTTATAAATCTGGTTTGCATTAACATCATTTCCTCAATTAAATCCGAACTATTTGAACCGATGAAAAGAATGTGATAAAAAATCTTTTAGTAAGTTGTTTAATATCAATTGGTTTGATTCGTAAATTAGAAATGATCCTATAAAATTTATTAAGCACCAGGGTTCATGGAGTATGATCATAATGTAAACAAAAAATATAATTTAATTTGCTGACATAATAAAATGTAGTTTTCGAGCTGGTCTAGTTTTTTACATTTTATTTTTAAAAAAACCACTTCGAATTTTTCCTTACATTGATTTCAACTTATAATTAGGGGTATTCATCAGTCGAGAAGTGGACCGGACCAAAACCAGAAATTTTAAATTTCAAGAAACAAAGAACCGGACCAAATTTAAATTGGTCTAGCCTGGACCGAACCGGTTTGGACTGAAATTAAACTAGATTTTATTACAATATTAATAACAAATATTGCTATTTGTATATGAAATAAGACATACTAAGTATTATAGTAAAAACATTAAATTTTTTCTAAAAAATTGTCAAACCATCCATTCCAGTTTGGACCGAAATTTCCTGAGTTTGGATCGAATCAGACCAAAAAACCAAATCTTTAAAGATGGTGGGCCGAATACTAAATCAAAATTAATTCGATCTGATCTGATTCGGTCTGTTATGATGCGGATTTTGTACATCCTTTTAGCTATAATCCAATCCAATTATATGAAACGAGTAAAGGCACCCGTCGTCCCGACTGTTCGGTTCGAAAAAAATTAAAAATCGAACTAAATTATTAGTCATTCTTTTTAAAATATGAAACAGTAAACCGAATGATTTTTTAAAATTTGAAACCGAACCGAACCGAACCGCCGAAATAGGAGCGTCATACGGTCATCCTACTCTGTTATATATATACTAGGAAAGGTACCCGTCGACTCGACGGGTTCGGTTCGTTTCGGTTCGAAAAAAATTAAAAGTCAAATCAAATTATTAATCATCGGTTTTTTAAAATTTGAAACCATTAACATTTCAAACCGGATCGAACTGATCCGTTTCAAACCGAACAATTTTTTAACATTTCAAACCGAATCGAACCGATCGATTTTAAACCGAACCGAACCGACCGGGAGCGTCGCGACGCTCCCAATCCTATTCTGTTATATATATAGATATGAAATTCAACCAAATCCACCGGAGCATCAAACTAGAAGCCTATAAGCTTGATGGAAGTCTTTCTTACCTGAGCGATCCGGCAGGTCATAATATGCCCCTCTTTGCTCCATGCATCGGTCGGAGCCGGAAACACGAAGCACACGAATCCGAACACAAGAATCGAAACACACCCATTGAGCTTCATCGTCCTGTCCCTCCACAATCGCTACTTATTTTCGCTTAGAATGTCCTCACGCTGGTGAGCTATTTAACTTGGCGCAGACGTAGAAGCGCACGCAATCGGATCAGAAAGTAGAACTTGGCCGTTAGAATATGTTTAAGTTGAGTGCAAGCTGGGCTTGCTTCAAGCAATTGGGTACCTTAGAAGTTGACTTTCGGGGCTGTGAAATGGGAGCTTCCGAG
>NQLW01000010.1:415489-448278 GCA_002312845.1 Kalanchoe fedtschenkoi
GAATTGAAGCTGATTATAATAATCACTGGGTATTCCGGATCCTGGCTTATGCCACGTGGTTCGGTAAACCCTTCCTACATTTGTGTACGCGATCCCCAACACTTATTGCTAGATTTAGGCCGGTTTTAGCTTGCTTTATCTAAGTGTCTTGTGTATGGATAGGTTTTTCATTTTTTGGTATCATCTATTAATGATTAGATAATATAGCTAATATTGATATAATACGTTTGATTTATTGTCGGTATTAATAATTTACATCATATATTTTATTCTTTAAAATCTGAATTAATAATCCATGTAAACTATGTGATATTATTAAGACATCTTTATTGAATAAATTTGAAATGTATGTTTGCGTTATGTACGTGTAATTTGTGTCATGACATCCCACCATTCTCATAAACTTTCTTTTCAAAAAATTTCCATTCACAGTGAATAAATATTCCGTATATGATTCCACTTGTCATATCATAATTTTTATATTTTTTTTTGTTGTATTTGTCTCGTTTTTAATTTTAAAGCACCGTAAACATCCGACCGAATTTTAATAAAAAAATCATAATCAATACACGGAGTTTATAATTAAAAAACGATATCTAAATTATTTCTAATAATTTAAGACGTGCTTTAAACCTTAAAAGTTGTCTGAAATCTAGACACTTTTATGCTACAATTATGTTTATTAAACACATCTTATATATAATATCATATTAAATTAGAGAGACGTGAAACATTTTTAACTTATAAAATTTATACTCTATCATGAACCTACTTATCAACATTCAATCGAGATGTCCTTAGTCGTATGGACTTAAATCAATGACTCATGGTGGACTCTTGCTCGAAAATGATGTCGTTTTATTTCATTTCTATTAAAATATTTCATATTTTTTAAATCTGATGAACATATTATTAAGTCTGATGAACATAACAGTTCATCCGATGAAAATATTATCAAATCAAATGAACATAACACTTCATTGATGAACATATTCATCTGATGAACATAATGGCTCATCTGATGAACAAAAAAACTCATATGATGAACATAACAGCTCGTCTAATTAACATATATTATCAAATCTGATGAACACATCAACTGATGAATATTGGCGCTCATTTAATGTACTTATCATCTGATGAACATAATAACTCATTTGATGAACATAACAACATATCTGATGAACATAACAACTCATTTGAAATAGAAATAAATATTTAATGAAAACGACGCAACACAACATTATTTTCAAATGAAAGCACCCCATCCAAAAATTTGCGGGCTTAGGTGGTCTTACTTGTCTCGACATTACTCCCTCTGTCCGGTATTAGATGTCGCGCAACCAAAAAGCTCGTGAATTAAGGGAGTAATTTATGGAAGAGAGAATGAGATAAATATGGAAGGTAGTTGAGATGGGAGAGAAGTAAAATAGATGAGGATTTGTGAGTATTTGAATAGTTGTTGAAAAGATAAAATTTTATAATTAATGTTTAACTTTTAAGGAAGTTATTAGAATTAAATGTGCGTTGGAATTGTTGAGTGACAAATAAAAATGGACAAATAATTTCGATTAAGTAATATGTAAAAGATGACAGATGGAGTAAGATTCTTCATGGGTTTACTAAAATAAATGATCCGATATGGTACGGGCTTCTGACATGACAGGTTTTATTTAAATGGGCTTACGGCCCATTCGGGAATGGCCCAGCCCATACCATGTCGGCCACCCGATGAATGACTAGACGACAACAGTGCGGAAAACATGTCGGACGCCATAAATGGAAGCGAGAAAAAAAAAACACCGCTATTATCCAATTCGCTACCGCGACTAGGAATCCAAGATCAGACCAGTCACTCACTCCTCGATCGCCAAACGTGTTCGGAGTGTCAAGGTTTCATCTTTTCGTTTCACTCATCGATCCGCCTCTGGGGTTCTGCAGCGGGGGTTGTGGGAATCTCTGGAGGGAGCTTGGGTAAGTGGTGTCATCAGTTTGCCTGGTTGATCTGCGCACTGATTTGGGATTCTGGTTGGTTTGGTGTCGGAAAGTTGACCTATTGCATCGATTTGGGAAATGGGTTGTATGATTTCTGGGATTTGAGCATGTGATTTGTCTGCAAAGACTTGATTTTTATTTGCTTGTTATGGAGTCTGTAGTGTAGTCAATGGATGAGGCATTTTTGTGGAAGCTGGGGTTTATTAGGATCTCTGAGTATCTTACTTGAAGAGTTCATCTGCTACTTATTGACATTATTGTTATTAGATTAGTTGATCTTTGAAACTGGGCACAGTAGACACCAAATTCAATCCAAAATACCTCTAACCATAGTTAAAAAGAAATCTATTCATAATTTCGACTACATTATAATTTTGTCCACCAAAATTTCAAATTTGTAACCCCAGGTACGAAATCCTGGAACCGCCACTGCTTTGAAAGTGCTTGTCTCCATTAGATCATATTTCAAGACTTAAGGGAGATGCAGAGTTTACTGTTTCATGTTGACATTTGAGTTGTTTTCCATTGATCGCGTCCTTTGAATTCAAGAACTGAAGTGGGTTCTTGGCCGTGATTCAGTTCGTTTGTCTTTGGAACTCATAGGGAAATTGGTGAGAAAAGGAAAATTAAAAAGAACCAAAACCATTTTCATTTTCCTTTTCGCACCATTTTCCCAAACCCAAACACAGCCTTAAATTCCAATCCATTTTCTCAAACCCAAACACAGCCTTAAACTACAAACAATTTTCCCAAACCCAAACACACCTTTAAGTTCCAGAAGGAAAATAAGAAAGAACCGATAAAAAAAAATCCAAAGAAAAAACCAAAATCCTCCATGGATCTATTTCACGTTAATCTTGTCTGGCTTTCATGGAAAAAAAATACTATTTTCCACTGTCGTGAACGTAAATTTTCCATGTGACATTTTTCCCTTAAGATTCTCCGTCTTGTCCAAACAAGGATTTCTGTAAGTTTTTCTGCCATTTTTCACTCCACACTGCTTTCCCTGAACCAAAAATAGCTTAAAGGTTAACGACTTGTTTGATCGTTTTTTTCCTCTTGTTTCTGGCTCGAATATTTGCAATATGAATACTTTTGTGTTGCGCATATTGGCATCTTGTCTGAGTCGAATTCGAACTCAAGGTTCAAGGTTTAAGGTTTTTTTTTCTAATTTACTCTTCGAAATTTCTAATCACGGTCGCAGGTATCACTGTCGGGCCAAAAAGAATGGATTTTAGTAACATGAATCGCGGGCAGATCACCCTTATAGGAGCGGGAATTTGTACAATGCTGTCCATGCATTTCACCATACAGCTTTTGTCCCAGCATCTATTTTACTGGAAGAACCCGAAGGAGCAAAAAGCGATTCTCGTCATTATTCTGATGGCGCCCATTTACGCCATCGATTCCTTTGTGGGGTTGCTGGATTTTCAAGGCAGCAAAACGTTCTTCATGTTTCTAGACTCCATCAAAGAATGTTACGAAGCATTCGTAAGTACAGTGTATTCTTGAAATGTCCTCAGCAACTTATTTGTTGGAATAATCCGTGTCACTCGTTGATAGCTTAATTGTTGTAAATTTTCAGGTCATTGCTAAATTCATGGCGCTGATGTATAGCTTTTTGAACATATCCATCAGTAAAAACATAGTGCCCGATGAAATCAAAGGACGGGAAATTCATCATTCGTTTCCGATGACCCTTTTCCAGGTAAATCAACTTTACATCGGAAACAATTTCCGTAAGTTATTTTCTTATCTTATTACGAAGTACTCACTCCGTTCTGATATAGCAGTCGTTTAAGATTAAATTGAGTAGATTAATAATATATTAATACTAGCGGTTGAACACATGATTGACATTTTACTGTAGTTGTTGATATTAAATTCGTATTGACAATTTTCGATTAAATTCGGTTAAATGGTAAGTAAAAGAGGACAGTGGAATTATATGTCTTGCTTTTGATTTACAGAAACAGTCATTGTTTAAACTATACCTGATTTATAATCGCAGCCTCATGTGGTCCGTCTAGACCACCGTAGACTGAAGCAGCTCAAGCTTTGGACATGGCAATTTGTGGTTATCCGCCCCGTGTTGTCCATCTTGATGATAGCACTGCAGTATTTCGATATATACCCCAGTTGGCTGAGCTGGACGTTCACCATCATTCTCAACATTTCGGTGTCGCTGGCTCTATACTCCCTAGTGATATTCTACCACGTTTTCGCGAAGGAGTTGGAGCCTCACAAGCCTCTCTCGAAGTTCTTGTGCATCAAAGGCATTGTCTTCTTCTGTTTTTGGCAGGTATGCTACACATCTCACTTGTCTGCCAACACATTAAACCGGAATGTCGTTCTCGGTTTTTCCTAAACAAACTGTCAATGTCATTCTCGTTTTTATCAACCGGGGCAAATTGGGAAAAAAATTCCTCAATTTCAGATCGAATATGATGGGCATAGACTTTGACACAACTTCTGCTTTAGGGCATCTGCCAGCAATGGCAGACAAGCGCCATGTGCACATTCGGATTTTTTTTTTCCTTCAATCATATCAGAATCCACATCTTAACTAAAATGGTCGCATTCTTGCATTATGCAGGGTGTAGTGCTCGACGTCCTGGCGGCAGCGGGCTTCATCCGCTCCCACCATTTCTGGCTGGATGTGGAACACATCGAAGAAGCCATACAGAACGTCTTGGTCTGCGTCGAAATGGTCTTCTTCTCAGTTCTACAGCAGTACGCATACCACGTATCCCCTTACACCGGCGACGTTGAAACCAAGTTCAAAAACAAGAAGACAGATTAAAACTCAGAATCCCAATTCCCCTAACCGAGCCTATCAGTGCATTAATATCTATATGTTCATCCGTTGGACAACCTGCGCATTATCCTTTGACGCTATATTGTTGTACGAGGTAATGTGTCGAATATTTTCACTAAGGCAGGAAAAAATAAGATTCGATCCTAACATATTTTAGTTGGATGGCGTCATCTCTTGCCAGTGTTGTTTAGTTTTTGGTGATGAATTAAATCAAATCTAATTTTGTCATTATATACTAATTGGTCGGTGGTTTGTATGGGAACTGGATTCGGTGTTGCATACTAATTTATTGCAAATCAATGAAATAATTATATATAAAAAAATTTACTGAAAATTCAAAACGAGATTGTTTTACCTCGTAATCCAACAAGTCTACGTGCACCGTCACTCTCCTTCTCGCCGCCTCCGAAGCCCTCTTCACTCATAAGATCTTCTTTCCATGGTCTAAAGGAATAGTTTTTATTAATTTTGCTGGATTATTCACTCCCTTCGTTATAAATCATAGTGATGCTCGGAGCTAATTACTTAGTCTATTTAAAAATTAACTCACTTTTATATAGCTTTCTATAATCTGTTCGCTACTAATTAAAAATTTATATTCCAAATTTAAATTTCTGAAGCCGTTACGGAACCTCAGCTCGACCCCGGCCTTTCCAAAACTCATTCGATCATCCACTCAATTAAAAAATAAATGAAAAACAATGGAGTAATACCCTACACAAAATACTTGAAAATCTTATCCAAATCATTTGGAAAGGACTTTAACCGACCCCATGCTATCTTCCATTGTGAACATGAGATGATACCAGTTGACATATTTCCAGTCTCTCAATTGTGTTTGTACCTCAAATTGATATGATGTTGAGCCAAATCGATGTACAAATCTACACCTATCATTTTTTACTAGAATAAAAAATAACTAAAATGGTGAGAGACAGATTTTTGAATGAATACAGTATATATATGGATTGTGGACATATCAATCAGAACAGATTATGTGACACATTGATCTGTCACGCGTGTGAAAAAAAAAATTACTGATGAACCATTTTTTTAAGGGGAAAAACCCAAAAGGGACCCTGAACTATCACCGCTTACCCAATTGCGGTCAGAACTACCATGATTTCCAAAAAGGGTGCAATGAAAAAAAAATTGGACTGATTTTCTAAATTAAAATGTACCATTACATTCCAAATCTAATATTATTATAAGACTTAGATTTGTGTGTAAAAATTATATCATTTGATTACCCAAAGACGTCGTTTTCTTTATGTGTGCAAAATGATATAATTTATTTTGATAACCAAACGATATAATTTTCACACACAAATCTAAGTCTTATAATAATATTATGTTAGGAATGTGATGATAATTTTATTTTAGAAAATCAATCCAATTTTTTTTTTCATTGCACCATTTTTGGAAATCGTGGTAGTTCTGACCGCAATTGGATAAGCTGTGTTAGTTCAGAGCCCTTTTAAATTTTATCCATTTTTTTAATTTTTAAAAAAAATTGTTCACAATCATCATGATGAACTATTTATCCGCTCGAAAATCAATCTTGGATGGAATATCATAACGGCAGGAAGAGCACAAGCACAAATGGCTGGCTGATTTTAGGTAGCCAGTGGTTTACGCACATCATCAGATTCTTTCGATTTCATTCAATAATCCTAAATTTCTGGTGTCATATTTGGTTCACCCACTTCTCAAAATCTGGTTTTTATCGGGGAAGTTGCGAACTTGGACACGTTTATTTTTGCATCCAAACAAGGCCTTAAAAGTCCAACCGATGAACGGATGGGAGAGTGAGGGATGAGATAGTGAATTCTCGTTGACACGCAACGACGACGATCGAATCTCAAAACCCAAAAGGGGAGGAAGACGAGACGAGAGGAGGAAAAGTCAAGCTAATCGCAAACCCCACTTCTTCGTCTCTTGGTTCTCCTCCTCGTTGAGGGTTTGAAGAGTGAGGTTTCCGATCCGGGCGTCGGCTGTCTGGTCTGGATCTGGCGTCGCCATGAACGGGAAGGCAAACGTGTCCAAGGAGCTGAACGCCAGGCACAAAAAGGTCGGTCCTTTACGATGTCTGGATGCGTTGATTGTGTTGGTTAGGGTTGATTTCGACTCGGTGGATCGATTGGCTTCGTGGGTCGTTTGGGTTTTGGGGAATTTAGGAGCCCTCTGGTTAAAGATGAGAGCTTTGCTTGGTTTTGGATCCATTAATTTTAGGGTTTGAGTTGATTTGTCAATGGAACATGAAGGTGGCAGATTAGATTCTCTATCAGTTTTGTCTTTAGATTCCCAGCAGAGAATTATTCTGAATTTCTGATGGAAACTTGCTTGTCTGGTTTAGCTGATATTTCCCGGTATGAAATCTCTTGCCTGAATTGAACTCGGTTCCTTGCGTCTTACTGAATGAGTATCCCGTGGCTCAGTTTTCTCTTCTATGGATGTTTTGAAATGTTAATAACGGTGTAAAATTAGACGCACGCACTGTAACGAGTGTTATCAAGGCGTTGAATTCCAATACTAAATAGACCGTAGACATTTTTTCATTTTGTCAACTTGTTCGTCTGTCGCTAGCGAAGGGCTTACTTGCCCACTGATATGTTTTGCTGAATTCGTTAGCGATAGGTTCGACCTCTTTCCAAGCGACTTCATAACGTCTTATAGTCGGTGTATGAGATTAGGTATTTGTCAATTCGTAAGAGATTCGGGTATCGGGGATTTAAGTTCAAAATAGATTGACTACTTGTAATCCATTTCGGTAATTTGTCCATCAATTGCCCATGAAGGGCATACTTGTCCGAATGATATGTTTTGATACAATTGTTAACGATATGTCCGAACCATTTTGGTTGAGATTTCGTGTCACATATCTTTGTACCTTCATCTGCAGATACTCGAAGGGCTTCTTAGATTACCAGAGAACCGGGAATGTGCTGACTGCAAGAGCAGGTGAGTGGCGCGGAACGTCTGTTTCGCTCATTGATATGAAAGGTTGAAAATGTTTCGATTCAAATCCGTCGCTACCCGTAAAGCATGACTATCTTAATGTTTCTCCTTTGCAGGGCTCCGAGATGGGCTAGCGTGAATTTGGGTATTTTCATATGCATGAACTGTTCCGGGGTTCACAGAAGTTTGGGCGTCCACATTTCCAAGGTAAACCCGCGTTTATATATGTTTTTTACACGACTTGATGCGCTTCTAGTTTTACCCTCTTTGTTCCTTCTGTTCACCGCCACGTTTGGTTGAGGATTTCTTACTTATCGGTTCTCCAATTTTCTACCAAACAAATTCAGTAGTATGATTAATATTATACCCCTACTTAATACTCCTATCAAACGGACTCTGAATGACTCAGCGGGGTCTGATTTAGAAAACAATCAACGACTGATTTTTTGGATAGATTTTTTTAAAATGTATATACTATAGAATTGTCTGTTTTTTGCAGGTGAGGTCGGCAACATTGGATACATGGCTTCCGGAACAGGTTGCTTTTATTCAATGTAAGACCTCGTTTGATTTTTCCTCATGTTGCTCGTAACTCCATCGTGTTGGTGTGCGGTTTTATTGGCGAATGCGCTGAATTTTGACATGTTCACAGCTATGGGAAATGAGAAATCGAATGAGTACTGGGAAGCGGAATTGCCCCCTAACTACGATCGAGTTGGAATCGAGAATTTCATCCGTGCCAAGTATGTCTCTTAAGTCTTCTCTCATAAATGGTAACGACTAGATATAATCTGGCATAAAGAAAATAAAACTAAAATAAAATGTTTCTATTTACTCGATGTTTTTTCACACAATACGTACAAATCATGTCGCCTGATCCTTGTGTTGTTTATCAGGTACGTGGACAAAAGATGGGTGCCGAGAGAGGGTGATGTGAAGTCGCCGACAAGAGCGAGCGAAGAGCGAGTTTCAAGCCATTATCAGAATCCCAGGAGCAATGGCGGACAAGGCCACACCAGTAAAGTGCGACTGCCCCCTGCGGAAACTAGCCGCCCAAGTATCACTCCAACACCGGGTGCCCCACATAGAGTCGTGCCCGCGCCTCCTGAAGTTCCAGAACAGGTGAGAAGTGCGAACTCAACATCTTCGGGTTTTAGTAGAGGATAAACTTTTTGGCGTGAAGAGAACGATTTGGATTATTTGCCAACGGTTTGAATTCGTCAAACAGGCTAAGCAGAAGGCGGCTGTTCAGAAACTGGATTCACAGCCGCCGGTGGAAAAGCGTGAGTCAGCTGAAGATACACCGGCTGCTAGTCCGTTTTTTCCGCCTAAACTGGATTACGCGACTGAGCTTTTTAACATGCTGTCCATGGACGAGCCTAAAAATGACGACAAGCCATCTGCTGCTCCTGCCGATGACGATGACTGGGCTGGATTTCAGTGTATGTTTCTCTGCTGTTCGGTTTTTCTACTTTCTTCATTTAGTCTGCTGCAGCGACATGAATATGTGTAGTTGTATTGATAATCGTGTCTGCTTCTGCTTCAGCTGTTGCGCCGGCACCAGTAGAACAGAAAGTTGCGAAGACTGAACCAGCCGAAAAGAAGGCTCCATTGCCGTCCGGAATTGAAGATTTATTTACAGATACATGGTCGGCCAGCACCCCAGTTTCGCAACAACCTCGGAAGGATACAAAGAACGACATTTTGAATCTCTTCGACAAGGTACATACCTCACGACTTTCAGTAGAAATCAAGCGCTTTCGAAGTAATATTGTGCGACGCTTATTCGATGTGATTTTTCGCAGTCTGGGATGGTGTCTCCTTATTTAATGCATCAGCAGCAGCTGGCTGCACTGGCGCAACAACAGTCCTTACTAATGCCTGCTACCAAGTTAGGCGGGGCAGCTGTGCATCAACCTGCCTCCGCGGGCAACGGCTCACCGGGTCTAAACCGGGGCGGCGGTCCAGCACAAGGCCTTGTTCCGCACATGATGATGTCTCCGCCAATGCAGGTTTGTTTCCATCAATTTCATCTCTGAAAATTACGCTCAGTTTGAGAAACCCATACAGTTATATCTTATCCGCCTTTCGCAGATGGGAAATGCATATGCATCTGCCGCGTCTTCGCCCAGGTAAGTCACCGTTAGAGTTTGTCCGAATAGTCTTACCGCCTGAAACAGCGTTCGTGTTCGTCTTCTGAATCACAGCTGCTTCTGCTCCGCAGCGTGTACAGCAACGGAACTGCTACCGGGCCTCCGTCGTCGTCCACCCCCGTGCAGTCACACACACCGACACAGAGCGGAAATGAGTACGACTTCTCATCCCTGATGCAAGGCATGTACGCCAGGAGATAACCGCCCCAAATTGTCAACAGCGTACATAACAGGCTGCACACCGCGCCCTTCCGCCTCAGCAACACAATTCTCAGTCTTGATGTGTCCGACAACATTTGGTCCAGGACAGAACATACAGACTTCGCGCTCACGTTGGACTATGTGTGCCCACATTAAATTACATCCATTCACCGAGACATGTCGTTCAAAGATTCCAACTCTTAAAAGTTCTAAATTCAAATCGGATTCTTTATGCGGTGACATGGTCCTCCATCCTCATATCCAACATCACGCTTGTTTCGTATCCTGGAAGTTACGCTACACTAGGGCGCATAGCCCATTAAAGCGGCGACGAGATCTTATTTCCCTCCAGCAGGTGTCCGCCATCTGCAACATTGGCGGTGTCATTGATCAAGCATTATGGCTTCAACCCTTTCGGTTTCAGACTGTCCCCACACTTATTTCGTTTTTTTATTATTATTATATAGTTAAAACACTTTTTTGTTTTACTTATTCCACACTAATTTTTCGACAGACACTTTGCCTTTCAAATTCTTCTGGATCAATGGTGGATCATAAATTTTAATTCCGGGGTGGAAAAAATTTTGTCATCCTATTTACTATGCGGTCCTCCGCAGTTCACTATCTTTGGCAGGTTACAGACAGACGTCGAACAGTTAAATAAAATTAAGTTGGCTTTTGACTGAGTTTGATATAAAAATTTGAACTTTAATTTAACGCCGCAGCCATTTGATTTTTTTCTATTTTTAATATATTTTCATTTATTTTGATGGATTAGGAGTTAGATTTAAGTACATTAAGATGCTTTGATTTGGATTCGGGGGTCCGAAATTACAATTTAAGACACATAAAAATTATATTTTTTTCTTTTTTTAGTATAGATAAAAATATTTTGAATTAGATCTGTGGGCCAGTAGTTATGCCACTGCTCTGAACTCTTATTTCTTTTTAAGCGCACACTCATTCCATGCTACATTTCGATTAACACTCTACCTTTCGGATCTCTATATACACTTATTTACTTTTTAGGTGCACATTCCTTCTATGTTACATTTCGATTGACACTCTGTTTTTGAATCCCTCCCGACACTTGTTTTTTTAATAATACGTTTTGACAGATACTGTGCTTTGGGCAAACTTTCACACTCATTTAATAAAATCCGTCACGTATGCTCTCGCCATACCAATTGGGCACGCTGTTATCACTTTCCCGACACTTATTTTCTCCATCACTTTCTCTACGATCTACGTATGCATCTCCTCCTCCCATTCATCCACTTCCTTTACTCGCATTCTACCGGCTTCTACCTGCCCGCTCCAGCAATTACTGCCCCCAACATCCAAGCTCTTAATCGACAGACACATGCCTGTGCCTCCATCCATCTTGACCTTTTGGTCCGATGCTTTTTAAGATTGTTGCTACGTTATGTCATGTTATCCGAGTTTTATGTTCTGTACCTTTTCGTCACTCGACGTCTAGACCCCGTGATCCTTTGCTTGATTGATTCAGTTAGACACTGGAGTGATGTTCTATCAATGAGTTGTTTGGTTTAAAAAAAAAATTCAAAATGGGTTATGAACTATCATCATTTACCAAATTCCGGTCCGAACTATCACGATTTTCAAAAAAGGTGCGATAAAAAAAATGGATTGATTTTCTAAAATAAAATTTGTCATTACATTCCTAAACTAATATAATTATAAGACTTAAATTTGTATGCGAAAATTATGAAATTTGGTTATCAAAATAAATAATATTATTTTACGCATATAAAGAAATCGACGCCTTTTCATACTCAATCATCAATAATTCTTAACAAATTTAATAAGATCAATTATATTTAAGTGTTCAAACAAACTGATATTAAGCATCATCCAAAATCGGTCTAATTTTTTTTCCAGCTCTTCTTTTTTGAAAATCTTGTTAGTTCGGACCGCAATTGGGTAAGCGGTGATAGTTCAAACCCCTTTTCGAGTTTTTCTCTAAATAAAATGGGTGTGAAAGAAAAATATAGGGGTGAGAGATCTCATAATGCCAAACAAGTTTAATGCCAAGTAAAATAAATGGTTTTGGTGTAAGACAGGGATGGTTTTGAGGAAAAATAAGGTAGTTTTGATTTTATTAATATTATTTAATTTTTACTTAACAAATGACAAATAGTGATTGATGATTGGGATTCATAATTATGTATTTTTAATTTCGATGTATTTGACTTTGCTGTCCTGGATCAAAGTCCAAAATATGAGGAAGTATCGTGAGAATTTCAAGTTCAATTTAGTGAAAGCTGAGCGTATAGATAGTGTTTTCAAATTTTAGGTTTAGTTTTGTTTGAATTAACTCAATTTTCTCAATTACGATCCGAATAAATTGTCGAAAATGGTGGAATTTTAAGACGGAATTTAAAGTTGCATTCTTACACTAATATTATTATATGAATTAGACATGTGCGTAAAAACTACATCATATTATCTTCAAATTGAATTAAATGATGTCATTTCATTCACATAAATAAAAATGATATATTTTCATTCTCAGTCAATTATACTTTTCTGTAAATTTAAAAAGATGAGCTATATTTCATGAATCCGACCAATTTATATCAAACAACATATTAAATTAATCCAAATTTTTTATCGCACATTTTCAATAGTTCGGATAGTTCGACCGCAATTGAAGGGTGATAATTCATAACTCATTTTTATGTTTTTACTAGATAATAAAAAATTAAATTGAATTTCACATGAAATCCATCTTATTTTTTTATTTGATTACAGACGAAAAATCTGTGGGAAAATAGTCAAATACTTTTTATTTTATTAAAATATTTCATCTCATTTTCACCTCACACCCACTTCCTGCACCAAAGCTCAAACTTCTAATCGTTAAACAACACAAAAAAGATCTCTAGGTCAATACCTTATCGGTCTTCCTCACAAAATTTCTCTAAAATAAACCCATCAAAAAATGTTTGGAAATAAAACTTAACTGAGATAAGAAGAATGTAACGACATCTCAACCGCTAGTTTTGGAAATGTAGTCCAACGACTAACGGCCGTTTTCTCGTGACTCGTGCCCGCGGCCTGCCTGCTTCTTATTTGTCCTAAAATTTCCAGATGAAGTCAATCTTACAAGCGGCAGCTGACCCACGAAATTTCCTCCTCAATTTGGTCCATTGAACACGGATTTCGATTGGACCGACACCGCCCTCTCCAAAATTGATAGTGAACCAACAACCATTTTGTCACCTCATGCTATTTTTCAATTTCTTCGATTTAAATTGGATAGATATTTATTTGAATTTCTTGTTCTATGTTTGAGATGTTTGACTATTTCGATTTCGTACTCAATACCTCGTACAGATGTCTAGATCCGAGTGGATGCACATACCACAAGTATGAATGCTAGTAAAGACACATCTTGACGAATAAATTAAGAATTCTTAAAAATAAGTGAATTGTAGATAACAACAATTTATTATATACTATAAAGATTCTCGTTATCATCTATTATTTAAGTATTATTTATTTATTCATTTAATAATATCACATATTTTAAAAATTAAAAAATTAATTAATTCATCATCATAATACATAAAACTTTTTTTACATTAGTAATAATATACCACATTTTACATACATATTGATTTTGTTCAACAACTAGTATTAATATTCTCTTACTCTACTCAATTGTAGATCAGTAGTGAATTATAAGCGTTTGTGTGCGTTATTTAAATGTTTAAAACAGTATTTTGACGTGTTTATTTTAAGATTTATATTATAAATAACGAGATTAAAGCGTTCTGAAATAAATATGATAAAAGAGAACATTTAGCCTTTTAATTTTTTATTTAAATAGTATAAATTGACCGAGTATTCGTATTTATTTTAAAGATAAATATTCATATAGAGAAACGCTCTTTTATATCACATAACAAAATCAGAAATTAATTAAATTAGAAGGTATTTGTAAAAATAATTTGTTTACTGTTCTCCAATCACGTACTCATGTAATTTTGCACATATCTATGACATATCACCAATTTATGTGCAGCTATAAACCATTTAAATAAAACTAACATTTCTGAGTGATAGTGAACAAATTGTTTTTATAAATTATTTGGACTGATTTGATATAATACTTAAAATATAATTGAGTATGAATGATTGATACTTATAAATTATTTGCACATATCTTTGTTTAATTTGTTAAATATAATTGATCTTATTGAATTTATTGAGAATTATGAATGATTGAGTATGAAAAGACGTCGTTTTTTTATGTACGTAAAATAATATTATTTATTTTCATAATTAAACAATGTAATTTCGCACACGAATCTAAACATTTTAATAATATAAGTTTAGGAGTGTAATGTTAAATTTTATTTTAAAAAATCAGTTTAACTCTTTTTTTACACCACTTTTTTTGAAAATTGTTGTAGTTCGGAACGAAATTGAGTAAGCGGTCGCAGTTCATGACGTTTTCCCGTTATTTTTATAAACTTCGTTTTATAATTCTTAAAATTTTTAAATTTTAATAATGTGTATGTTGGTATGATGTATTATTTATCATGATATTAACAGTGATGGTATTATTTAACCCACATCTCACTAGGTGTTAATAATATTCATTTCATTACATTTTGATTCCGTTTGCGTATTGCATACTAATTATTCTGTTGTTTAATTTTTCACCAAACAACATCATAAACATAATTAATATTATATCTCTCTTAATACATTACAACAAATGTGCACTAAAACTATAAAATACTATAAACTCTAAAAAATTTAAATTCTAAAATTTTCAAACATCATTCAAAATGACGTTATTTTAGCCATTCAAATACATAATAAATTCTATATTCTGACATATATAATATCTGTTACCCCTTATTGTCTGATATTTTATTTAGGTTACAATTATCTATGTATTTATTCAATTTCTGAAATGGACTCGACATTATGAAATTTTAAAAAATGGAATGTGTGATTATAATGATTGGAACTCTCTTATCATGTTTGGACCAGTGTTCTAAAAGGCGCTCTAGGTGGCCGCCTAGGCGCTGGGCGGCCGATTCGTTGTTGGGCGCTATTAATGGCGTGGCAACCGGAGAGCTTGATCGATCGGAGTTGAGGGGGTAGGGGGAGATAGTGCAAAGGTCGGAGGTGACAACGGGAACAGAAATAGCCGCGTAGTGGATCAAATATCAAAATCTCAGCAGTCCATCTCCGTCACCCCATCTGAATCCAACGGCTCTGATTCCATCTAAGACCTGCGCGACCAAACTGGCAAACTCCAATCGCAACTGTTGATTATTTATAAATACATCAGATTCGCATCTTCCCCCAGCTTCACTCAACCACTTATCCATTGCCATCGCTGTGTTTCTCATTCTCAATCAGCTCAACGGGAAAAATGTCGCTTGCTTCATGGGTGTTGTCGATGAAAGTCTGCTTGATGTTTTGTAGCGTTCTGTCGATGGTTCTGGCTCTGAAGCTGCTCGTGCCAGCGATGACGGAGATGGCTGAGGTCGGGATGCTCTGTTTCCAGACGTGCCTGAAACCTCCGTACCTGTACCTCCTGGTCAACTTCATCATCATCGCCGTCGCCGCATCGTCTCGGCTCCAAGTCCAGCAACCCAGCTTCCATCACCAGAACAGTATCAGAAGCTACGATCACACTCTGCCGCCAGCTGGGTTCGAACACTCTGTTTCGGAAATGAAAGGTTTGTACGCTCACCAAGCGGAGGGCCGGTTAGTGATGGAAGAAGATTACGTTCTGGGCACGCCGTTGCCGATGCAGATGGTGGTGTATGAAGAGCAGAGCGGACGCGGCCGCGGCACCTGGACGCGGGAGGAGGTGGATGATGAAAAGGCAGCGTCTTTCGCGGCCGAGAAGAAAGCGTTTGAAAGTGAAGTGGATAAGTTCGCGATGTCTGCTCGGAGCTCAGAAGTTGCAGAGACGGAAATTTCGTCAGCTAGACCAGCGTATCACGCCAGAATCATTCACCGGAAAAACTCCAAATCCACGTCAGAAGGCGGCCGAGCTCGGAAGACAACGTCATCGAAGCCGCAAGCAACCGAGACGCTGGAGAGCGCATGGAGGAAGATAACCGAGAGCCGTAAGATCCACAACCCGGACACGTGGGCGGATTACAACCGTCAGATGAATTTTAAAAGAGTTGAAAGTCAACGAAAGTCAATCAAGTCAGAGAGCTTTGACTACCGGGAGAGGCCGGTTTTCGATCCTCGGCTGTCGGCCTCGGCACGTGCGCACCGGATGGGGGTGGAGCTGGTGCGCGAGTCGACTCCGAGTCATGACGAGTTGAACCGGCGAGTGGAGGCGTTCATCCGGAAGTTTAAACAGCAGATGAGAGTTGCAGGAGGAGGAATCGATCCAGCAGTATAACGAGATGTTGCGACGTGGCGTTCAATGATTGGTTATAGAGAAATCTATACATATAGTAATATACTTGAAGAAAGAAAAAAAATGTAAAAATTGAAAATTGGATTTTCTTGTAAGAATGGTGATAGATATCTAATCTTATGTAATTAAAAGTTCGGTCAAGTGGTAAAGTGATTCATCTTGTAGATCTGTCGGATTCACACTAAATCCAACTATATATTAGGAACTCTCACTTGTGATGACCTTTGTTAAGTTCGGTAAGTGGGACGCTTTGATAACATGTAAATTTGTCGGATTCACACTCAAAACCAATTGGTAATGAGTAGGGGAGCTCAACTATATATTAGGATCACTTTAGAGTTTTCAGTGAGCGATGTGAGATAATATCACTACGCTAAACACATCTGTCATAATACTATTAAATCAGATGATAAATTTGGGTTTGAAGGATCGAATTTGTGGCGGACAATAGACTTCATTTGGATCTTGGCAAGAGGGGAAATGCCAAGGTCTAGCTTTAGAGCTATTGCCCAGCATTGTTTGACTATTCTTGTATTGTGACTTGTGATTGAGAGGTGTATGTCGTTGGTCCATGACTCGATTACTTCCGAATTATGAATCAAACATGGATGCGCTGGTCAATTTCTTAAGATAAAGTTCAGGTCCTGGTGATTCGACCGGTTTTCAGTTACAAACCACAATCAAATGTTATGAATAACTTAGAATTCGGCTTTAAAGTCTTATCCCAACTCCTCCTTGGAGCAAGACGCAAGCAAAGTACTCAAGACATTGGTGGCTTCTGTCACGGGTATACAAAAAATTAAGGAAAAAGTATGAAAAATGGGTCTGTACTGTCGCCAGTTGAAAATTTAAGATCATTAGTATTCCAAATTTGTAATGTATGAGTATTTCTCATTTAGACCCGCGTGTGATTACACTATTTTAATTATCTCCTATATAGTTTTACTATTTTCAAATACATCCTTATTTCATGGCAGTGAGAGAAAAAAAACTATTTTTGAAAACCCTAAATAGTTTTACTATTTTGTTTTATTGAGATAAGGATGTATTTGAAAATAGTAAAACTATGTAGGAGGTAATTAAAAATAGTGTAATTACACATGAGGGGTCGAAATGAGAAATGCCTTTAAATTACAAATTACAAATAGTAATGCCCTTAAATTTTCAAGGGGTGATAGTAAAGACCCTTTTTTCGTACTTTTCCCAACACTCAATAAATCAATCAATCAAATTAAATTGAACCAATAAATTTGGTTTGGTTTGTATTATTAGTGGTTTAATTACTGTTTTAATTTTTGAAAACTGACAACTAATTACTCAATTAGATTTTTATTTTATTTTCAAACTGAACCGAATATCAGATTATTTCACCATGCTTCATATTATATGTAAATTTAATTGAATATAAAATACAAATTAGTACATCTATATTATTATTATTTAAATAAAAGTATTTTATTTAGTAAATAGAATACAAAATAAAGTTAATTAAAAAATAAATCAAATCGAATCGAATCAATCCGTATAGAAGAAACGACAACGTTTCCTAAGATAAAAAAACAAATGAATACAAATGAAATGATTTATATCTTAGAATATGATACTAGTTTATAACAAGTAAAAATCGGAGTAATTTTCACAAAAATGAGGTGATTTTGATTTATTTAGTATTATTAGTTATTTGACACTCGTAGTTTATTGATGGGTGGTAAACCAATGGCCTGGCTTAAGCCAGAACAAATTGCTTGACTTCTTAAATTCCCAAATAACAAAACCTAATTTCAGATTTTATAATAATAATAAAAAAAGCGGATTGTTGAATTGGGCAGGCGGTTGGACGATTGGGCTTTTCATTCCCACTGGCCCAACCATTCCCTCAACGGCTCCATGTCATATGTAGGGGTATTACCGTCATTTCGAAATTCTATTTTTAAATATTATAATTGATTTTATCAACCGCAGAAAAATAAAATCCACACGATCACGCAACCGAGTCAAGGCGAGACTCAAAGCTCTCGGGTTCTTCCCTGAATCCGTCAATCTCCGACCAATCGGATCCCCCTTGTAAGTAAGCACCATTTCGCTGATTCAGAGGTTTTATGTCGTTCCGATTTTAGGGCTTTTGATTTGTGCCTACACTGTCGAGCTTAGTGTACTTGGTTTCACAGCTCAGAATAAGATCTCAAACCAGGGCTCTGTTGACGAATTGCTCTATTACGCGCTGCTTGATTGGTTTGATTAGATGGGTATTTTCGTTGGATGATCAAGCTGCGATCTTTTTGATACCTGGCTCGGGAATCTGGCCGTTTGGCTCGCTCGTTGATTTGGGACTTTTGTTTGTGTTGACCGATTAGAGAGCTCAAACTAGGGTTTGCGTTGACTATTTGATCTATTATCTGCAGTTTGTCTGTTTTGATTAGATGTGTATTTTGATTGGATGATAAAGCTGCAATCTTTTTGATATTTGGTATTGGAATCCTGTGGTTGACTCGGGTGTTGACTTTTGTTGAGTTATCAGGTTCTTGAGTTATATAGTTTCTGGTCTGGTTGGAGCTGAGAATTAGTTGGGGATTCGCCATGGAGGTCAAGCTATGGAACGACAAGCGCGAGAGAGAAATGTATGAAAATTTTGCGGAGCTCTACGCGATAATCAAGGCCACGGAGAAGCTGGAGAAGGCCTACGTGCGCGACATAATCTCGTCAAACGAGTACGAGCTCGAGTGCCAGAAACTGATCCAGCACTTCAAGACCCTCTCCTCCACTCTCAAAGACGCCGTCCCCAGCATAGAGCGCTTCGCCGAGACATACAAGCTGGACTGCCCGGCCGCTCTGAACCGCCTCATCGTTTCCGGCGTGCCCGCCACCGTGGAGCACAGGGCGAGCGCGGCGTCCTCTTCCATCACCTCCGCGGCCGCCGTGGCGGAGTGCGTCCAGAATTTTATAACATCGATGGACTCGCTGAAGCTGAACATGGTGGCGGTGGATCAGGTGTACCCGCTGCTCTCAGACCTGTCGGCCTCACTTAACAAGCTGAGCTTCTTGCCTCCCAACTACGAGGGGATTGTGAAGATGCGGGAGTGGATCGGGAGGCTGGCCAAGATGGGGGCGGCCGATGAGCTGACGGAGCAGCAGGCCAGGCAGCTCCACTTTGATCTCGAGTCGTCTTACAACTCCTTCATGGCCGCATTGCCCAGCGCAGGCAATTAGACGATTTTGCGGCGCCTGCCCCGCTGCAGGTAACACTGATTTATCAAGATCATCGATGATATTCGAATGTCATGTTCTTGGAGTTGTACATACATTCCTACTGTATCTGTCTCGTTTGTTTTCGAATGTTTCTAAGTTGCAGAGTCAAGATTTTCATCAGTTGCAGAATCAAGATTTTCTATCTTGAATGTCTCTTGTTCGTAGGTGTAATGATTCGGTTCGATTTGTTTTTTAAATAAAAATTCAAACAATTGGATCGATTTGAAAATTTTGAAATCGGATTGACCACATGCTTCAAACAATTAAAATGAATTTTATCATGCTGTTGGATAATTTTTTTTCCATAAATTTTATCTAATGATTTATTCACAAAAAGGAGAATTTCTATATAAAGAATAATATAGAGGTATTAATTTATATTATATGTTTACTTAAATTTATATATAATCTAAAATATAATAAAATAGTTTGGTTTGACTTGAAAAATAAATAACAGAACTCAACCATTTGTTATCGGATTTTCAAATATTGAAATAGTAATAAAATCTCCAACACTACAAACCAAACTTTATTAGTTGAATTTGATTTGATTCACCGATTTATCAATTTTTATTTATACTGTTATCCTATTCAAGCCAAGCTTTCAAATCCATCTAGAAAGAGCTAGTTTGTGAATGACGGTCGGATGTGTAATGATCCAATTTGATTTGGTTTTTAATAAAATTTTGAATTGGTTTCAAATTTTGAAATCATGTGGTTTGATTTGATTTGGTTTAGTCATTTGATTAAACTGTAGTCATCTTATTTACTAATAACACTATTCAAAATGGATTTTGAACTACCACCACTTATCTAATTGCGGTCCGAATTACCACAATTTTCAAAAAGAGTGTGATGAAAAAAATTGGACTGATTTTCTAAAATAAAATTTACCATTGCATTTCTAAACTAATATTATTATAAGACTTAGATTTATGTATGAAAATTACGTCATTTGATTGTCAAAATAAATAATATCATTTTGCGCATATAAAGAAAACAACTTCTTTTCATATTCAATCATCAATAATTTCCAACTAATTTAATAAGATTAATTATATTTAAGTGTTCAAACAAATTGATCTTAAATATCATCCAAAATCAGTACATTGTTTTTCATCGCACCATTTTTGAAAATCGTGTTAGTTCGAACCACAATTGAGTAAACGATAATAATTCAGAGCTCATTTTGAGATTTTTTCCTAACACTTATTTATCAACAATAAAATAGAATTAATAGTTTATAATATATATGCAATTAAATTTATATATGATTTTACACTTGTTTGGTTTAATTCAATTTGATTAGTAAAGAATAAAACCAAATCAAACCATTCATTATTGGTTTTTTAAAGATTGAACCGGTAACCGAATATTGGCTCAAAACTGAACCAACTATCGATTCGTGGAGTACCAGCGCCAGTGTGCTTCAGTACGACGTTTCACACCTGCAGCAGATACAGCGAAAACAGCGTCGTTTCTAGGTAGCGGCATCTACCAGACTATCCTCCAAATTCTCATCCACCAGAAAAAAATTCATTTTCATCATCGCGAAAATCGGCCACGCGGTCTAAAGCGGATACCCAACTCGGTATCAGCAGCAACGAAATCCAAGCGGCTGACGATCGAAAGAGTAACCTTTCCTCGCTGTGTTGTCTTTTGCTCCGGCCGTTGGCTGTTTGTTGTACTTAGCCAACCGCGTGCATACTCGCTGATGATTCTTGTCGCTGACGTGGCTCGATTCTGCAGGAAATTCGACTATTTTGGTGGGTTTGGAAGCGTATGACGCGTGACTCCGCCTCGGTTTCTCAGTCGGCGGAGTTGATTGTGGCATCTGGTTTCACCCAGAAAAGGTATCAGTTTTTTTTTTTATGAAAAGGTGTTTTCGAGCTCAGTGCTTGAATCGAACCAGTTTTGATTCTCATTATCTGCTCTGCTTCAAGTTCGGATAATATAACATCTGATCAACCCAGTTTTGAATTGTGCGTCAGTTCCAAATTTGGGAACTAGGTAGATAGTAAAGCTATGAATATTGAAATCTGTGGGTTGTTCATGCTTGCATAATTCGTTAGTGTTGGCATGTAGCTGACCTGTTTGATAAAATGTCAATGAGACAGGTGAGTGAGAGAAGCATGTATTTAGGGATATAGTCCAATGCGTCCGAACAGGGCTGGTGAGTGAGGTTTAGTTAGATAGTATATGAGTATATGACCTGTTACAGACAATGAGACTTTCTCATTTTGGTTCGTTAATCTCATACTACCTAATGTTTGGTGATATTTGTCATGGTGCCGCAATGAGATTGTTGTCACTCTCTCATGTATTGGCACGTATCTGATTCTCGTCATTTACAAGGTGGATTTTGTCTGTGTAAGATTTGAGGCGTGACTGGAGTCATCTACATGCTGCATTCTGAAATGACTAATACATCAACAGCGCAGCCTCTAAAGAAGTTATTGGCGTGTGTTTTGCTTGACCTGGATGGAACGCTACTTAACACTGGTGAGCTGAGTACTCTTTATAGAATTTTTTCTTTATGGGTTTGTGATATGGTAGAAAAAGAAACATCATGTCTTCCCTCTTGAAATGTTGCTCCTTGGACAAGTCTGTTGAATACTTGTATGCCTAGCTAATTTCAAATCTGTTGTTTCCTTTTTCTATTAGTGGATGATATAAACCTTTAACATGCATGAGTTCGCTCTCTTTCTTACGTGCTTTTCTTGAGTTATTTGTCTGCCAAATTTATACAATTCTTATATTTTTCAGATGGTATTGTGGTTGACGTCTTGAAAGAATATTTGAAGAAGTATGGCAAACATTGGGATGCAAGAGCAGCGCATAAGATAGTCGGAACAACACCATTAGAAGCTGCAACCGCTATTGTGGAGGATTATGAACTTCCTTGCAGCGTCAGTGATTTTGTCCAGGAAATCAACCCCATGTTTTCTGATAGGTAATCCGTCCCTGTTGCCAGAAACTGTTTGTGTGGTTTATTAATGATTTATCCGCACGAAGCCTTCCATTGATTGTGCTATTTTTTTTCAACTGGCTGTTGGGATTTTTGCTCGTTTTGCTGTGTATTCATAAATCATAATTAGCTTATATTGAGCTACAGTGGTGATGATCTTTGTCAGATGGGGTAAGATCAAAGCTAACCCAGGTGCGAACCGGTTGATTGATCATTTAAGAAGTCATGGGGTGCCGATGGGCTTGGCTTCAAATTCTCCCAGGGAGAACATAGAAACCAAAATATCTCATCACAAAGGTAATTAACTTGCTCATAGACTTAAAGAGAGCAGAAGCGCATGTTCATGTTTGAATCTCGTTTCCACTATGAGGTCGAATGATTACATTATCTCCGTCAATAGGCTGGAAAGAATCCTTCTCCTGCATCATCGGCGGCGATGAAGTAAAAAGCGGAAAGCCATCTCCTGAAATGTATGACATTTTCATAAAGTCATCACTATTTGTTTCTTTTGCTTCTGTAAATCAATTCGGCGTCTGTTGTTTGGTGTTTACAGTTATCTGGAAGCTGCTAAGAAGCTGAATATTGAACCCTCCAAGTGCCTCGTCATTGAGGATTCCTTGTAAGTCTCGAACAGCACAGATCGTGGTGTGACGTGATGAGATTTAACATCAAGTTTTGCTTACTATCAAAATCATCTGTATATGTCAGACCGGGAGTTTCAGCGGGCAAGGCTGCTGGGACTGTAGTGGTCGCCGTACCTTCTCTTCCAAAACAGTCTCAACTTTACAATGCAGCCGATGAGGTGATAAACTCTCTGCTGGATTTGAGACTCGAGATATATGGCCTGCCTCCGTTTGAAGATTGTAAGTTATAGAGCATCCTTTATCACCTTTCTCTGACTCGTACTCGCACTCTCTTCCATTCCTATTCACTGGCTGGATATTTCTTAGGGGTGGAGGGTACTTTGCCGATAAAACCTTGGTACATTGGGGGTCCAGTCGTCAAAGGATACGGCCGCGGCTCAAAGGTTCTCGGTATCCCAACCGGTACGAAAAAAAGAAAAAAAAAGAAAGAGACTAATGCTACGTCTCCATTCATCAGCACTTATTGATTTTCCTGATTTTTCAGCTAATTTGGCAACGGAGAGCTTCTCAGATCTTCTCTCTGAATACCCATCTGGAGTATACTTCGGCTGGGCTGGTTTATCGAACCGAGGCGTTTGCAAGATGGTTATGAGCATCGGATGGAACCCGTTCTTCAACAACACCGAGAAAACCATCGTCAGTGACTCGCCTCGCATCACAATCTTGATCCGAATTTCACAAATAGTTTATTCCTGCCAACTCATTTCATGACTTTCAGGAGCCCTGGTTGCTTCATGACTTCGACAAGGATTTCTACGGCGAGGAGCTGCGACTAGCCATAGTTGGCTACATCCGGCCAGAGGTATGACTACGACCATATCTCCATGATCTGATGATATTTCCCTGGTGCCTGACCACCCTGTGTTGATAATTGATCCAGGCCAATTTCCCGACGCTTGAGAGCCTGATAGAGAAGATCCAGGAGGACAGGAAGATCGCCGAGAAAGCGCTGGAACTCCCGCTGTATTCTCAGTACAAAGAAGAGCCTTATCTCAAGAACCCCTTGCAGAAAGATGGCTTCCATTCTTCCATATGACGTCACTATTTTCCATAGAACTACATTACCAATCTCCATTGTGAGAATTTGCAGACTCCCACTGTCTTAATTTTGCCAAATCTATCAAGTAAAGTTTGACATTAAATAACAATTCCCGTACTATAATTAGCAACGAAAATTTTCGTCGTAGAAGCTGCCGAAGTCATTGGTAAAACTGTTGCCACTCCCTCTACGAAAACCCCTAAACCATCTTTTGGCGCCAGCAGAAGAGGGGGCGTGCGCCGGAGACGATGGAAGACGACAGCTTGGAGCCGCAGGATCCCGAATCAACCGAACCCACCTGCGATTCGGATTCTCTGCCGGCGATTTCATTCGACGCTCCGCCCTACAGAAGCTACCACTTCTACCAGCAGTTTAGGACTGCTTCGAACCCTAACAACTTCCTCAAAGGCGTCAAATGGTGCGTCTGCTTTCTCATCCACGACTACCTGGGTGTTGAAAAAGGTTTAAAACTTCTCAAATTTATAAACTTTCGTTTCGATTTTTCTGCCCAGGTCGCCTGATGGCTCTCGGTTTCTGACGTGCTCGGAAGACAACACTCTGCGGTCATTCACATTGTAACAGCAGCGAATTCTTCTTTATATCTCTCTATTTCATCTTTGATAATGAATAGCAACGTTGTGTAACTGTCTCATCTTCACCAGGCCGGACTATGGAGATGTGTGCTCATCAGAAGCTACTGAAGGTATGAAGCTCGTTGAAGCTAGAAGACTAATTTGGCAGTAGCGTAAACGGGTTGTTTTGCATTTGCAGATTCATTCGCGGCGGAGCTTGTTCTCAAGGAGGGTGAGTCCGTGTATGATTACTGCTGGTACCCCTACATGTCCGCAGCAGGTGCTTCACAAAATCGATTATCGTAAGGTTTACTTTCCAAGAACGTGATTTTGTAATGCTGTTGGTTTGGAATTATCTTTTCAGATCCTGCTACTTGCGTATTTGCAACGACGACACGTGACCATCCGATTCATCTCTGGGACTCCTCATCAGGCCAGGTAGAGAATCTGAGATATCTTACAATCGACGACTCTTTCTATCGCTAGTGATTGATGTCAGTGTAAATTGCAGCTGCGTTGCACCTACAGGGCTTATGATAACATGGACGAGATAACTGCCGCCATTTCCATCGCCTTCAATCCTGCTGGAACCAAGTACGCATGCTCCTACGCCGATATCTCCTACCTTTCATTATGTTCAATTTTTTTTCAACTTCCTCGGAGCATATGACGAAAAGCTTGTTTTTTATCCGCTTGTCTTATAATTGTTGAATTCTCATGCCGTTACATAATTCTTTCCTCTATAGGATTTTCGCAGGGTACAACAAGTCTCTCCGAGTGTTTGATTTACATCGCCCCGGTAGAGACTCCAAACTGCATCCTACTGTTAAGCGAGACAAAGAAGGCCAACCAGGTAACCTGAAGAATGAAATGCGCGCATTCTAATTAGTTTTACAGTTCGGCGTTCGTATAAAAACTTTTTCACTCTCTCTTTGAAAGTGACTGTTTGATTTCTCATTGGCTTTCGGGTCTCCTCCTTCCATTATTTCTGAGCGCAGGCATCATATCTTCGATCGCCTTTTCTCCTTCTTGTACTGGAATGTTTGCCACCGGTTCATATAGTCAGACTACCGGGATCTACCGGGAGGATAACATGGAGCTCTTATACGTCTTACACGGACAAGAAGGCGGGGTTACACATGTAAGTCGAAATCAGCCTATCCAATCCATTGCAAGAGATTGCTCAACCGGTTTTTTGCTTTTTTACAACGTCTCTCGGTCTCGCAGGTTCAGTTCTCTAAAGACGGTAACTATTTATACTCAGGGGGGCGAAAGGTGAATATCCGTTGAGGTTGATCTTCTCACATTTCGGTTTACATAGCCATTCTAATCTCAGGCTCTCGATTTTCTTCACAGGATCCGTATATTCTGTGCTGGGACATTCGCAAAACCGTTGAGATTGTTTACAAGTAAGTCTCCTTCGAAATATGGATTTCGTAATCATTTGCATGATAATTTCTTCTTTTTTTACTCGAAGATTCAAGAATTATTGAATTGAATGAGATAAATGAGCGGTTGAACTTGTGGGCACTCGTTATTCAGGTTATACAGATCGACCGAGCATACCAACCAGCGGATTATTTTTGACATCGAGCCTTCAGGCCGGCATCTCGCAACTGGCGGGGAGGTTTGCGAAAAGATCTCTCACACGCGCTTCAATATATTTCGCACATTTGCCTTATCTCATGCTCTTCTTTCTCCAGGACGGCGTGGTTCACATCTATGATCTTCAGACTGGTCAGTGGGTGTCAAGCTTCCAGGCAGCGTTAGGTACAGTCTCGCCATCTCACATTGTCCGAGAATTTCAACTCCAAACCCATGCCGCCCTTAAATAAGCTTATTCCATTTCATGTTTTCTCTTCGGACAGACACTGTGAACGGCTTCGCATTTCATCCGTATTTCCCGATGGCAGCCACTTCATCGGGGCAGCGGAGATTTCAAACCTTGGACGATGATGATAATGATGACTTGCATCTGACCGGTACCCCCCTTATTCTCAACCTCTACTTTTTCGTACTCCATCACTTTTTAAAAAAAAAATCGCTTTCGTTGGATTTTTTTTCCCAAACTTTCCTTTTTTGTCTTCATTGTCTATCATTTTTCTTTATCTATTCTAACATACTTTTAGATATTCATTGTTGTAAACAATGAAGATGATAGACCTATTCGCTGATTAAAACAATGAAGCTTGTCCGTACCTTGCCCTGACACTAGTTTACATGGCTTCCACATCAGTCTTCGTTGTTCCTATCAGCGTGTCTTCAAACTACTTGCTTTGCACCAATAATTTCCGCGATTTGATGCAGCGAAGATATTAAACTTCTTCGCCGATCTTTTATTCTATATTTTAGATTGGGAAAGTTCGTTAAGAATATTATTAAGGTAAACATCAGTTTGAAACAATAAAGACGGATGACGGAAAAAGTAATGACACATGTTAGATTCGTTGTTTTAGTCAACAAAGATGCCTATCATCTTATATCTAAAAGTACGATAGAATGGATAAATAACCTAAGATGGAGATAGCAATGATAAAAATAGCGAAAGAAAAAGTTTAGTTTTGAAAAAGAAGAAATCCGTGATGGACTCTAAAATGCCAGATGATTTCAATCAACATGACCTGTTGGGAATGTCAGATATGAACTGTACTTTGATGCTGTAGGCGACGAAAATTGCGCCTCGGTTTGGAGCTTCTCTTACGCTGCAATTACAGCAGACACCCCCAACACTGGTTGACCTCTGTGTGAAAGCTCAAGTTATCCGTGTCTTTCGATTCAAACCATTCTGTGGAAACTCGAACATCCTCGGCTGGTTGACACTACACAGCACGGCACAGCTGCTGGTCCTGGCGAGACGCGGTGTTTCAGCTCCTTCAGATCCAACCAGATGATAGAGCGTTGTATGCTGACATTACTATGCTAACATTATTCAGACTTGTGATGTTATCCATCTTACATTGTCAGCCTCCAGCCACTTGGGATGTTGACTGTAATTTCTGCATTAATCACTCCAGTAATCACTCACGCCAAGTGACACCAAATCGGATCTTATGTTGTCTCTAGTTTACAACGTGCTTACCTACAGACCCAACAACATAAATAAAGACATCACACTGGAGTAAAACAATTTTGTGTTAGAGTTAAGTCATCCGGCACTTGGGGCTGAGGGTCTCGAGTTCGAATCCGGACATGTGACAACTCAACTCAAAAAACTTGAGGTTTAATCCGGCCCAAAGGGTACGGTTCCTCAATTAAAAAAAATAAAAAAATAGTACATGTATAAGAAATTAATTAATTACTTGAATGCGAAAAGGTAAAAAAAGTGTTATGATATATACGAGTCTTATGTAGCTATACTTGTATGAAATATTTATTTATTGAGTTTGAAAGTTTTATGAAAATGATGTTTATTATAATAACGATGTAGTATGAAATAAATCTCACATGACATGTCAAATTTATTTTTAAATTATTTTCTACAAGATGCGCTATCATCTTATCAAAATCTTTAGCATGATTCATTTTTTGAGGATATTGTACACTTGAATAATGAATGAACTAATATTGAGCAATCACATGTCAGTTTGACAAGACACAAATAACTCAATTTCACTTAAAACTCTTCATTAATGATACCAACCATCTAAAAAAAATACATATCCACCAAAAATCACTCATACAAAAAAATATCTCACTACAAACCACATAAACAAAACACCCAATTGGCTCAACACCATCACCAACAAGTTGCTCGCCTACCCCCACACGTTCCCCAAAAGACTACCACCTTCCCCCAATTTCATTAGTATTCCGCATCTTCTCTTTCAAATTTTTCTTCTCCAATATTTTTAATCTCATCGATTTTCACATCACTAAATTTGGTCAAATACTTTTTTTTTCTCTAATAATAGTCGTTTGAGGTTAAATTTAATTGATTAAGAATATACTAATTGTTTATCAAATTAATATTTATGTATATAATGTATTTTTTAAAATTTTGTGTATATAATTAATTTTTTTATTTTTAAAATAAATTAAATATTAAATATATATTAAAATTATCAAATGAAAAGCGCAACAAACAAATATTAGCTGAATAATAAATAAAAATAAATGACTAGAGAAACAATACACAACAAAATACATTTCGAAATAGTGTTACCACCACATTTAGCTTTGACCTCTTCTCCTAAAAAAAAAAGTCTTTTGACCTTTCAACCTCATTATCAATAAAAGAAATTAAATAAAAAAATAGAAAAAAAATTTATCAAATCTAAAATTGTGCGGTTAATTTAGATCCACTAGATCTATCTGCAATCAGACCCCACCTCCCAATGCAAATGTCAGCCACCAAAATTGAAACCTAATTTCGCCCTCCTTCATGTCTCATCATCGACCAAATCTGCACCGTCCGATTCACATCGGATTCTCCAGAACTCCAGATCCTGCCGCCACCTGTCACGCAAGAGTAAAACAGAAAGACGTGTGGACTGACGCAAACGACCGACCTAGTTGAAGACCGCTGTGCCACGTCAGCAAGCAGTGAAGCAGCTTCGTACCGCCACGTGTAAATTTCGCTCCAACGGCTAGTTTTTTGGCGAATCGGAAGGCGGAGGCGGAGTTTGATTTCTCTCCCGTCCTCTGGAAATTTCGCGTTACGCGTAGATTCGGATATTTTATTTAAATATTTCTTTTTACATTTTGAAAAAAGTGGAAAATATTCTCTATATAGCAAGCGGATCTACACTTCTCTCTCTTAACCTCATTTCGCAGCAGAGCGAGCAATCGAGCCAGCAGGTTAAAGAGGAGTGAGAAAGCGGGGCTTTTCTGAGAAATCAAGGAGAGATTTCATCTGGGTGTTGATTGTGATTGGAGTCTGTCTGGGAAAGATCAGGTTTTTAACATGGCGTTGGGGAGAAGATGCAGGGTCTCACGGGGCAAGAATGGCGCAGCTGAGAGCGACGAGGTGATAGGGTTTGGGGCTGTGCGTGCTACGCGCGGGCTGGGCAGGAAGCGGGTCGGGATTTCGAAGGAGGAAGAGAGTGAGAGTTGCAGCAGCGGCAACAGTGAGTTGGAGTTGGAGCTGGGCACGCCTTTGAAGAGGCAATGCAGTGAGAAGTTTGAGTTGCTGGAGTCTGACATGTCTCCTCTTGAGGCCCTTCCCCAGGAGCTGCTGGTGGGTTTTCAGCTCCCAGTTGATACTTAAAGTTTCAGTCTTGGATACGTTTGGGTGTTGGTTGATTGATTTTGACATTTGGGGGTTTTTCAGATTAGGGTTTTGTGTGGAGTGGAGCATGCGGATTTGAAGCAGCTGATGATTGTGTCCAAGCCGGTCATGGAAGCTGTAAGTGTCTACAGGCACTTCAATTTTCTGGTTTCTGCTGAATTCGAGCATCTTTTGAATTGTCCGGGTTTTCAAATCTGCAGGCTCTGGTGGCAAAAAGGATGCATTTTGCTTACAGCACACCCACAAAGGTCAGAGCTTTCCATAACCCAGTGGAGATGGACGAGTCTGGTTCAAGCGAGGAGGTCGAAGCTCCGAATGCGCCGAGGAAGTGGAGAGCCCGCAGGCGCAGGATCAGCTTGAAGACCAAGGAGGATCTTGCGGTGTCACTGTTCCAGTCTGATGATGGCTGTGAAGAAGAGAAGTGGCCCAGGAGAGGGCTGAGCTTCATGGATGAGGATGGGTGCTGATGGGTGTCTGTCCATAAATCTGTTTCATGTTTATTTCCATGTATACATACACAGGCTGGTAGTAGAAGCTGGACAGTGTTGTTGTGGTAGAGACAGTCAGACAGTCCATCCTCTTCTTCTTCTTCAATTCATTCATTGAAGATGGTGATGAGGGTGGGTTGGCTGAGCTTGTATAGTAAGTTATCTTGGTGGGAGAGAGGCTTTTAGATAGGCAGATCTCTACATGGATTGGTTCATTTTGTTGTGAGGCTTTGCTGCAAGCCTTCGCATTTTCATAAATTATTCTCAATGGATTTGATTTATTCCATTCTTTCCTTTCTGATTTGGTGCCTGGGTGAGAGATGATTGTGCAGAAGCTCAGATCGGATCCAGGTTGGGATCTGGGGCTGTCTGACAGCCTGGAGGCTGTCAAGCTTGTTGTCTTCTGATACTGGTGGAGAGAAATATGTCATCAATCTCATGCAAATCAGCAGGAAATCATGTAGTGTGTGAAATTTTGAATCCTGCATTGTCCCATTCCTTATGGATCAGACTTGGGACCTCTTTGATCCAATGCTGTTACTGCATCCATTTTCATTCAGAAACCAATATGAATCCACAATTTTAGAGTTCGAATCTCCTAATTGAGTACCTGTGTTAAGGAAACGGCTTAGGCTAGTTCATTAATCAAGCCTTGCTTGATGTAGTATACTAGTAATGTGGTGAAGAATGTGAAGCTATTTGATTTTTGGGTGGACCTATGTATTATTCATCATTAGATGCTGATTTTTTTGACTTCTTAATATGTCATGTGATTGGTTAAACTGTCCTGCTCAATCAATTGGTCTTTTGTCAATGTGGTGCATCAAATCCACTCAAAAATGAGAAGTGAAACTCTAGTTTTTGGAGGTTGTTGGAAACAGATGATAGTTGATTTGGGCTCATGGTACTATTGTCCCATGTTTAGATTTCTGGTCCTGCTTCATGCTGTGTTGTGTTCTGCTACTGTCTCTTTCCAGAAGCACCTCATGAGCAGATGATGAAGTCATTGTAGGAGGGAGGGAGGGCACGTGCTTGCTGTAATTGTCATCATCAAGATGAGCTGGCCAGCGCCAGCCAAGCTTGCCTGCTTTATTAACCAGCCCCATACATGTTAAAAGTTCACTACAAGAAGCAACAGAAGCTCTTTTCAGCTTTCTATCATCTAATCTTTCCCTGTCTTCCTTCCTGCAGCCACAACCATAAGCTTTATCCAGTGCCATACAGCTTTCAGTTTCAACTCACTACTCACCATTCCTGTGAAGAGCATTCAATCAAGCAAGCCTCTATAGCACATCACATGCCTGGCTGCCTGCCACCACCTCTGGTAGTTGGCGCTCGGCTAGCCATGAAACTGTCAAGGACAGATCTTTAGCAAAAAGTTCAGAAATGGGAGATTTAGACTCTTCCTAATCAAAGAAGCTTTACACAGTTCTGAGCCAAGAGGTGCCATGAACCTGTTAAAGGTGTCATTTTTTACATGAACTGCATATATTCAGATTCGACAAGAGCATAATATCAACATCAACTTCACTTACAGATATGAAAAACGATGATATTAGTAATGAAACAACCTAACCGCAAAAAAAGTATGTTAAGAACAACACGAAATTGCGTTCCGAATTTGATAGAAAACCAAAAAAAAAACATAAATTTGAAGAAAAATTCCAAAATTGTTTGCCTGCACATTTAGGTATTGATCCTGAATTCATTCAAGGAGAGAAAAGAGATGGATGACTGCAAATTCAACAAATGCCCACCTCCAAATCTCACGCCTTTTAAACACCCCAACAACTGAATCCACATATCACACTGACTGAGCTGCTTACATGGCTTCATCCGCAGCCGCCTAGGTGCGGCCCAGAAAATCGAACCGCATTAGGAAATGGAAGCCGCTCAAAATCCGAGCTTGATTCCACGTTCGATCACAGCCAGGTGCTTGCTGTCGACTCGTTTGTGGAATGGGATGTCAGAGCGCCGTGGGAAGTCATATACGAGGATGAATGGAACGAAGATGACGCAAACGGGTGGATAGAAATCTGACTGGACAGCA
>NQLW01000010.1:449389-513974 GCA_002312845.1 Kalanchoe fedtschenkoi
GGTCAAAGGTATATTAAATATCAGAAGCGTGGTAATAGGTATGTATTAAATATTCAGGATGACCTATTACCACGCTTCCAACTCAGAAGCGTGGTAATTGCTATTTATGTGAAATAATAAATATTTCAAAATTAAAAATTAGCCTCAACTAGCCGTTTGAATAATTTTAAAATTAATTATTAACAATTAATTATTTGACAAATTTAAGAATTTTGTAATTGATATAATATGAAAAGGTAGAAAAAGTATAATATGACATGCGGGTCCCACGTGCAGAGGTTTGAATGGTTTGTTTCATTGTGGATAATAGGTTTGTGAAAATGAGATTTATGACAATGTTGAGTTGGCATGACACAAATCTGATGTGGCATGACACAAACCTACTTTTAGGTTTGTTTTGATATGGATGCCCTAATAACGAGTCTCTGACACGCTAAAAAGACTCCCCCATAAACCATCAGATTCCCTTGGACCAAAGGGGAGACTGATATAAGTCGCTTTCCATCCCCTGTAGTGATGGTACGAAACACTTATCAATTTTGCGCCTTAAACAACCTTTGAACCCTGTAGTGAATCGCATGATCGTGCCTTGTTCACTAAGCTAGATATCGCGGTGTAGAGTATAGGTATTTGGTAAATATTCCACATCGATTATTGATAAAAAAAAGAACTGATTTATATTAGATTGTTGAACCACGATTTATAAATATAGACTTTGAATCACAATGATGATACAATCAAATAGCAGTTAATCCGAAACTCAACATGATATCAGAGCTTATGGTTCAAGAGGTGACTTATATTGAACTGTTGAACCACGACTTACAAATCTATTTTTTTGAATCACAGTGGAGATACAATCTAATATGAACTGATTCAAAAATTCAACATGGTATCAGAGCCCATGTGTTTGAGTGAAGGCACCCCAAGTATGAACGATCCCGCGGAACAGTGACAGTAGATCATAAATCTGCGAGTGAGCTGGTGGAGCCAAAGATCTAGGTAAATGACTTAAAATGTATGGTGGAAACCCTGAGAGAGAAGGGGAGGACGCGGAGGGCGTACCTTGGCAAATGTGCTACATCAGCTAGTGAAGAGAAGAAGAGCTGATATATATTTAATTATTGAACCACAATTTACAAATTTAGGCTTTTGAGTCACAGTGGGGATACAATTCAATATGAACTAACTGAAAATTCAATCGCAGCATAAGTACGAATATGAGTTTGGATTACTTGATACAAATTTCGATCCAGATTATCAAGTTTTTACCTTAATCATTTTCAATCCAAAATTTCAGTCATGAGCCTAGATACAAATTGAGAAATCTTAAAAGAAAAAAAAAACCCAAAGGACACAGTAATCAGATATCATCTTTTTTTAGCTGGCCTGCGCGACACATGACGTACCTCTACCAGTATTCACACATAATGCTGAATATCGGGCTTGATTGGAGAACTAGCTCATTTCGAAAATCTAATTCACTCGCACATTATTGAATAAAAAGATTGTGACATCGGAAGAAAACAAAAGCATCAATCTTCTATTTTTATTGGTTGAAGTAGGCTTATGAGCTTTGGCCTGTGAACAAAGCTCATTAGCTGAGCATCAATTTTCTATTTTTATAAGGGTTAATTAGGTTTATGGGCTTCGACCCGTGGACCTGCACCCAAATGCAAGACCTGATAGGTATTACTCTCTTTGTCCTCTTTTACATGTTACTTAACCGAATTTTTTTGTTCACTTTTACTTGTCACTTAACAATTTTCAATGCATATTTAATGTCAATAGCTACATTAAAATGTCAAACATTAATCACTTCATTATCATATTCAATAAAAAATACATTCTCCACCAGTAATCATCTACCAATTTTACTTTTTGCACGAATTTTTTTATAAAAACATCAACCACTCATTCATTAAATTTGTTCAACCGCTAGCATTAACTTCACCTTAATCTACTCAAATTAACCTTAAACGACATGTAATAGAGGACGGAGGGAGTATTCATGAGTCATATTTGCGAATTTAATATTTGGTTTATCTGATTCACATTCATGAATCACATCATTTTTCAGACACAATCTTATAGTTTTTACTGAACTTAATATATGTCCCTTGATTATGTGTGTTCATATAAGTTTATTGTTAATTAGTCATAGACTAATGCCCATCAATCAACAATGACATCTAGTAATTAAGACAATGTGATCCGTAATTAAGAATAAATTGATTCTCGAGTCTAAGAAACCTCAATAAATACGAGTCAATTAACTTATTTAATAGATAAACACTAATAATTTACCACCTGCACATAAACTAGCTACATATAATCTCTTTATACGACAATATCTTGAATGCGCATAAGGACGAATGACATGTTATCTTTATTAATCTCATTCATGTTTTTCGATCTCCAAATAAGACTGATATATCAAACAAGTGAATGTATCTTGTTTCTTTGGTGTTTGAATGTGTCTTGTTTGTGTAGTGGAAAACTCTTTTTATAATAACATGTTAGGAGGAAAAAACAGAGAATAAAGGACTATTGAAGTGAGGAGAATTTCCTTCATTCAATGCTTCCCGCAATAACTTACTCGGACAGAGTAAATTATGAAGGATTTCTTTGCTCAACCGGATAAAGTGCATTTATTGCTTACTCATGCCGAGTTAACGTCTTTGTTTTTTGGCCACTCGACCGAGTGAAGAGTCATAAATGACCCTTACTCGAAACAAGTAGAATTTTCGTCATACTTTCACTGGTTTAGAGATGACTCTAATCACTAAAATTCTTAAAACAAGTGTAGTTTTGTCCGATCAGTATACTTTTAGAAGAAGAAAACATAAGCACAAATGACAAGGGTGGAAGACAGTGAGAATACGTAATACCCACCTCCACGAAGAGTGATGCAATAAAAGAGAACCACACAATGTATGAAGAAAAAAAATGTATTGTATATGTAAAAATTGCTAACTGGACTAACAAGGTTAAGTCTAATGATTTGAGGTATTGTCTAACAATTTCTGGTCATGAGTTCGAGTCGGATGAGCTGATCCGTAGCAAGTAAGAACATTACTACCATAACGAAGGAGGTGTGCAATCCCGATCCCTCAAAAAAAAATTGCTAATTGCTGATGCAGAAACAAACATATTTTGTGATATATAGTCATATACAAACTAACAGAAACAACATAATGAGATCAATTCCACTTCCCCTCTTCCTCCACCTATCTTGTATGTCCTTTCCCTCTGGAACAGATGGCAACAAAAACCCTAATCACTATAATATGATTAAGATTGATAATCAAAATCAAATTCGAATTATGACAACCCATTTAGGAGAATCGTCCAGCTTGTGTTCTAGAAGGAAAAAGCACAAATCTTTTCCTGTCGATTCCACCGTCCGCCCTCGATTCACACTAGGGTTTGATCGCACGGTCAAGGGGCATTTTCGTCCGACAAGTCAGCACCAATCTACGGCTGCTCTGCTCCCATTCGACACGTGCGCGCGTCTCCGCATGACAAACCAGCCCCGCCAGCGGATCGTCCGTCCCAAGCAGTCACATAGTTGTAGCGGAATAGAATAAAGCACATCGTTGAACTAGCTGATTTCTTGTGCATCAAGCAGCTCTGAAGGATCTCAACTGACGTCACAAATCACGTTCTGCGCCTTCTCTCTCCCTCCCTCCCTCCCACTTTCTCTCTCGTTCTAGAATCTTCTCCAGAAGCCGAAAGGTTTGGGATTGCTGGGAGATCTGCGCTTCTCATTCGATTTTGGCTTTCTGGGGTTTCGGTTTGCAGATCTTGGCGTAAGGGCCTGCCATGAGTAACTTCCGGTTTTACCAGAGAGCCTCCAGAGCCTTCAATGACCACCCAACGCTTTCCAAGACGCTGGTCGTCGCCGCCGCTTTCAGGTAGCCTTTCATAACAACCTCTTACAAAGCTACAACCTTTGTGCTCAGGATGAAGATCCTGGTCATGGGCTTTGACTGGTTTTTGTTAAAAGTTGGAACTTGAGGCTTGTTGTGTTGGTTTTCGCCTGCATATTTTTCTGGCCTTTTCCCCCTTTGGATTTGTAACTGTTTGCTTCTAAGATCGTCTAGTTGTGAAGCTCTACTGGTTTGGATGAGATGCTGGTTGTTGGTATCTCTAAGCGTAGGATGCTGATCTGCAATGAAGAGTTAGGTTAAACATGCCCTCCTTAGCATCAAAGTTCTTGTCGGCATTAACTTATAATTTCCATGTCACGAGTTCAAATCCATTAATTGTCGGATATGCGAGTTAGAAAAATAGGACAATTTTTTTTTTCTAATATGAACTGGTATGAAATTTAACACGATGATCCTCAACTTCACTGATGTGAAAGCAATGTGCCTGATCCTGGGCCTCTCCAGATTTAGGGACCTTTTCTTGAACTACATTCCGGTTTGAATGTTCCCTAGCTTCATGAAAGTCTTGGAAAAGATTCCAAAACATGTTTTTTACTCGTAGATAATCGAAGTTGTCGACGAATTGGAAGGTAAAGCAACTACCGTTGTTATGATCTGATCCGAGGCATTGTGTCAAATGACCCTTCTTGCAGTGGCGGAAGCATTGTGGCGTATGCGGATTCGAAGCCTCAAGCGATTGACAGTGTGGTTCCATCCGATGGGGCGGCCGATCCGAAAAAGAAGATTGTTGTCCTCGGAACAGGTTGGGCAGGAACGAGTTTCTTGAAGAATTTGAAGAACCCCTCTTACGAAGTGCAAGTGGTTTCACCTCGTAACTTCTTCGCATTCACCCCGCTTCTCCCGAGCGTCACAGTGGGCACCGTGGAAGCCCGCAGCATCGTCGAACCTGTTCGCAACATTGTCAGGAAGGTAAATAACTAACTGTTAACTGTTAAAATTGCCGAGTTTGTTTTATAAATTTTTTTGCCATATAAATCTGTGGAATTTGTCGCAGAAAAACGTACACGTTGGATTTTTCGAAGCTGAATGCTACAAAATCGATGCGAAGAACAAGAGGGTCTATTGCAGGAGCACCGGGGACGTGGACCTGAACGGGAACGCTGAGTTCGTGGTGGACTACGACTATCTGGTCGTGGCCATGGGCGCTCGCGCCAACACTTTCAACACGCCAGGAGTCGTCGAGAACTGTCATTTCCTGAAGGTACCGGCTGGTGGGCATTAACTCTTAAATTACCGGGTTCTTAGGCTTGAAGATGGAAATATGGTTTCGCAGGAACTTGAGGACGCTCTGAGGATCCGCAGGACGGTCATCGACTGCTTTGAGAAGGCCAGTCTGCCGAATCTCACGGACGAGGAGCGTAGGAGGATCTTGCACTTCGTTGTGGTCGGGGGCGGGCCGACGGGCGTGGAGTTTGCAGCGGAGCTTCATGATTTCGTCAACGAGGATTTGGTGAAGCTGTATCCGACCGTCAAGGATCTGGTGAAGATCACGCTCCTTGAAGCCGGAGAGCATATTCTCAACATGTACGAAAACGTACCTTCCAACGTCCTGACGCCTTTTAGAGTCGACCGGGCCTTTGTAGCTGACCGTTTGAACTTGCGCAGGTTCGACAAGCGGATCACGGCTTTCGCTGAAGACAAGTTCAAGAGGGACGGCATCGATGTGCGATTAGGCTCCATGGTGACCAAAGTATCCGATAAGGAAATTTCCACCAGAGAGGTCAAGAACGGCGAGGTTTCGTCGGTGCCTTACGGAATGGTTGTCTGGTCCACTGGCATCGGCACCCGCCCCGAGATCATGGACTTCATGAAGCAAATCAGTCAGGTAAACGGCCGCTTATTTTTCAAGTTTTCAGGAAATAATAAGTCTGTGAAATCTTCGATTCAGCGGATTAATCTATCGGGCTCGTAGGCAAATAGACGTGTTTTGGCCACGGATGAATGGCTCCGGGTGGAAGGCACCGAGAGCATATACGCGCTAGGTGACTGCGCCACCATCAATCAGCGCAAAGTCATGGTAAATTGATCTGAATGCCGAGCCGCACTCCTGGCCGTCGAGTTACATTTTCTGACCTTCTGAGTATTTTTCGTAGGAGGACATATCGGCGATCTTTAACAAGGCGGACAAGGACAAGTCCGGAACGCTGACGGTTAAAGAGTTCCAAGAAGTTATCCATGACGTCATCGAGAGGTACCCTCAGGTGGAACTCTACCTGAAGAGCATGCAGATGAAGAACATTGCTGATCTCCTGAAGGCCGCCAAGACTGATGATGCGAAGGAGTCTGTTGAATTGAATATCGAAGAGTTCAAAAAGGCGCTCTCGCAAGTCGACAGCCAGATGAAAAATCTCCCGGCTACCGCCCAGGTGCATTTCAATCATGTCACTCTCCTCATTCCTGATTCTGAACGATGGTGTCGGATAATTGACATTTGACGATGGTGTTCGATTTTCATCCAGGTCGCGGCTCAGCAAGGCGCTTATCTCGCTAAATGCTTCAACCGGATGGAAGAGTGCGAGAGGAACCCCGAAGGCCCTCTGAGGTTCAGGGGCGAAGGTCGCCACAGGTTCCGCCCCTTCAGGTAAATCCAATCTCATGATCATAGCGGATCCGATGTCAGTGTGACTTATCAGCGCGATGCTTGTATTATTTTGTCCGTGGCGGGTAACTGGGTAGGCTTCTTTTCGTCAGGTATCGGCATCTTGGGCAATTCGCTCCGCTGGGCGGGGAGCAAACGGCTGCGCAGCTCCCGGGCGATTGGGTCTCCATCGGCCGCAGCTCCCAGTGGCTTTGGTATTCAGTGTACACAAGGTATGTACCCACTTAAACACACCTTATTAATAAAGATAGTTAATAAGAACTTAGCGGGTATTAAGAGCGAAGATCTGTTTAACAAAGTTTCGCAGTCCTCATGAATTGCAAGAGTGTATATTTACTTAATTGAAAAACTCTAACTAAAAAGTATTGTAAAATTCTGATGGTTTTGGTTGTCTTTAATTACACAGCAAGCTGGTCAGCTGGCGGTGTCGGGCGCTCGTGGTTTCGGACTGGGGCAGGCGCTTCATCTTCGGCCGGGACTCCAGCGGCATCTGAAAAGAGCTGCTGCCCATCACTCTCCTCTCGGATAACAGCAGACAAGGTTACGGATTTTTGTGACTTGGCCATGCGATTTTGTGACCTTCAGATTTTCGAGTAATTTTGTTCAAATATTTTCGGCATTTGTTACACGATAAATGATTTTGTGGGATCCGAGTCCTCTTTTACTCATGTAATCGATGAATCATCGGATGATTTTGGTCATCTACTGAGATGGGTGTTCCTCAGGATTTATTATACCGATTTTTTGAAGCTTAGATTTCCATGTCCATTGTAGGAGAGATTCTTGGCCAACCTCAGACACGTGAAATCTGCTACTTTTAATAAATGTTGGATTTTTTTGTTAAGTGCGATTTTGAGTGAGCAATCAAGCTACATTCTCAAGTTGGAGGGCATCCTTTCAAATAAGTCTGAAAATAAGTTTATATAATGTCATATGTGACTTGTATCATTTCAGCTAGAGGCCGTTTGGTTTAAGGAAAATTTGGTGAAAAGGAAAATTTGATAGAAAAGGAGAGATAAAATTTGTGAGAAAATGAGAAGAAAAGTTTGAGGAAAATTAGATGAAAAATAGTAAGAAAAATTTGTTTACAATAGAGAATGTTTTAGTGTTTTTCCATCATTTTTCAGACCAAACAAAAAAAAAATATAATGAATTTCATCAAAAATTCACTTTCCCACAATGTTAACACAAAACTCTCTAGATGCCTTAATGCAAACCATATGTAGCTCAAGGCTTTGATACAACATCACTAGTGCATATCAGTCTATCCTAAGAGCCAAACTCTATGATCATTTTCATGTTTAGTATTTGTATGAGTTAACTCTTGCGCTCCTCAAAGTAATTATTTTTGTGTGGGTTCAGGATTGCATATTCTGTCTATTTTAATATAAAAGTTTGAAGTTGTTAGACAACACACTTAGCAACTAGACGTACGTTTGACAATCATTTTCATTCTTAATATTTTTATCTGGATTTATGCGGACCAACCTTATTACACTTTTCTAATCACATTCTTGACGAAACATATAAGAACAATCCAATGTTGTTCTCCAGGAAATTGTCTACATGGTACTTGTCTTCTACTCTAATAATCCCCATTGTCATCTCAATTTCCATGCTTTATTCTAATCTATTCGACCAAACCCACCAGCTAAGAAACCCTTTACCCGACTCACAAATACACCTATTATCCCATGTTTGGTACGCTTAAATAACATAGGATAACATAGGACTACAACTTTAGCTAACCTTTAATGCGAGCTTTCTGCTAAAGCGAAACTCCCATTATTCAGCAATTCAGAAGAGGAGAAAGTATGTAATGTAGACTAGGAATAACTTATTTTTACGTGGACATGATCCATCATGTATATTATGAACTAATTATTGAAAAATTATCACGTGACAGTTTAACTTGCGTTTGAAAGATTCAATCAATGTTAGTCGTGAATACTTTGACTTTCAACATGTCACATGACAACTCCCTATTGATGATGTACCAAGTTCACTAAAAAATTAACTCGATTATGAGATGTTCACCTAGTTTGGGAGAATAAATAATTCTAATTTTTGAAGTTAAAATCTATCTCTTTGAACACACAAGGTGTTTGCCCGATAGTTTGGGTGTTCTCTAGCAAGTCTCTATCAAGGTGGAAGGGGTATGCGACCCCTGACTACACAAAAAAAAATCTGTCTAATATTAAATTTTTTTACGTCTTTTATTACAGGTGACATAATGATTTTTCAATACGACACACTAACCAGTAAAGTATTGATCCAATGATTTGACATTATGTTTAACAATTTCTAGATCATAAATTCAAATCTTGATGGTACTATATTTACGCTTTAATATATTGAACAATGTGGAAAAAAAATTACAGGCACCTTAAAAATTTATCTAAAATGACTCGAAACAAGTCTTTGCAGCTCTTTTGTCCTTCATAAAGGCCACCTCCCCTGCGCAGGCCGCCACCACCCTCCACCCTATTTCATTTAATACCAATAATTACCACCTTAACTAATCACTAATTAATCTTCTTAATTAAGCTAAAGCTCCGTCTTCAGTTATTCGCATTTTCGTAACCGTATCCAGCCAGCCACCACCGGTCAAAATGACGCTTATACCCTCCGGTTGCGACGATCAAACCCTGAAGTGAAAGGGTTTGGTTGGTAATTTGGTGTTTGTCGCTTTCCCTGTTGCAGCAGAGGTACCACACCAGAGATCGAAAACGACAGCTCGCTCGCGACATCTTCTTTTGATGATAAGGTCATCACTGCATCCACTTCCTGTTACGGAACCCCCCATCTCGCCAATCGCCGCCGATGATCTGATTCCGATGGAGGAGGATTCGTCTCAGTCCGGTAGCAGCAATCTCCGCGGCGCGATTGTGTTGACCGCCGCGTTGATCTCCATTTCCCACTCGATCAGGGTGTTCGGTGCGAAATGGCAGCTGATCAGAGCCAGGCTGGAGGAGCTGGGCGCGGGACTGAGAGCCGCGGAGGCCTGGCACGCGGAGATGGATGCGACCGTGGTGGAGATTCTGGCGACGCTGTACGAGTGCGACGAGCTCGCGAGGAGGTGCTTGGAGGCATCGTACAGCGGGAAGCTGCTGATGCAGAGCGATCTGGATGTCGCGGCGTCGAAGCTGGATCGGCACGGGAAGAGGCTGTCCGGGGTGGTGAAAGGTCGGAGCTTTGGCGGCCGCGTGGACGCCATCGTCGTTTCGCGACCTGGGGTTGGAGCTTGCAAGGACGACATGCGGTTTTATGTGAATGATTTGATGACGAGGTTGAAGGTCGGGGATAAGGCGATGAGGAAGCAGGCGCTGGTGGCGCTGAGGGAGGCGGTGGCGGCGGAGGAGGACGGCGCGAGGTACGTGAAGGTGCTGGTGGAGGTTAATGGGGTTTTGACCGTTTTGGTGAATTGTTTGGATTCGTCGGAGGTTGAGATTCAGGAAGAGTGTGCCAAAGTCTTGTCCTTTGTCGCAGGTTTCCGGTTCTGCATATGCGGGCTGGTCTCATCCGGGATCATCGCGCCATTGATTCGGGTTGTGGAGGGTGGGAGTGAGGCCGCCAAGGAGGCGTCCGCCAAGTGTTTGATGAAATTAACGGCTAACATGGACAATGCCTGGGCTGTTTCGGCTCATAATGGAGTCTCGGTGCTGATGGGTGTGTGTCAAAACAGTAGCTCTGGAGGCGAGCTGATCGGTCTGGCTTGCGGCGTGTTGAAGAATCTCGTGGGAGTCGACGAGATCAAGCGGTTTATGATAGAGCGTGGCGCGATTGCTGTCTTGATCAGGCTTTGCAGGTCACGCGAGGAGGCCTCACAGATTGGCTCAATTGAGTTGCTTCAGGCCTTGGCTGACGGCGATGAGGCCACAGGACAGGTGGTTGTAGCTGAGGGAGGGATTCGGGCGCTGGTTCGTGCTACGGAGCCCAAATCTTCGTCTTCGTTAAAATGTAGAGAAGTGGCGATCAGAGCTATCGACAAGTTATGTTTCTCATCAGCTAGCGCTACGAGTCTTTTGCTAAGTTACGGATATATGGATCAGCTTCTCTACTTTCTGCGCAACGGAGAAGTTTCAATTCAAGAACTGGCGCTCAAATCAGTTTACAGGCTCAGCAAAACCTCCGACGAGGCTAGAAAGGCGATGGGCGAGGTGGGGTTCATGCCCCATGTCATAAAATTCCTCAACGCCAAGTCTTCAGAGGTTCAAGAAATGGCAGCCGAGGCGCTCCAAATGATCGTCTCAGTCCCTAAAAACCTAAAGAGATTCGCGCACGACAGCCACAACATCGGCTTGATCATGCAACTGCTGGATCCAGACGAGAGCCACAACCCCGGCAACCGAAAGTTCCTGCTCTCAATCCTAACAGCCATAACCAGCTGCAATAGTGGGAGAAGGAAGATTGTGAATTCTGGGTATGTGAAGAACATTGAGAAGCTGGCACAAGCTGAGGTCACAGATGCAAAGAGGATTGTCAGGAAGCTGTCCACAAACAGGTTCAGAAGCATCCTAACTGGAATCTGGCATTCCTAGAACTGCCAAGATTCCATCTTTATTATACTGTAAAAAAAAAAGAAATCTTTACTTACTAAGCTGCTTCTTTTTTGCATCACTGGTTAGATTCCACTTTCCATGATCATTCTCTAACTTTCTTGTCCAGATTTTTCCATCAATAAAGGCTACATGTTCATGCTTCATAGCTTTGAACTCTTCTTCTGTTAACTGGCGCTTTCTGGGGACTGTAGAGGCTTTAATTGTTCAATAAAGTTGCATGGTTGAAGTGTTGGTTGTAGGGTGTGTAGGATTTGGAGGTTTTGATCTTGATCTGTGAGCCCAGCGGCACATGTGAAAGAGGACAATGCAGCAGAATGAGGCATGTGAATTGCCATTCCATGTTCTCATGTTCTTTAATACTAAAAAGATAATGATGGATCATGTTTGAATGGTCAGATGTATCCAACCAACCATCTCTGTTGGATGGGTCTGAGTCCTTGGATTCCAACCCGTGTCATGATAACTTGGCCAACTGACTGGAGAAGTCACTATGGGGGTTGGAGTGTACCAAGTTTTAATGTTGAGACATTCTTTAATGTCTTTACTGAAGGGTAGAGTGTCTTATGTGCGTTATGCCCTGTTGAGACCTCATCAGCTCATGGATCCTGTGATCACTGGACAAACTGAATACAGGTAGCTTTGTGGTGGTACTGTTTTGGAGGGATCTGACGCACAGCCCCGTTGGTTCTTGGCTCTTGTTTCTCTCAAGAACATGTCACACTTGGAAGGTTAGGATAGCAACTCGTGAAGTGGATACATATAGTCCACCCTGACAGGTTAAATTAATACGTATCAAATATTGATTGGTATTAAAATTGACTTTTTAATATGTCAGGTGACTACGAAATTGATTAAATGATCATCACAGCTCTAAATTGATTAATTTATGATCCAAGAACGAGTCTAAAATCCATCTTGAGGCTCTCATCAATCCAGACAGTGGCCTTGAACACATGACTGGGCTGAAGGGGAAGCACATATCGAACCAGGTCAAGTAGGTTTCCTTCATGGCTCCATTGTGGCCTGGCCCCATCCATACAAGCAAAGCCCATTTCCAGTTCTCCATAGGATTCCCACTTCCAGATAAAATGAGTGAAGAAAGTTGAAGTTTGCATCTTGCTTTTCCCATCACTTTGCAAGAAAGCAACCATCTTTACATGGCCCATATTCATGAGGACCAGTTTGCTTGTAAGTGACACTACAACTTTCTTCCTCAAATGTGCCCACTTTGTAGCTCCTCCCATTTCCATTTTCACCAAGCTCTTTGGTTTCTGAGATTTTGTTCCTCCAAGGTGCTTAAAGATGGCAATGTGTAGGACCTGCCAATTGCTTGCATCTGAAAAGTGGATTTCAATAAATGATGATATGAAATCTTGAGACACCAAGGAAGCTTCACCTGAACTCTTTCTTCATTGATGCCAAAGTGGGTCACCTGGTAAACTTCACACTTCACACTCACCCAGCCTCCACCACATCATCTCCACACACTCATCTCCCAAAACCCTTCAACACCTCATTCAAAGCCCAGCCTCAGCTTGACCAGCAACACCACCAAAAGTCAACTTCATGTACACACACATCCCAGAGCATGCTCCATGAATGAGTCAACATTTGCCCAATCCATGAATCAAATCCAACCCATATCAGCTATAACAGTGGACTCCCAAGAGCAGATTTTTCAAGCATCCGGTCATCATCATCCATCTAACCATTCAACTAAACCTATTCCACAAGCAACCCTGGTTGGTTTTGAGACTGGTCCCGTTTGCAAACCCTTTTGCATCCACCACGAGTCAACTAACTCCTTGATACACACAAAAAGATCACATTTTGACCAAACCCCATCATCCAGTTCCCACCATATATATCTACCCAACACCAGTTCCCCAGCTTCAAATCTTTCATCCTTTGAATTCCTTGAAACTCAAAAATATCACATCTTCAACGAACCCTTTCATTCAGTTTGTTGAGAAATGAGGCTAAAACAAATGAAAAACAGTAAAAAAAAAATTGAAAATACTAGATTTAACGAAATTTGATAATTTATCTATGTTTTAGAAGGCGATGAGTGACTGTTATCTTATTGTTGAGATAATAATCTCTAATTAAGGTACAATAACTTTGCTCGCCTCATTCCACTCTGCTCCATTCGCTCTCTCGGCCTCCGACATCTATTCTTTATCCGATTTATGAACTATACCGAACACGTTCGGCCCCGTTTGTTCATTCTACTCTGCTCCATTCACTCTCTCCGCTCCGACTACTTTTTATCGGATATATGAATTATACCAAACAGAGTCCATCATCTGCCCCCAACACCAGCTTCCCAGCTTCAAATCTTCCATCATTTGACAGCAACTGGCATTTTCAAAACCCCTTTCAACAAAATCATAATTCAAGTTGGAGATTAACAAAAATCACAAAACTATGATCTGACAGCCACCAAGTTGTGCCCAACGCCACAATCATTCACAGGACTCGTATGACTCATGACTCGTCTCCCAACAGCTCAGCTTGAGAATCACACCAGCCAGCCAGCCACAGCTCCCCACTTGCTAAGCTGGCCGGGCGTGGAATCTCCAGTCAACGCTTGGGGTCTGAAACATATTAAACGATTTTGTTTGATTTCCAAGTCAAGAGTCCACGTTCTCTCATCAATTATGTCTCCTAAATTATTACCATGTTTTTGATAATGTCTCTCTCAAGCAAGAAGCGGCCAGCGTTGTCATCAGATTGTGTTAATCTGGATTGGGACTTGGAAGAAAATTGATAAGCATTGTCTCAAAAGTCTATGGAGCTGATTGAAATATAATTAAGTCATCTTTCTCTTCCTTTTTTCTTATTTATTATGAACTCGAACTACAAGTCAAAAATGGATAAGCATGTTGAAAAATGGTTGTACAAATTCAAATTTGAAATTTTCTCTTAACATCTCTTTGCTTTCACGAGGATGTTGTTTGGAGTATTGTTTAGCATTTCTAGATGTCAAATTCAAGTTCTGATGTTACCACATATGTCAACAATTGAAAATGCGCGAGAGTATCTGTAACGAGTCTGATTTCATGTTGGGTATAACTCATATATTGATAAAGAGTTTATGTCAAAGTGGAGCAGAAAGTGACATAAGACTGAATCTCAGTTAATGGTGACAACAAGACTAGTAGTTGTAAGCTAGAATTAAGTGGACTTGGAGTTACGGGGCCAAAGACTCGTGTATGTTATATGGATAGAATTACTATTATAAATATCATGTAATTGTAATCTAATAGGTAACGACAGACTCAATAATATACATTTAGTTTTTTTGCTCCCATGACGTAGGCACACCGTCAAATCTCATTAAATTTTGTGTGCTATTTACTATTTTCTCTCTTGTTAATTAGACGAAGTCTCAACATTCCACTATTAGACTTTGTTCCTGAATTTGAAGGGAAAATGAGAGAAGCGAAAAGTTGATACCAAGCTTTGGAGGGATTTGGGAAGAAATGGAAGAATTTATAACAAAATTACTAAATTGATTTTAAGTTTAGGTAGAGTGTGTAATGAAATAAGGGCAAAAACGTATTTTCAGCCACTTTACTTATCTTCCCCTCCAAATCCTTTTAAATCAGAAGAAAATGAAATAATGGTTTGATTCCCACCGAATCCCTTCAAATTCTTCCTAGCTTTGTTCCCGAATTTTGAGAAAATTATATAAAGAAAGCAAAATTACTTAACTAACTATACATATAAAATTAGAAATTAAAAAACATACAGAATAGAAGGATATAATGGTTATCTCCATTTCCACTCAAATCCACCAAAATCGGATGGAAATGAAAGAGGGTGTTTCACCCTTCAAATTCCTCGAACTCCTCTAAACTCTTACTAAAAAACTCGAGAACACTACTTCCTCTCTTCTCCTTCTCCTTCTCTCCAAATTCGTACTCGAAAACAGTACTACCTAACAAAACTCGAAAATAATATTCTTCACTTTAAATCCTTCTTTTTCTTTTCTTTTTATCTCCTAGATCCAACTCTAAAATACTATCTTAAATTTTTAAAAGATGAATAGGCAGCCCACCAAAGCAAACAAGTAGCTTAATTTGGTGTGAAAGAAACAAAAGGTGGAGTATTTAAGAAATAAAGCTTGTTTGATGGCTTTGGCACACAGGTTGACGTTAATACAGACACATGATGTCAAACTAAAGCTAGCTAGCTGCCATTTTTGAATCACACCCCATTTTTTGTAGTTGCAATCCGAGGATTAAATCAAATAGCTACTTGCTAAATAAAGCTAATCCTTTCCAATCAAAACGGCATCCACAACTCTCCAATTTTTTTTTTTCTTGAAAACTTATATTCTAATCTTATTCGGATATTAAGCATAATGTCTAATAAATTTCAGGTCTCAGGCTTCCAATCATGATGCTGTTCAGGACGGATACAGAAAAATATTAAAAGAGATTAATTATGAAATAATCACATAAGATGAGTAATTATGTTGTATATTCTTAATTTTATAAGTCATTTTAATTTTTAAAAAGCATATTATAACCAATTTCGAATTTCATAATTTAAAATAAAACATAAATATCAATAATTTTTTTAATTGGAGTCATCTGGCCCACTAACGCCTTCATGCATCACCACAATCAAAGTAGATTTATTAAGGGCCGTGAGCCACTCTGACGAAGAGGCCAGTGGTGTGTGGGAGGTGACAATATTTAGTAATTTTTTTATAAAAAAAGTTCATTTATAATTATAATTTTATTGAAAAGAAATAGAAAATTTGAACTGTAATTTTTAAGTGGTAAAAAAATAAAAAATAGCCATCAGGGTTGTGATCTGGCGGTTGGTTGATAAGTTATTCATCCAATAGATCAGATTTTTGGTGACAACAACATTTCAAAAATAATAAAAATATGGAAATTAAATTATACAAAGAGGATAAAACAAGAAGAAAAACAATAAAAATATAAAAAATATGGAAATTAAATTAGACAAACATGAGCTAAGTAGTCTGCAAGTTTATTTTTTAATTAAATATAAATTACAACGCATACAACTGATCATCCGAAAATTTTAATTCTGATCGTGAGATTTTTGTAATTCATTTCTTCGCCTTTTTAGGGCATCTCCATTGAAGCTTCGTGCGAAGGTTTGTGTCAGGCCACGAACCGCTTCGTTTCGATGTGGAAGTTGGTTCGTGGCTTTCTGACACAACCGCAGCGGTTCGTGAATTTAGCTTATACGGCGTTTTGAACTTAAAAACGCCGTTTAAGCTACCTACCTTAAACGGCGTTTTTAAGTTCAAAACGCCGTTTATGGTATTTATTTAAATATTTAAATAAAATTATAACCGTTGTTTCTAACGTTCAATACGTTTTATGGTTTGATGAAATATTTTATTATTTAAATATGTGTTATTTTATTTATTTTAAGCTTGAAATGTGCTAAATTGAATGTTACGTTTAATACATTATTATTTTTATGGTTTGATGAAATATTTTATTATTTAAATTTTTTAACATATAAATATAAAAAAAAGTAACATGAATTAATAATTATAAATAATTACATATTTAATGAATTTAGAAAAAAATTAATTAATATAATATGAAAAGATAGAAAAAAAGTATAATATGATATGTGGGTCCCATGGAAAGAGGTTTGAGAGGTTTGTTTCAATGGGAGTTTAAGTTTGTGAAAAAGAAATTTATGACAATGTTGAGTTGGCATGACACAATTCTGAGGTGACATGACACAAACCAACTTTTTAATTTATTTCAATGGGATGATGCCCTTAGTTTTTACCACCAAACCACACTTAGATGACGTCGGCAAGTTGCTTGAGGATGCGTCTGTTGCCTGCTTTAATGGCATTCACATACCACTTGATTAGTGAGTCTAATTAATCTGAGATTTGCTTACTTAATCAAAAAGTCACACACCCGTGTAAATGCTTAGTCATCTTCTTAATCCAAATTTTATCCACACGATTCCATTTCCACCACAATTTGACTCACAAGATAACACAAACATGGAGTCAAGGCACTTCGCCGACATGCTTGTGTCAAAGTTGCAGCAACAATTTGGAAATTGACGCAGTTGTGAACTATTTAATGATCACAATATTATAATCCATTCCGATAAAAATTTAAAAGTAGATTCGTACCGTCGGATCGTATTAATTTACAACATATTCAGAAATTTTAATTTAGAATGCAAAAAAATTTCATTATTTTTGTTATTATGCTATATGTGTCGAAATTCAGTATCTCCCGCCGGTTGCGCACAAACAGCAGGAAATTAGATAAAGTTAAATTATTTTTAAGGTGGGTTGAATATGAGAGTTTGTGGTTCGAGTTTAACGCCGCCGTAGATGTTTGATTATTTTTTTATTTATTTTGATGGATTATGAATTAGATTTGAGTATGTTAAAATATTTTGGTCTGTATTTGAGGACACAAAATTAAAATTTAACCTAATTTCACACATAATAATTATATTTTTCTTTTTAAAGTACAGATAACTATTTAAAATTTGATCTGGGAGCACAACTGTCCCTTTTCCTCCTGTGGCAGCCAATTTACCAAATTCACAATTTATTTAATAAAATGACATTTTAAAATTACAAGCATTATTTGTATAGAGCGTATCATTTGTACATTGAGTTGAGATGCTACTTCAAAATTTATGGTCTGTCATAAACTCCTTCATAAAACTTCAATGGATTTGAAGACATGATCAATTATGGTGCACATCAATTATGGATGAAGAAAATACACATTTTGTATGTTTATCACTAAATTTAAAACTATTTTTATACTTTATTATTATCCATGTTTAATATCTAGACCTATATTGAAAGGTCACACATTAACTATTTTATTATTGTAATACATAATAAAAATATTTTACTGCACTAATAATTCACATCATTTTACATTTTATACAAAATTTAAAAAATATTTTAAATACTCATCTATTAAATTTAATTATTTACATTTTATTCGACCCCTGTTCTTCCTAAAAAAATATATGCCCATGTTCCACTGCATTAATTATTTAACTAACCTCTGCAATAATGAAGATAACATTATTAAAACCTGTTCGGTTTGTGTAATTTAATACTAAATTTAAAAAAAAAACCTACAATACAAGTGGAAATTGAAATTAAATAAAAATAAAAATGACAATTGAAAAAACAAAATTAAAAATATTTCTATATAAACAAGCGCAAGTCTTCGTCTTCTTCACCCTGCGTTTCTCTCTCTGTCCTGCTCTGCTTCACTGGAAGACAAAAACTCTGTTTTCTATTCAAACCCTTTCTTCTTAAAAAAACTCTTCGGCGACTGAAATCCCGACATGGCCGGAGGCGGCTTCGTCGACCAGAGCTCCGGGAAGGAGTACCCCGGAGACCTAACGCTCTATGTCACCGCCACGTGCATTGTCGCCGCCATGGGCGGCCTCATCTTCGGCTACGACATCGGTATCTCAGGTAAGCAGACGCTCTGCTTCAAGCTTCAACAGTTCAGCTCCTCCTGCAAATCACTCGTTCTTGAATTTATTGTAATTGATTTTGTATATATTTTTGGCGGCAGGCGGCGTGACGTCGATGCCGTCGTTTCTCCAGAAGTTCTTCCCGTCGGTGTACAGGAAGGAGGAGCTGGACACGTCGACCAACCAGTACTGCAAGTTCGACAGCGAGACGCTGACGCTGTTTACCTCCTCCCTCTACCTGGCGGCGCTCTGCTCCTCGCTGGCGGCGTCCACCGTGACGCGCAAGTTCGGCAGGAAGCTCTCCATGTTCTTCGGCGGCGTCCTCTTCTGCGCCGGCGCCATCCTCAACGGCTTCGCTTCCGCCGTCTGGATGCTCATCGTGGGCCGCATCCTCCTCGGTTTCGGCATCGGTTTCGCCAATCAGGTACGAGCCAGCTCGCCTTCCATCTTCCTCATCTCCTCTGCTTCAGATCTGAACATGAACAGAGCCAAACAAAAAAATAATAATTCTTTTAATTTTTTAGTTTCTCAAAAAGTTCTCCACTTTGAACATGTGTTTAAATGTTTTGGTCTCATCTTCTCAGATCAGACCAAAAACAGAGCTTCCTGTAGATCCAACTTTTCTTTATTTCCTTCCTGCAAATAGAAACCCATCTGCAGATTCATGCAGATAAAAAGCTCTTGATTTCTCCGCATGTGACGTCCATGGTTGAATTTCTGCATCGTTGATCCAGACAGCTCATTACCGGTCATGGAGATCGGAGAATATATTATTAAACCTAGTCTCTGTCTCATGCTCTGTTTCTTTAATTTTTAGTCTCTGTTTTATCACTGAAGTTGAAAACGACCACTTGATTGCTACGACTTGGTCCCCTTCCACCACTCCATTTTCACATTTTCAATTATTAAAAATTGAAGAACCAATTTTAAATGTGAATTTTCGATTTTTTGCTGAATGCTCTGTTTCGATGGATGATACAGAGTGTACCGCTTTACTTGTCTGAAATGGCGCCGTACAAGTACAGAGGAGCGCTGAACATCGGCTTCCAGCTGTCGATCACGATCGGGATTCTGATCGCCAGCGTGCTGAACTACTTTTTTGACAAGATCAAGGGCGGGTGGGGTTGGCGGCTGAGCCTCGGCGGGGCGGTGGTGCCGGCCCTGATCATCACGATCGGGTCGATCGTGCTGCCCGACACGCCCAACTCGCTGATCGAGCGCGGGAAGCACAACCGGGCCAAGAAGCAGCTGAAGCGCGTGCGGGGCGTGAAGGACGTGGAGGAGGAGTTTCAGGACCTGGTGGCGGCGAGCGAGGCGTCCAAGCAGGTGGAGCACCCGTGGCGGAACCTGCTGCAGAGGAAGTACCGGCCGCAGCTGTCGATGGCGATCCTGATCCCCTTCTTCCAGCAGTTCACGGGGATTAATGTCATCATGTTCTACGCCCCCGTCCTGTTCAAGACCATCGGGTTCCGCGGCAGCGCCTCGCTGATGTCCGCCGTGATCACCGGCGCTGTGAACGTCGGCGCGACGCTCGTCTCCATCTACGGGGTGGATAAGTGGGGGAGGCGCGCTCTGTTCCTTGAAGGTGGAATCCAAATGCTCCTCTCACAGGTACATGACCGAAAGTGCTTGAGTTCAAATTCCACTCTTCAAACATAACAAACATAAATTCTGATCATGAACATTTTTTTCAAAATCAGATTGCTGTGACGATTGCCATTGCGCTGAAATTCGGAGTGAGCGGCGAGCCAGGGGAGCTGCCCAAATGGTACGCGATCGTGGTGGTGCTCTTCATCTGCATCTACGTGGCGGCCTTCGCCTGGTCCTGGGGACCGCTGGGCTGGCTGGTGCCGAGTGAAATCTTCCCGCTGGAAATCCGATCCGCTGCTCAGAGTATCAACGTGTCCGTCAACATGATCTTCACCTTCCTGATCGCCCAGGTCTTCCTGAACATGCTGTGCCACCTCAAGTTCGGCCTCTTCCTGTTCTTCGCGTTCTGGGTGGTGGTCATGACCGTCTTCATCGCCTTCTTCTTGCCGGAGACCAAGGGGATCCCCATCGAGGAAATGGCGACCGTCTGGGAGAAGCACTGGTACTGGTCGAGGTTCGTGCCCAAGACCGGCGCCAATGTCCTTGTCGAGATGGGTAAAGGCGGAAAAGCTTCGTATGTATGATCGATTTGATCGCAAGAAGATATAGTTTTAAGTTGTTTCTAGTGTTGCCCAATAACAAGATGGATTTTAAGTCAGATTTGTTATCGGTTTCGGATCGAATAGTAGCTTACATTGTTGTGTGAAGCTTTGTGGATGATCAAAAATTATATGTGAAATCCTAAAACGTGCAAATTTGTTCTTTACTTATCAGCTCTTTGCTATATTTTCTTTCCATTTTATCAGTGGCAACAACGCAAGATTAGTAGCTTTTTGATAACTGACTGTTGGACAACCTCTTAGATCATCACCCTATTGATAAGTGTGACGAATAACACTGATAGTAAAATCACTCAATAACATTGGTTTGAACCAGACCAAGACCTTATTGATCAGTGTAATGGATAGTAAAACCAAGTCTGTAACATTGGTTTGAACCTAGATAAACACCCTATTGATTAGTGGAACGGATAATACTGATGGTGAAATAACATTAGTTTGATCCTAATTAATTTAATACCCTATAGATTAGTGTAATAAATAACACTCATAGTGCAATCAATCTGTAACATAAGTTTAAATCTGGATCAACATCCTATTAATTAGTGTGACGGATAATAGTGATAGTGAAGTGAGTATGTAACATTGGTTTGAAGCGAGAATAAGCCGAAGGTTGTTATGGATAACCTTAACATCTGTTACAATGTATGTAAACTTTTCAACAAAAGCTACTAGCTTACCTCATCGGCATTGATGTGTCTAGAGAAAGCCACACAAGGCAAGGCTCCTGGATAATTAATGCGAACAACTACTAGGAGGAGGAGGAGGAAAGCCTCACCGAAAAGATGGATCACATGAATGAGCTGGCTCACATCGAATAAAGACCCGAAGCGGATCTTCATGAAAGATCCAACAAGCTCATATCACATGATGATCTTCTCTACCTCAGCTTCGTGTTCGGATATGGATGCATCACATTGCTTACGTATCGGATTGGAGCAGAGCGAGAGGTGGGCGAGGCGTTGAGGTCACGGATTTGGATCGGATGCGGATTGAGATGGAGGAGGAGGGGAGAATTTGGGTGACATCAATGGAAGACTAGCTAGGTTGAGGGGGGACTTTACAGTTGGGGATCTTAATACTACTACTACTTTTGTTGTGGATATGTTTTTGTGGATAGAGGATTTGCATTTGGATAATTTGGGTGACATCAATGGAAGACTACTTTGGGGGGACTTTACAGTTAGGGGAACTTATTGCTACTACTTTTGTTGTGGATATGTTTTTGTGGATAGAGGATTTGCATAATTGTATTCAGATAATATTGGATCTTTGGAGTCATAATTGATGTGGTAATTTAAGGCTGTGTTTAGAGAAAATTTACTAAAAAAATGAGAAGAAAAGTTTATCGAAAATAAAAAATATTGTAGCATTTCCTCACTATTTTTACCCTTAATCAAATAAGAAAAGATATAATGAATTATTCCATGAGGAAATATATTTTTTTCTCAAATGTTTCTTTTCATCAATTTTTTCCTAAACAAAACACAATTTTAGAGTTTGAATCTAACACATGTATTGTTAGACATCATCCACATCACCCAGAGTAGCACCCTGTTATTACATTTAAATTTGTTAAATAAATATATATTGGGAGAAATGTTACATACCTGAAAAAATAATTAATTTGTATTATTAAATAAGAAATCATTTGATGAAATGTCTCAAATTATTTAGAAAAAATAAAATTAATTTGTATTAAATTATTGAACCACTATCATATTAATTTGTAATATGATATGAAAGTTAACCAATATGATTGATGGTGGATAATGGTTATGATCCGAACTTCTATATTTTCTCAAATTTAATTTTATCATTATTATAATGATGGTCGATAATGGTGATCGAGTTTTCGGATGATGATTAATCACCCCCTCTTGAGATTATCCTATCAATTATATATATAAAAAGTCTTGTTGGTCAATGGTAAAATTAAATGAAAGAGTGGCTTTAGATATAGTTTTGAGTTGATAACTTGGTGACGTTATGCATGGAGTTGGCTCATATTGACTTGTAGTTGTGGATTGGAGTCTCATCAAACTTTGTTTATCTAAACACGTGCCATCAATGGTTATGTCATCCACTTTTTGAGATATGCTTCCTTCCTAACAGAATAGTTATAAAACCGAATCGGATTAGACCGTAAGTTGGACCATATTTTAATCTGGTTCAGTTACGATTGTAAGTTAAATCGGGTTGAACAGAAACAAATCAAACCATTCAAAAAAACTCGTCAAACCGGATAGTTTATTATGAACTGGTTCATTATTAATATATAACTTGTTAATCATTAAATTCAGATCTATCTAACTAACGTTCAACTAATGCAAAATAAAACCTAGTTAGCTAGTGTCGAAAGCGCATACATAGAGTTCCAAACCAAACATGATTCCAATCATTCTGCTACACAAACCATCTTGATTCTATGTATCAACCTAATTTTAAATGGAATGAGCACTCGATTTGGATCAGCGATTCAACCAATCTATTCGATCTATTAAACCGTTGAACCGGGAATCAAAGATACGATTTGAACTCCGGTTCGAAAAGATATCTTGAGGGCAACATCCAGCCCAACAAAAGCAAAAGCCCAACAAAAGCTTGAAGTAGATAGATTCAGACAAACCAACTTCCAACATGGGACAAGCCACAAAACAATTGAGAGGAGTTGTTCCATGAAGAACAACACTCATCTTATTCAAGCACACTCAAAACACAAGAAGATCATAACATTAATTAGTAGTTCAGATCGATCTGTTGATCAGGGGCATGGATGGATGCTTTTGAGCTTCTTCAGCTCAGCGTGCCGTCGACGCAAACCCATTCTCCGACGAACATCCCGTTGCAGACCAAGTTGGGGTTGAGCAGCTCGAAAAAGGTGGTGGACAGGTTGAACAGCTGCGTAATTTCGAAGCAAGTGTCTCCGGGCCTGACGCCGAACACCTTCTTGCAGTCGGGAGTGGGAGTCGGCTGCCCGAACCGCACTGGTCAAATCAGTACCCAAGTCAGAAATTGGGAAAAATTGGGAAAACTGAGTTTACTTGCAACGTAAGAAATGTCTAAGTAGAGTTTGCCTGCAGCGCAAGAAACTGTAATATATGTCTAAGGAGTTTTTTTTTTTTTGAGTGAATCATGTCTACCGCGTAAATCATGAATCAATCAATGAAAAGTTGACCCGTGATAGTTTTACTAGTCACATGACATGTTCAAAGTCAATTTTCTTTACAATCAATCACTAAATGCACATATTACTTTACAGTTTCAACTCAGCATGTGACAGCTTTTGATATACATAATTTACTAAGTGAAACATGATCCACCAAAAAATGACTCTTTTACGTAGAGGTTGCTTGCAGCACAATAGACGGTACTATGTGGCTAAGTAGAGGTTGCTTGCAGTGCAAGAAATTGAACCATGTGTCAAAGCGCAACACTTACCGCCCAGAGCTCGACTTTCAGCCCCAGAGACGATGAGCAAGGCCGAGAGGACCAGCACCATGTTGAAGAGGCTCTTCTTCGCCGGAGACATTATACTTCGAATCAGCTCGTGGCGGATTGGTGTGTGAGTTCAAACAAGCTGCGGTGCTATTTGTAGTTGGAGAGATTGGGCAAAGAGGCAGGTAGATAAGCCAAAACTGAACATCAAATGTGGCATGCTGGGAGATCTGCATTGTAAAAACACGCCGGCACAACGTTGTTTTTACTCAGACATCAGCGGATTTCACTAAACTTGCGAAACATTCGAGAACTGTGACGGTTTGTCAGTTAATAAGTGTTTGTAGAAGTCTTCCATAAGATGTGTCGTTTAATAGGTCCGTAGAGACATTCTTGCTGGAGTGCATCCAAGCCCCCCTTGACCTGGTCTAAGTAACACTAACTCATTAAGGCTGTGTTTGGTTTAGGTAAAATATAAAGGAAAGACAAAAGTATTTTCTATGCCCAATTTTTCTTAATTCAAAGAAAGACTTCCATCTCATTTTCGTACTAATTTTCATTTACCTCATATTTTCCATAAACCAAATGCAACCTAAAAGAGTAATAATAAAATAATTTAAGTTTTGTTTCATTTATTGAAAGTTGAAAGGAAAAGAATATGAGAGAGAATTTGTGGAATTCATTTTCTGTAATATAGAAAGCTCAGAGGAAAGAAAATTAGAAGTAAAATGAGACAAAAAGTTCAAGTGAATTATAAAGTGTTTGGGATACTTTATTTTTGGATACTTTTCATTCAAACTAAATAAGAAAAAATAAAATAAAATATATAAGACTTTTATTTTTATCTGTTATTTTTCTTTACCTACAACTTTTCCTAAACCAAATAAAATTTTAGAGAGTCTATATATTTTAAATTACGATCGACAAACGTATGTAGCAAAAGTACCACCGCCACTACAATCCATTTTTTCATTAGGAGAAAAATGAGATCTACACGAGTGACTCAGATGATGATGTCATAGTTAAAAATAAAATGAAATTATAGAAAAGGAGGTCATGATTGTGGTTGCATTTGAAGATGAAATACGAAAATAATGATCTAGAACACAGAGACATCCATAATTCTTATGGCATGGTCACGATCAATCACTACCCTTTTATGTCTTGGTATGGTGGTTCCGGGACAAAGCATAAGGATTCTTAAAAACAATCAAACAATTTAAATATTTGAGAGTTGTCCAACTTATATGAGATTGATAGATAGTTGAGGCACACAAGTGATACACATTGAACTGAGAATCGAGAGGTGGGCAAATAGGCTGTATGAGTAACTGAACGCCTTGCAACATCTACCACCGGTTGAATGTGTATAACATTCCATTATATGTTGTATTTGAAAAGTTGAGAATTATTACTGGTCAAGTGAAAGAATGCCTCTGACTTATGTTTTTGAAACCAAGATAGGATCAAATTTTACATGTATGATGATATGATGTTTTTCATCCCTATCCACTTATTCTTTCTCTAGATCAATATTTTTCAAAGTTCGTTCTTTGGAACACGATTTTTCAAATATAAATCGTTAAAACATACTCCCAAACGTAAACGATTCGCGTGAAACTTGATCAATAATCTTAAAAAATTCGATTTCGATGGTACATAGAGTCACGACAATTTTCGTTTGAATTAGTTTCTCCTTCCCTACCTAATAATCAACATATATCATCAATTTTGAAGTTGTCAAAAACTACTTTGCATGACTACTGACCACCAATATTACGATAGAGTAACTAGCCGCGCCAAATCCGGCCGTGACCCGCCTAAATAATGGTAGATGGTGTCATGGATATCATCAATGCATAATTTGGTATATAAATGCTGGCGACCATGGTGGTGTCCCAGAGGCGAAGTGATGGCTCCTCATCTTTGAAGGTTTTGGGTTTTAAGTATTTTTAAGTGGTTGGGTGTGTGAGTTTTTCTATGTTTATCTTATTAATTGATATATATATATATATATATATATATATGAGTATGTGACTAGTCAATTTTGGATAGACATTGTCTACCATATCGATTATGAACCATTAAATAGTAGCTATCACACATAAGTTTGATCAGTCACATGTTACTTTGAAAAATCGAAATGGCGCGAAATAAAAAAAAGCTAGGCGACACCATTTCGTCTGGGAAGGAAGAATCTGAGGGAAGGGATTCCCTTAGTTTCAGTGCAGGACTGAGTTTTAGGACACCGATGGGCCTAGGAAAACGGGCTGTTTTCAGCCTTAAATGTGTAGTTGTACATTGTAGGATATTCGATCTTGTATATAAACCCTTAAAAACCCTAGGTTATTTTTAATAAGCATGAGGAATTAATCGGAGAAGTGGGCAGCTCGATCAGGTCCTTTACTTCCTTATTTACTGTTTCATTGTTCTAAAGCAAACACAGCAGAACGATTGCTGTGGTTTGCTCTTATCTTGGACTGGTTTTTTTCATGGTATCAGAGCTTGAGGCTCAGATTAGACGTAGTTGATTCACTTACCTGGGAAATCTCTGACTGAAACTGCTGGTTGAGAGCCGAGGAGATGGCAGATCAGGTAGTAGCAGGTTTGAATCCTGCTGTAGCAGCAACAGACCATGGAAATGTAGATGACCTCTTACATGTTAACAACAATGAGAGCACAAACATGTCCCTAGTTAGTGATGTGTTAGTTGGGACTAAAAACTATGGATCATGGCGTAAGTCCATGGAGTTAGCACTAGGAGCCAAATCAAAGCTTGAGTTCATTAGAGGGGAAATACCAAAACCTGAGGATGTCCAGAAATTGGCAAAATGGAAGAAGTGTAATGATAATGTGATGTCTTGGCTGATTTGCTCAGTCTCCAAGTCCATTGTGGGAAGCATACTCAGGGCAAGGGATGCACCTACTGCTTGGGTGAGCCTCCATGGAAGATACTCAGGCTCCAACAAACCAAGAATTTTTGCGCTTAAGGGACATATTTGCAATATGAAGCAAGGGGAACTGACAGTGGCAGAGTACTTTGAGAAACTAGTGGAACTTTGGGATGAGTTTGATTCACTTATAGATGAAGAAACAGATTATATGATGAGTGAAAAATACAGGGAAGATGATAAATGTATGCAGTTTTTGATGGGATTGAATGAGAAACATTCTCAGCTTAGGACTCACATGCTGGCCTTGAAAGTTTTCCCAAAGGTAGATGAGGCTTATAACATTATAGCACAAGATGAACTTCAAAAGGAACTTACCAAAATGAGTGTGAATGAAGCATCTGTACTTTACTCCAGCAATAATCAGCCCATCAAGGATGGACAGAATGCAACAGGCAAAGGATACAGCAGCTACAACAGCTACAACAATTCACCAAACATGGGAACTTTCACAGGCCAAGGAAGACGAAGAAGAAACCTGGTATGCTCAAACTGTGGATTATCTGGACATTTGAGAGAGTCTTGCTACAAAATTATAGGGTACCCTCCAAGGGGAAACAAGCAATTCAGTGGAACAGGTAGAGGAGGTAACTATAACAGACCCTATGCAAATAATGTTGTTTCAGATCAAAGTGAGAACAACCTGTCCCTTAACAATGAAACAGAGAAGACATCAAGCAGCTCAGGGAACTTTCAGCTTACACAAGAACAGATAACTCAACTGTTAGCCCTTCTGCCACAGAACTCAAAAAGCACAGAAGTTCAAGGGTTCAACATGGCAGGTATAACTTGTATGGCAACAGCAGCAAACTACACCTCAGTTTGGATCATTGATAGTGGTGCTACAGACCACATAACATCTCATTTTTCTCTACTCACTGAAGTCAGGGAAGTTAATATGCCTTGCTCAGTAATTTTGCCTGATGGAACAACTAGTTCAGTAAGACATATTGGAACTTATGTTCTTAATAAGGATATCACATTAAGAAATGTTCTTCATGTCCCAGACTTCAAATTTAACCTGTTATCTGTTAGTAAATTGATTCATGATGCCCAATGCACCATCACATTCACTGATAAAGGATGTGTTATTCAGGACCAAGCTCAAAGGACTCAACAAGGGATTGGTAGCTTGAAGGCAGGCTTGTACCAATTCAATGAAGGAACAAGTGACAGTGATCAAAGACAACCTGCAGCTTTCCAGGTTGCTGAAAAGAATGAAGTAGCAAGGCTATGGCATAACAGGCTGGGACACTTGTCCAACAAGAAACTGTCCTATGTTTACAAGCATGTTTCAAGTAGAGATATGAAACTAGATCAGGGATTCCATTGTACAGTCTGCCCCATGACAAGACAAACTAAGCTACCTTTCAATGAAAGCTCAATTAAAACTGATGGTATTTTTGATCTGATTCATTTGGATGTCTGAGGACCATAATCAGTGGAAAGTATTACAGGGGAAAAATATTTCTTGACGGTTGTTGATGATTTTTCAAGGGTGACATGGATATATCTAATGAAAGAAAAGGGAGAAGTGGCAGAACTGGTTAAAACTTTCATCAGAATGGCACTGACACAATTTGACAAGAAGGTTAGAAGAATAAGGACTGATAATGGAGGAGAATTTGTGAATCACAGCTTGACATCTTTTCTGTTGGAACAGGGATGTGAACACCAAAGGAGCTGTCCATACACTCCAGAGCAAAATGGAGTGGTAGAAAGAAAGCATAGACACCTTTTGGAAATAGCAAGAGCATTGAGAATCAGTTCAAACATACCTAAGCATTTCTGGAGTGACTGTGTGATGACAGCTGCTCACCTCATCAATAGGTTACCATCCAGAAAACTGCATGGAAGAACCCCTTATGAATTGTTTTATGGTCACCCTCCAAAATACCATCACCTCAGAGTCTTTGGATGCCCGTGTTATGCTCACAACAGGTCACAAGGAAGAGATAAGTTAGACAGCAGAGCATCACCTTGTGTTTTCCTTGGATATCCACATGGGCAAAAGGGATATAAGGTCCTCAATCTTGAGTCACATAGCATATCTGTCAGCAGAAATGTGATCTTCATAGAGGATCAATTCCCTTTCAAAGATTCACAACCTGAAGAAAAAGATTACAATGAAAAACAGAAGAAGGGGCATCATGCAGATCACAGCTATGAAACATCAGAGTGTATTAATGAAGAAAGGATGCAGGAATCAGAAGGAACTACTGGAGAGAACAGGCAGACTGAGGACCCAAGGGAATTGAGTGAAAATTCTAACCAAAGAGGAATGGAGAATATGTTCCATGAAGAGACAAGTGGACAGTCACTTAGGAGATCAACAAGGAGGAGGTTAGATCCTTATTGGAAGGAAGATTATTACTGTGAAGGGGCAATCTCAACTAAGCATCCCATATCAGAGTCAGTGAACTATGAGATAGTATCACCATCATATTATTCTTACATTCTTAACTATCAAAAATCAAAGAACCAGTGACATATATTGAAGCATCAAGGCAGAATAATTGGGTGAAGGCAATGGAGGATGAGATAAGTGCACTGGAAGAGAACAAGACTTGGGATTTGACAATGCTGCCTCCTGGTGCCAATGCTGTTGGGAACAAATGGGTATTCAAGGTGAAATACAAATCAGATGGAACATTGGAAAGGTACACGGCAAGATTGGTTGCAAAGGGATATACCCAAATGGAGGGGCTAGATTACCATGAAACATTTGCTCCAGTAGCCAAGATGACCACAGTGAGGATTCTGCTAGCTGTAGCCTCTGCAAGGCAGTGGAAAATGCAGCAACTTGATGTAAACAATGCATTCCTACATGGAGAATTAGAAGAAGAAGTATACATGGATCTGCCACAAGGTTTCTATGCAGAAGCCAAAAGGCAAGGTCTGGTTTGTAAGCTAAGGAAAAGCATATTTGGACTAAAACAAGCCAGCAGACAATGGTTTGCTAAGCTAAGTCAGACATTGATTTCTTTTGGGTACAAAGCAAGCCAAAATGATCACTCCCTCTTCACATTGCATAAGAATGGGGATTTAGTACTCCTACTAGTGTATGTAGATGACATAATCATCACAGGAACATCAGAGATCCTCACACAGGCCACCAAGGAGTATCTGCACCAGCAATTCAAAATAAAAGATTTGGGAACACTAAGGTATTTCCTGGGACTTGAGATAGCAAGGTCAGAAGAAGGGATTTTCATGAATCAAAGAAAATATGCACTAGATATACTAAGTGACAGTGGTTACATTGGATGTAAGCCATGTAAGAACCCGATTGATCCGAAGCATAAGTTGGCCATTTCGGAGACATCAAGAATCAAGGAACCAGAGGTTTACAGAAGGCTGGTGGGAAGACTGATTTACCTAACCATTAGCAGACCAGATTTAACATACTCAGTGAATGTTTTGAGCCAGTTTATGGCAGCCCCCACTGAAGATCATATACAGGCAGCCTATCGGGTATTAAGATATATCAAGGGTTCACCAGGCAAAGGACTTTTCTTCCCGTCGAACTCATCGACGCAAATGGAGGTGTATTGCGACGCAGATTGGGCAGCGTGTCCAGCGACGCGAAGGTCGATTACAGGATACTGTGTCTTCATAGGGTCGAGTCTGATATCATGGAAGACCAAAAAGCAGAACACGGTATCGAGATCATCGGCAGAATCCGAATACAGGTCCATGGCATCTTCGTGCTGCGAGGCTGTGTGGATTCATCGATTGCTGATGGATATGAATGTAGTGACTACACTGCCGATAAAGTTGCACTGTGACAGCAAGTCGGCGTTGCACATAGCGCATAATTCAGTCTTCCACGAGAGGACGAAGCACATAGAACTCGACTGTCACCTTGTGCTGGAACACATCCAAAGGAAATTCATTGAACCACAATTCGTGCCGTCGAATGATCAATTGGCAGATATGTTTACAAAGCCGCTGGGAGGAGCACAGCTGAAGTCAGCCTCTTCCAAGCTCGGTGTGTCCGATTTCTTGTATGCACCGGGGGGGGGGGGGTGAAGAAGAAGATGAGAGCGACGTCGTTCAGTGAAGAAGAAGATGGGAACGACGCCGTCTGGAGTAGCAATGGCGCGAAATAAAAGAAAGCTAGGCGACACCGTTTCGTCTGGGAAGGAAGAATCTGAGGGAAGGGATTCCCTTAGTTTCAGTGCAGGACTGAGTTTTAGGACACCGATGGGCCTAGGAAAACGGGCTGTTTTCAGCCTTAAATGTTTAGTTGTACATTGTAGGATATTCGATCTTGTATATAAACCCTTAAAAACCCTAGGTTATTTTTAATAAGCATGAGGAATTAATCGGAGAAGTGGGCAGCTCGATCAGGTCCTTTACTTCCTTATTTACTATTTCATTGTTCTAAAGCAAACACAGCAGAACGATTGCTGTGGTTTGCTCTTATCTTGGACTGGTTTTCTTCAATGTTAACTCTATTTAGTTTAAGGAAATGAGAGGAAAATGAAGATGTGATGGAAATGTAAGAGATTTTGTCTGGTTTTTGTTCTTCTAAATAAAATAAAGTCGCCTGAACATTGTTGGTCATACGAATCATTAGGACTGTCATACAGTTTTAATCGCTAGTCGAATCAAATAGACGGTTTAATTAATGCATTATTAAAATCATCAGATTGAACATGAAACTAATCATGCCTCGAATCATTGATTGAACCGGCAATTCTATCCAGTTTGTGTACAAATATCAAACATATTTATTTCAAATAATAGAGGTGTGTATTAATCATAATAAATAGGATAAATATATGTTTTGTTTTATTTTACTTTATTTTGTAGCTACACTAACATACTCCATTATTAGTATAAATAACACAAATACGAACATCTTTGAATATTTTCTCTTACACATGTAGATAATTTGTCTTTGAGTGTCAAGTAATTTTATTTTCTCACATCTAATTTAAATTTTTTTTGATAAAAATAATTTCTAATTTCGGAAAACACGTATTTAAATTTGAACCTATCCGCGTAAATATTATAATTTTCCTCTTCTAGTTTATTTCCAACACTTTCCTAGATAGCCCACAAAAGTTATTAGGGTTTAAGGTTTAGTGTCACATACGGAGATGAAGGATTACAAATTTACTTGCCCTTTTTGTTCTCAACTCCGACTTTCCATCTCCTCTCTGATTGTCCATATATTCCAACATATTAGACTGGAATAGGATCAAAAAGTAGCTGTGACATGAGCTGTTTTGTATCACCATCTAGAACTCCATGTCCATCTCCATGCTGGTAAAAGCAATGGCCTGCTCTCACCAAGTTCAGCATCCTCTCAACTGCCGCCTTCGACAACGTCCTCTCCTCCATCACGCATCCGTTCAGCTCCTTCCATCCTTCCGTCACCAAAGTCTTGACATGCTCGCGCGCAGCTTGTTCCAAAGCTCCAGTGTCATTCATGTAGCATTGAATTGCTTTAGGGTTATCACCCCTCGCCATCTCCTTCTGCATCCAACATAAATGTGCTACAAACTTAGAGCTAAAACCCTAGATAGTTTAGTTAATATCTTTCAAAGGTGCTATGAATTTAGAGCTAAAACCCCAAAAGCCCTTCAGTTGATCCGTTTTATGTGTGCTACATGTTACAGACAAAACCCCTAAAAATCCTATTTGATCCGTTCTGTTTCCAAGTGTATGATGATAATGATGAGTACCGGTGAGGTTCCGAGATCATCCGTGAGACGAAGGATGACACACGACCATTTTAGGATCTCGGGGAGGCTTTCCAAATACCGGACTTGCTCTCCATCCAGTGGTTTCGTATCGAAAATATGACCGTGGAGTAAGCACAAGGGGATCGATACCGAGAGCCATGCGTTGCTCATATACTCATCCAAGCTCGGCTTGTATCCACTGTGGAACCACCTTGCTTCCTTCATATAAAGACTTGATAGGATCTCCCACTGTCAAGATCATAACAGTAAGATTAGTTTCCTAGTAACTAACACGGCCAAACCCTAGTTTGGTTAAGAAACGCTGTCAAACCCTAGTTTGCCTAGTTATCAAGAAACGCTGCCAAACCCTAGTTTTCTTGTAAACAAGTATATATAGCCGATGGGGTGGTACCGCGTTTTTGAGAGAGAGCGCGACATCGGAGCCCTTCTTGTTGAGCACGTCGTAGGCCATGCCATTCACACAGTTGTAACACGCCAAGTAGCATTTTTTCATATAGTGTGGAAGCTGTTTCATGGCGTCGATATCCCATCTATAAGGAAAACTAAAACTGTAAACAATCTTGACCCTTTTCAAATGAATTCTGGCCGCCATGCGCGGAATCAGCGCATAACACATTGAAAATTAGCACTTTGCGTGTTGATTGTGTGGTTGATTTTTCAAACATAACCTTTTGAAGGTGTCAGTGAAGAGCTCTAGCTCCTCCAAAGTACCGTAAACGTCGTAGACATCATCGACAGTTGAGACCATCGCGATGATTTTCGCGAAAGCTTTCCTGCAAGCTTCATACTCAGGATCAGGAGATGCCATTATGCCCCACAGATAAGATACCACCAAACTATCTCTAGCAAAGCTCAAGTCCTTTTCAAACCCTAAGCTTTTCCACCACCTATTAACAAGAAAAACCCGGTTAGGTTTTGGAGCAGCTTGTTGTTGACCTAAAAGAATGAATGACCCAAAATCAATGTTAAAAAGTATTTGGCACTTTCAATTTTGGATGATAGTTTAAATCTTCATTTTTATATGAAATTTTATGATACATATTATAATAAAATGAGTAAATATGTTCGTTTCTACGTACCGTGATAACATTTTTATAACGTAGCTTTTTAATATTTATATTATTTAGAAAGTATGGTAGTTCAAGAATATATTTAGCTTGCCTGGATAAGTCTCTGAGCTCTTCAAGGTACATTGCCTGCACCACGTTGAAGTCTAGCTTTGCAAACTGAAGTAGGAGTGGAGACATATTAGGTTTTTTCTCATAAGCTTCTTCTATGAACCACCTCGCTTCGGATCTTGCTGTTCTCTGATGCAACGGCATGTCCAAAGCGCGAGCCGATAATACGTCGAGATATGTATCTGTCAGCTGATCTTTGGGTTTCTTGAGGCTTGCGGTCGCGAAAGTCAATGCCTCCTCCATGACGGCCTCGCCTTGTGTAGACAAGTATGATGCTTCGTACAAGCTGATCATCCCTTTGATATCTGCACAAAAGCTCGGCTTGAATCTGCCAGTGTCGTCCAAAAACAGTTTGAAAATGTCTGCGGGAAAACACAAAACACTGAGTGAACAATCTAAAGTGTAAACTATGATATTGATGAATAAGAATTCACTTGAGAATTATTTTACATCTAGCTAATGTATACAAGAAAACTCTACCAGAATTTTTTTAACTGGGCTAATGAGCCCAAAAGGCCCTCGAAATATTCCCGAAATATGTTTTTCGGAATTTTTTTGGAGGGTTGTGGGGGATAAGGTAAATTAATTAGGTTAATATTAGTTTATTAGATTAAATAGGTAAATTTCTAAATCTAGATTGTATTAGGTTAACGCATTATTAGATTAACTAGGTTAATGTCAATTTAGGTTAATTATTTTAATTTGACGGCTAGTTTAATTAGATTAAATAGGTTTAGGTTCCGGTAAAGTTTAGTTTAATCATATATTTTGGTAATCGTACGGTTTAGGTTAATAAGGTTAATTTTAGAGTTATATTATTATATTTGGTTAATTAATTACACATAAATGCTAAACCTTTATTCCTAAATCGTAAACAGTAACCTTCAATCAAACTTTGATTAAATTTATCCAACCCTCTCCCCTGAAATCTCCCAAAAATATCCTTCGAAATTTTCCGAAATAACTTTCCCCGACAACCCCGAAATGTCCCCCGATATTTTAGGATTTAACTATTGTTTACCTTAGGCTGCGAAAAAGCTCCATAGAATCTTTTGGTAGTGAAAATTAGATCATAGACACATGCAAATTTAAGGAAACTGTAATTCGATTGAGCAAATGAATTCATGAGTTCGAATTTTTTATGATCGGATGATTCGTAATTTAATCCACAAATTATAGTGTAATCGTTTACAACAATTTCAATTTTGACCCCATATATTATAATATCAACATTTAAATCCTTAAATCATGTGTAATTTGTTGATAACTATTAATTTAAGGGGCTTAACAAATGTACTATACCAGAGAATGTAAGCTACCTATACTAGAGGTTAAAATGATAATATGTTTTATATATTTTTTAAAAGTTTTGGGGCTTCGTTCTAAGTTTTAGAAATAATTGGATTTCAAAATTTCATATTTATAGTGTTTTTGAGAATGTTTCAAAATTCCTCAAAATGATGACGTTTCATAACTCTAGATCCTAAAACCCTAAAAAACACCAACAAAGAAAACTCATAAACACCAAAAATCCTATAAATTTTAAAATACTAAAAATCCTTAACCCTAAAACCGCTAAACATCATTCAAAAAAGGTGTCTTGTTGACCGTTTAGACATAAAACTTATATTGAACATATCTTTTTCCCTTTACCTTAAATATAATTGTTTTACACAACTACGTACATATATTTACACTCTTTAAAAGTTCGAACTTTTTCTTAACCCCTAATTAGTTGTCCAGGCTCCGCTCGAGTGCGTGTTTAGATAAAAAGGAAAATTCTCAGATAGTGAATTCATACCTTGAGAAACAAGGTAGCCGTGTTGCCTGAAAAGCCTGAAAGCAAGAGCCGTGGAGTGCAAGTCAGCTTCATCTGACAAGCACTCGCCATGGACGTAGCTTTTGTAAATTCTGTTCAGCATGGTTTCAATCTCTCTGTCAAAATGATAAGCCACTCCTAGCCTCTGCAGGTCATCAACCAGCTCGAGCTGCTCTACCTGGCCTTCAACGCGTCCCAACATGACCAACACCTGCCGCTTCAGCTCCTCCGCCTGCGCTTTAAACTTCTCATCCTGTGTGCCAAAGGCCAAGCACAGTCATCATGCAAGCGTACGTACGTTCAGATAGCTCAATTGAATTATATTCACGCAATGATTCAGAATTCATGCAATAACTTACTATGGCAAATTCATACTATAGACTCGCGAGATTTACTTACGTTGTACTCATTCCGCATAGAGTATTGAATGTAGTCGTCATTCCAAGCGCAATCCGTGTAGTTTCCGGAATGTCTCTCCACGACCGGTGCAGCAACGTTGCTATCTAAGATGTTGTACCGCGTCGCTATTGCAAACAAGCGCTTACGTCCTCGTGTAGCGTCACTTCTTAGTGTGAGCAAAGAGCTCCTGTGAGGCGCAACATCAGCGAAAATGTTGCGGTTACGCCTCACAGGATCCGACACTACTGAGAACAAAGAAGAAGTGCTCATTGTGTATGCCATTGAATCGCTCACGAGTTAGTTGGTGTCTCAAAAGCCCGCTGCTCCAGATGCCACTCACACATGTATATAAATATATGAATCATTCTGTGGGTTGATAATTAAGCATGCATGAATGTGGATCAACTTGGCAAATAATAACTATCATATCTCATTCATTCTAGGGTGGACATGGTCCACTAATTGGGTCATTGATTAGGGGAGTTGACACGTGATAAATTAACAAGTCACATTGAAAAATAAAGAAAAAATACAATTAATAGATATATGTCACGCATCACTTTAATTTTTTAATGATATGACCTTCTAATAGGGTGTGCGAGTGGATCAACACATGACCCCATTTTGAAATGAATTTTTTAACAAATAAAAGCCCCTAAGTTCTTGAAAAAAATCTTCAAATGATGGTAAGTTATTAATAAATGATAGGCAAGAGATGTGTAATAGCTCCATCCAAAAATAAAAGGCCTCATTTCTTATAGATTAATCTTGAAAGACCCAATTTCAATCCACATAAACATATAAATCTATGCATAAGGCCTTCATTACATTTGATACGGTGCTCAGGACACGTGACAACTTCCCAATTAACAATGCCGATCTATAATCTACACGGTGAACAATGTCACACCTACCAGATTTAAGAGGGGCTCAATTACTCGAACGAACTTCAGTGGTCACGCCATATGGAATTTATAAATGATGGAGATGAGTTTGGCAATGTAGCCAGAGTCTGATCTATGGAAGTAGTCATGAATGCAGTATTAGAAAAGATACCATACTACAAAAGGAAAAAGACATTAATATCAGAGATTAGTTTAATTAGCAGTCTAGTTTGAATCTGATCTAGTTAGTCATAAAAGATTAAATATCAACAATTAGTGTCTATCACGTGACTGAATGAGGGATCAGTTATCTCCTATCACAACTTAAGAAGCAACAACCATGCATATTTCCCCAGATTATATTTATCGAGTAGAGGCATTTGATGAAATGTTATTTGAGCAGGAATTCTTATAGGAAAAATAACAGTGATGTCAAGTTGTTTGAACCAACTTTTGTAGCAATAAACTTCACATGGTTATTGCTACATGTCATAGATCGCTAAGTAATAAGCCACTCGCCTCTTGTAGATCATTAATCATCTCAAATTGCTCCGCCTGGTCTGATTCAGATATGAGCTCCAATATGACAAGCACCTGTTGCTTAAGTGATGCATATAAATTATCATGTAAACAAGACTAATCTCGGCGTTGGTGCTGGTGCCGGTCATGTGGCTCGACGGATTCGAATTTACCTCGAATCAAACGGGGGCTTGGGGTGGGGTTCCAGGAGAGTACGTTTCTTTGGATTTTAAAAAAATCAATAAAGTGTTGACTCAGTGGTTTGAGTGTTGTCTAACATTGATAGTACCGCATTTGCTCTTTGATTCAAAAAAACAAAATGATGGAAAGATGTGCGGCAACTGACCAAAAAAGCACCCTGAATGGTGAAACCCATCGAGACGAGACCCAGATTCATCTTATGGAAGAAGCGGGGCGGATAACTTGACAGCCTCCGGGACAGAGATCCAAGTGTCGCCACTTCCCACGCGGAAGATCTCATTGCCATTCGAAATTGGCCGCTCCGTCAGCGCCCTGTAAAATGACATAAAAAATAAGGGTATACGACTGCCCGCATACGCCACAAAATACCCGAAGAACTCAGATGGGTTACCTGTAACATGGGTAGTGTGTTGGTGCATATAAGTGTGCACACCCCACATCGCCTACAAAATTCATAGAATTGCACCTAATGTATAGCTCAACTCTCTCACTCATTGCAAATTGGTTTAGATGTGGAACCAACTTACTAACACAGTGCTTAAGATTCAAATAAGAAACTCAAACAAACTGTTTTTATTCACTCCACGGCGCGATCCCTAAAAAAGGGTGTCTCAAGACGTTTGAAACAAAACCAAACGCAGTCTTGTCTTGGACAAGCAAAACCATGTATATATAGAGAGAGCTGCTCAAAAGTCGAAGTACATAAATTTACACAAGGGTTTAAGACATGACTCAGGCCAGCCAAACCTAAACGAAGGGTCACACGATCCTCTCTAACAATTTGAATATATTGCGGGTTGAAATCACACAGAAAGAAACATATAACGTAAAGACATACTGCATCGCCTCTATACTGAATCCACCACCTCGCTCTGCTGTCGAGCAAGATACCTCTCTCTCCGCTCCTTCTGCAAGAACAACAGAAGAAAACACACAAAAAAAACTACAAATTACTACTGATATCGACAGGATCGGACGAGCCAAGTAACAGGGAAGATGATGCTACGTAGGAGTGAGGTAAGGCAGGGTGTCTCACCCACTCATCTATAACTAGTCCTTCCCCGATCATTTTCGGGCCGGTGTCTTCCAAGGGTTTCTTTAGAGTCTCCAGGGCGGCTTCTGCTTCTGCTAGTTGCCGCTTCAGTTTCTCCAGAGCCTGAGAATTTTGAGATTTAATTTTCAATTTTTCATGACGAAAAAAGCATCGGTTAATACTCCCTCCGTCTTCTTTTACTTGTCAATTAACTAATACATATTTGTCCGCTTTTACTTGTCACTTAACAATTCCAATGCACATGTAAAAAATTAATTACTTATCATCATAATCCATACAAAAATTTTTCTACACCAGTAACAAAACAACACATTTTACCTTTTACACGAAATTTAAAAAGAATACCTAAAATACTTACATATTAAATATGTTCAACCATTAGTATTTAAATCTTCTAAATCCACTCGGTTTAACATTAAACGACTACTATTAGAGGACGGAGGGAGCATGTTTTGATCCTTACTGGGGTTGGGCGGTCCACGTCAAGAAAAACCACCCTCAGTATCTGCTCGGTCGCCACTTGATCTTGCTGCTCATCAAACTGCAAGGAAACCAAGAAGTCAGGTATTTAAACAAGAGAATTATAAGCATCAATGTGAGAAAACAAAGTTGATAATCCCGCTATTATCTGGGAACAACGGTGACCTTATGACATACTAAGCTGAGAGCTTGACGAACAATAATCCAACATAGTGAAATTTCTATAACTTACCAGCTCGGGAGCGTAATCCAGAACGCCACTGACCTTCAAGCTCATTATTTTAAATTTAACCTTGCTTTTGAAATCCAAGGGCTTTTCGCCGTTCTCCGGATGCTCCACAAACTTAAAAACTGAGAAAGCCACGCCGAAGGTAAAGCACGAGTTAGATAAATCGTTAACCGGAACGAATAAGACCGGACCTTTGATGGAAAATGGTGAAGTGTGAAAGAACTACCGGTGGCTATGATGCTCTCGCCGGGAGCGAGGATCGCGCCAGGAGGACGCATGAAACAACTTTTTGGCGCTGTAGTTTGAAACTAGCATGAGTGAGAAAACCAGCGGATCATCAGGGTTATGAACCACGGGAAAGCAAAAGGAGAGAACTATTGCAATGCTCAGAAAGAAAGATAAAGACACAATAGTGAAGCTTCGAAGATGACTAGTACCTTAAAAGCGACATTCGACTTGCTCGTGTTTTTTATCTTAACCGCGCTCCTCACTTGCTTACCAGGCTCGTCTGGAACAACACCGAAACACACGCTTTTAGAACCAAAAGAGGAGCCAACCACAAACACAATTAGACTCTACAGAACCAAATGCTAATCTCAAGCCAAGCTGCTGTGCAAACATAGATCAAGTACTTAGGTCATCTACAGAATCTTCAGTTCAATTCAGATAAATATAATGCTTAGAGAACATGCCCTAATTTCAAGACATCAACACTGCAAATCAGAGCATGGAATGATTAGCAAAATTCAATCTTTACACAAATCTGGAAATTAAAACAGCCACGACAACTCGGTCAAACAATCGAATAGACACGAAATCGAGTAAAGCAATCAATCATACACGGAAAGTAGAGCTTGTTGGCCGGATCAAGCCGCAGCCGCCGCCTAGTGGGAAGCAGCGATCTTGCAGCGAAACGAACGGAATTCCGACTCTGCTGCTGATTCTGATTCGACCCTTCTCCGTTCGCATCGCCCGAAACCTGCTGCTGCGATAACGAGCTACCCGTGCTGTGCCGAAACGGCAGCTTGAACAGGCCCCAGACCTTGGCGGTCTCGGCGGGCGATTCCTGATCGGTCACCGCCATGTCAGACTCTTTGACTCGAATCCCAGCAAGACCCAGATGGAATTTCGGCTCGAGATGATATGGGGTTGTGAAACTCGGGGGTGTAAGTTCGTTGGGGATGAAAAGCTCAAAGCTTTGAGAGCAACTTCGTGTCCTTGGATCTGAACGAGGATGGATTTCAATGGAGACCAGCAGTGGCAGTGACGTCCGTGACTGTCGCGTGAGACAACACGACGCCGTTTACCACAAAATTAGGTCGTTTAAGCATGAAACGGCATAATTGAAGCATCGTCAGGTCTTCGGGTTGATCGCGACGCGTGGAAATTCTAGGACACGGGCGTGTTGACTTTAAAACTCAACTGCTATCTCGAACCATTTTATCCATTTAAAAATTGAAAGAACAAAACGTTTAAATAGATTCGGTGAAACAGTCGCGAGTGCGAATTTAACGGGTCAACAATTTTGGTTCGACCATATAACGGTTCAATTCACCTTTCGGTTCAATTCTCCCCCATCGCTCCGCAGACTGCTGTGGCGGATGTGCGTCAATCGCGGCGTTGTTCGATTGATTTTTCCAGATGGGTATTCGGGATTTCGTAACATGCATTTTTTTCTAAATTGAAATCGCAATTTTCAGGTCGTCGGGTCTGCAGATTGCGGAGAAGAAGCGGGTTATTACGAGGAGCTGGAAGCAGCTGGGATGCAGTGGAGAGAGCTCGCGGGCTTTGTGTCGATTTAGGGTTCGTTTTCCCACTAGTTGTTCAAGTTAAAAATCTTTGGTTTTGATGAGATGGTTGAGTTTTATTTTGTGAGTACTTGGTAGCTGCAATTACATTGATTTGAAGTGAAGGTACGCTTGATGAGATTTTGTGTACTTTGTATTTATTTATTATTATTTTTGTATTGTTTTGATTACTGAAGAAGTGAAAATGAGGAGAGGTTAATTTTTTGAGAAGTTGATCAGACGCCTGCCACAGTTGCTGATTTTGAAGTCCAGGCGGTGATCAGCTTGGGCAATTGATGATTCAAATAATATCTATCGGCTAGGTTTTGTTCCAATTTTTTTATATTTATTTATGCATTCTTTCAACTCTGAGTTCATGAAATGAGCAATTTAAGTCCATTACTTCATATATCGAGTTTGTGCAGTAAAAGTTTTGCACGATGATGCATAAATAGCTTCACGAGAGAAGGGTAGTGATTAATCTACTTGAGAGTTCATTCGATTTCTCTGGCTTTTGTCTTGTGGTGATCAACACCGTTGGTGGCTGAAGAGGACTCTTCTTTCTTGACCGAAAAATAAGCTTGTGAGTTTGGTTGTAAATGATGAGGTTGCGGATAAATTGACCTTGGACATAAGTCACTTTCGGAAGCCAATGTTTTGGAAGTTCTTCATGGAGGTGGAAAGGATGCATTCATGTTTGGAGGCGATCCAGCCACTTATCGGGTATGGTCCGATCTGTTGTGTATGAGTTCAACTTCTTATACAATTTCCGTTAATATATGTTCTCGATTACTCTGATGTGCGTAGTGTTACAATTACAACACTATGAGAATGGAATAGCTTATCAAATTTTGTGAATTAGCAGTTTCATTCCTTTTTGGCATGTGTTGCCAGCTAGCACCAATCATGACCTGACAATGGGCTTTAGTAATTTTTATCCTTTATGACAGTCAGCAAATGGTTTCATCGTGGTACTCTAGTTGGTGCGTCAATGATCCAGGGTCATATTCGTGCCTCATTCTGTGCACAGTCCATGTATTGCGATAGACTCGCATGTCATTCGTTGATGGAAATTGATCCTGTTTATCCATGACACTATTCTTGGATGATCTTTCTGCATTCTTTAAGGCCGAATCCTTTTGAGTGTATTGTTGTCTGTTATTGGAAATCATCTAAAAGGGAATACAGCTTTGTAACTGGTATGCCCATGGAGGAATGTTTGTACCTTAGTGACGACTATGAGCCTCGAGATCACTCAGACTAAAAATTTTTTTCCTTGATAATACAGGTAGATTTGTTGCGAGCCAGTTCACGCGCATCTCCAACAACTCACTGTTCATGTGGTACCACTTTTTTATGTTAAAATCCAATTCTAATTTTTTTTCCAGGTGGGTTTGCCTCTCGTGGTTGAAGGGAAGGAAGTTTTAGGACCTATTGGCTTCCCTAATTGGCAGGACGATGCGTCTGATAGTTCCACCATTGGATCCGGACTTGTAAGATGTATCTGGTAGTTTTAAGATGATTCTATTATGAATTTTCCAGTGTGAAATCCAATTTCCTGAGCGTCGAACAATTCTCCCATTAATTTGTGTCCATTGAGAATCACGGTACTCTTAACTGTTCCATGTGTTCACAAATTTCATTTTGAGTAACTCTTGATACTACTGGATCATTAATCTGTGCTCAGATAGCTAGTTGTTGTTTTTTTACATGCAGCTTGTGCAAGTATTTGACGGTGGCTTCAGGCAGGGCGTCGATCTGCATTCAGCGCAACAAAGCTGAGAAAACTATCATGGTACTCGCCCTTCTGACCCTTACGCCAGGCAAGGGCTTGGTTCGTCTATATCTGTCGCAGGCTTGGGATGATGCCTTTCGAGTCATTTGTGTACATGAAGATGGAGGAAGAGCAAGTTCCATTACACTCTTGTTTTCCTGTTACTCCATTATCATATAAATTTGGAAATGCTTTATTTTTTTTATTTCTGAAAATTCACATTTAGAGCGGGAGAAATTCTGAGAAGGTTCGCAACAATCAGACCTATATTATCTTCAGTTGTTTGATAGGTTTTCGAAACCAAATAATTTTAACAAAGAATTAGACAATCATCAAACACCGTAGTTAAATTTCAGAATAATATTTTTATTTAGCCAGCCACAAGTCAATTACGTGTTGATTATGAATTCAATAACTGTCCTAGCAACAAATTGCTTTGCTGCTTGAGATTAGATTCCATTTTTTATATATAATTTAAAATAAAGATTTAGATGCTGTGATCCCAAACTAGGCTGCTTTAAGTTTTGGTGGTTTAAGATATAAAATATCTATCATGACACATGTGAAGTAAAATTTCTGTTTGGGATAAGCAATAATTATCAATTCACGAATATAAGAATGTTATACAAATTCGTCCAAAATTGACCACTTTCTATTTTCTGTAGCTACAGAATATATTGATGATTTGTTGATAAATTTAAAGAGATGGAAAAGTAATCCTATGAAACTATAAATTGTATTTTTGTCTCTCTGATTTTTTTTCTCCTCACTTCGCACGTTTAGGTGACCTATTTATAGTAGCACACCAAATAAACTCTAATAGGCTTAGAAAATATCAAACAAAAGGGTTCAGAAAATCCAATTTAGGCTACACAAACACAACAATCTCCCACTTGGAGACTAAATGATCATCAACCTGCACCACAACACTTCCATGCAGTGACCCGACTTCTTCACACGTTTAGAGAAGTCCAACTGAAGCTGTGCACAACTTCAGTTTCTGCACCGGCACAGACTTCGTTAACATGTCCGTCAGATTCTTGATTCAGAGAATCTTCTCGAGCTTCAATACCTCATCCTCCAATGTCGATCTAATGAAGTGGAATCTCACAACTATACACTTTGTCTTGGCCTGATAAACTGAACTCTTTGCCAAGTGAATGGCACTCTGACTGTCGCAGTAAAACACTGGCTCCTTCTGCTCAAAATTCTAACTCTTTTATAAAAGACTACAGTCCAATCATCTATTTGCACGTTTCGGTGACCGTCATGTACTCCGCTTCTGAGGTTGAGAGAGCTACTATTAACTATAACTTGGATACCCAACAAAAAGTCGTGTCACCCAATGTATAGACATACCTTGTAGTTGTCTTCCCTTTCATCCACATCATCGGCCATATTAGCATCCACATAACTGTGTAATCTTAAGTCATTCTTCTTAAAACACAAATCATTTCCGCCGTACCTCGTAAATAATAATATCCACTTCACTGCCTCCCAATGTTGTTTGTCGGGAATATTCATTTACTTGCTAGTAGCTCCTACCACGCGGACAGTATCTAAATATGTGTACACCATTGCATACATAAGTCTGTTTATCGCCGACGCATAGGACACCCTAGCCATGTGATCTCGCTCCTACGTCTTCGGAGACTGTTCATTCGATAGTTTATAGTGGCTTGCTAATGGAGTCCACATGGGCTTCGTATGCCATGTTACCTGCTCAACACTTTCTTCACATATCCTGCTTGTACACGTATCAATTCCCCGCTGGTTCTAGAAATTCTCATACAGAGAATCTGGTTCTTAGCTTCTAGATATTTCATCATGAACCCTTTCGACAATTCCCCCTTAAGCTTGTCGATCTCTCATCCACACCTTCCTGCTATCAACATGTTATCAACATATAATAATAAATTTATAAAGGAGTTTCCAAAGTATTTCACGTAGCAGTAGTGAGCAACCTGATATCGTTGGAATTCATTACTACCCCTAAACCCGTCAAACTCCTTGTTCCATTATTACGGCACTTGCTTAAACCCGTACAAACTCTTCCGAAATTTACTAGCCATACTTTTCCTTCATTGTCCCTCGAGTTCTTGTGGTTGTAATATATATATCACTTCCCAATTCTCAATGGAGAAAAATGGTCACCACATCAAACTGCTTCAAGAATAAGTCTTCAGTCACCATGATTTCGAGTACCAATCGAATGGTATTTAACTTTACCACCGGAGAGAAGATGTTAGTGTAATCGATCAATTCTTTTTGCTGAAACTCTTTCACTACTAGCCTTTTTGCGTCATACCCTGCTATCAACTTCCTTTTAGACCCGGTACACCCACTTATTATGCAAAACCTTTTTCCCATTTGTTAATTCCATGAATTTCCATGTTGCAATGATCATCAACAACTCTATTTTGTTCCTCATGGCTAACTCCCACTTGATCAAATCCACAGACTCTACGGTCTCTTTGTAACATTTTGGCTCACTCTTATCAGTCAACAACATATAATTAAGTACTTGAGAATACTTGGTCGGCGGTCGAATCATTCTGCTAGATCTCTGAACCTTAATCGGAGGTGTAATCGATCTGTTCTTCTACGGTAACCTTCAGCCAAATCATCTTCATTCGCTACTTCATCAGTAATGACCTTCGGTAGATCACATAATGAAATCTCACTCTCACTGTCCCCGGACTTTGTCCCTTCTGAGGTAGTATTCTCCTTATTCTTGTATAAAATGTTCTTTTTGAAAACCATGTCCTTACTTTTAATAATCTTCCCATTCTGATCATACCAAAACAGATAACCAAACTTGGTGTTATCATATCCAATGATCCAATACTTCTTGGACTTCACATCTAACTTACTCCTAGCAACCCAATTGATATGCACATATGAAACGTAGCCAAACACCTTTAAGAAAAAAAATCTAGTTCTTTACCACTCCAAACTTCTTCTGGAATCATGAATTCCAATGATGTCAACAGACCTCGATTAAGTAATGATGTAGTTGTACTCACAACCTCCGCCCAGAACATCACTGACATCTCGGCATGTAAGCTCATACTGTGAGCTCGCTCTTTAAGGGTTTGATTCATTCTCTCTGCCACGCCATTTTGCTGCGGCTTCTCTAGTATCGTCTTATCATTTTGATACCAAAATCTGCACAATGTTGCTTGAGTTCCGTATAAATATAAGTATTCTCCCCCATTATCTGATTGTAAGCTCTTCACTTTAATCCTGTTCCATTCTCCACCATCGCTCTCCACTTCTTGAGAGCGTCGAAAATTTCAAACTTATATTTTAGAAAGTACACCCATACTTTTCGACTTGAGTCGTCAATGAATGCTGCGTAGTAAGCGGAGTCTCCTATGAATTTCATGGTCGTTGGACCCCAAACATCCATATGAATCAACTCTACTGTCATTGACATTGGTTTGCATCCTCCCTTCGAGAAACTCACACTCTTTTGCTTCTCAAAAATATAATCTTCACAAAGGTTGTGCTTCACAGCTTTCAAACCCGGTAGCTTTCTTTTTGAATGCATCATACGCATCCACTTCTCGCTCATATGCCAAGCCGATATTGTCATTGCTCTGAGCTACCGTCCCCGGCAAATTCGATGGTATCTCGCGCAATAGAATTTATATAGGGAGATCCAGTCTTGAGACCTCGAGCGATGACCATAGCTCCTTTCGTGACCTTCCAATTACTGTCATGGAAAACCACCGTGTGCCAATCGTAATCCAAATTACCCTACCGAAATTAGATTCCGCATCACTTTTGGTACATGTCTAACCTTTATCAACTTCCATACTGTCTCATTAGGTGACTTCAGTGTTACGTCACCAATACCAATGATATCCAAAGGGTTCTTCATCAGCTAGATAAATCCTACCACGACCTGCAACATAATTCTTTATTATGTCACAGTGTGCCATCGTAATTCATGGGTCAATCAAATTGTTAATGGATAATGTTAGAGTAGAGCATCAACATTATCATCTGTAGCTATGTTTACCTACTCTTTCTCATTGTCTTTCTTCATGGGCTATGCAATTTCGCTCATAGTGACTTGGCTTGTCACAATTCCAACATCCATTGGGCTTCCTACTCTGGGACTCACTTCTCATTTCCTTCTTGTTGTACTCCTTCAAACTCCTCCCTGGCTCGATGTTAAAAGCTAAATTATTAGACTCTCATGAATCATTCCAGTGAACTTCTTCCAATAGGACCGCATCTCGAACGTATTTAAAGGTCAGCTTCATACTCCCAATGTAATTGGTGGCAACGACTCTCATCGACTCTCACGAATTCGGTAGTGCAGCCGACAGGATCAAAGTGCACACCTCATCATCGAACTTAATCTCAATAGTAATCAATTAATTAATAACGGTACTCAAATTGTTCAGGTGCATTACTATGGAAGCGTCTTCCTCCTTCTTCACGTTAAATAATTTCTTAATTAAATTTACCTTTTTATTTGCTGATGGCTTCCAATACATATCTGACGGTGCTTTCATCAGTCTAGCAATAGTCTTCTCTGTAGCTACGTTATGGAGGACATACTTTAATACATCAATCGTATGACACTCAACACTTAACGATCCAACATCATCCATTCATATATCGTGCTTCATGCCCTATTGCCTTTTATACAATAACGACACATACAACTTCTTACTGTAAAGGCAATCCTCCATCTGCATTTTTTAGAAAGCAAAATCTAATCCATAGAACTTCGTAATCGCTTGAGTCGTCGTCATTGTATTATCATCTCCAACCATGCTTTCCAAATCTCAAATCTAAAACTGCTGATACCAGTTGTTAGGGATAAGCAATAGTAACCAATTCACAGACACAAGAATTTTATACAGGTTTCCCAAATTGACTACTTCATGTTTTTTGTAGCTGCAGAATATATCGATGATCTGTTGATTGTTTCACAATAGATGGAGAATCAATTCAACCCTATGAAACTATCTCTCTCATTTAAGTGTTTTCTCAGCCTCTCAATTGTATTTTCGCATCTTTGATTTCTCTTCTCCTCACTTCGCATGTCTAGGTGACATATTTATAATAAAACACCAAATAAACCCTAATAGACACCAAATAAACCCTAATAGACTTATAAAACATCAAACAAAAGGACCAGAAAACCCAATTTAGGCGACACAAATACAATAATTTTAATTATTTTTATTCATTTGATATATGTCAGTATACTGATGGATGTTAAAAATAGGAACGATGCAATTTCGATTTGGTTGTTTATTGTTGGGTTTTTGGGACCTTATTATAAATAAAAATTATTATATTTATATGATGTGTGGAAAACACCTGAGGACGGCCGCCAGGTCGCCGGTGATTTGATCGGAAGTCGAGAACGAGAGGTTGGGAAGAAGCACAGTAAAACGCGGGAAAATCTTATTCCTTTAAGATAGAATCAGTAACGAACTACAAGCCTATAGCGAGGCTTATATACTGTCTTTACCAACAACATAATTACAATAACTACCCACTAGTTTACTATTATTACAATAAGACCCCCTGAGATGTGAACGTTGACACGTCACATCCCTTCCTGTAACATGATGTCCTAACAATTATAATTTACAATTATGTGGGAGGGATTAAAAAAATCATTGTAATTAGTGCCTCAATTAGAATCTTTGATGGAGATGAGATTGACGGTGATTGATTGAGAACAAAATAAAAAAATTAATTAATAATCTTACACTATCCCTTCAACATTAAATACTGAACTGTATAAAATCCATATAAGATTTATGATTTTGTAATTAAAGTAATATTTAAATATACTTTTCAACGGTTATTCTGCATAATGTGATTATATATAGGATTATCAAATCGCATATTTGGATATTAAGAAACTCATTATATTGTGTTTTGTGGGATAATTGATATGTTCACCATCATAATCACAAGTTAATGAGCAGGTAATCAACAAGTTAACCATCATTCACCGTCAGAATCCATCTTGTGGAAACATCTTGTGCATTGTTATTTTATTTAGTTTATGAAAAAAAATTAATTAAAATGATTTATTTTAATGAGAGATTCTTGAATTTTATAATGGTCTTTTTAATAATGCATGAAATAAGAAATTCAATATTACTAAATTAAAAAAATAACTGTTGAGCAAATCCAACATGTGTTCATATATTATTAATAAATGAAGTGCATTTAAAAAAGATAATTATCACTTCATTAAAATTAATAACATCAAATAACAAATATCAACCATTTGATTTGATATAATATATGGCAGAGATGTGTCAACTATTTACTATGAAAATAATGTTTACATTTGATTTCCTTCTATAATGACTCTATAATGATGTAAGAGTAGACTATAGTATAATTGTGGTTGTTTAATAATGCAATCAAGAAAAACTAATACTTAATATCCTAATTAATTAATGGTAGTCTCTTAATCAAAAATTGACCTTGTTGAACCCAGTCCAATGAGCTTCCGCCACTAACACAATATGTAGAAACAATATCCAAACATACCACGTGTCCCCAATCATCAATCTCCCTCCTTGGATTTTCTCAAACAAAATCTTGAGATTGACTTCAATCATATTCAATTATCACTAATCCTCTACTTTTAGAAACTTCTCGATGTTCAAAGAATTTGCATTTCATTACCTTAAGCCAGGTGGTTTCCTTAAACAAATCACACTTCCTTAATAAAATCATCATTCACTAATTAATCCCAACCAAGCTTCTTCAATCATTTTCATGATCATTAATCAACTCTGATAAATCCCTCTCATCTTTTGTGTAGAAGGTGAAATTTTAATATACTTTGGCTTTTTAAATTCATGTGACTTAATTGCTTTTAATGTACAGATCTTGTACATGATCCTGTTGGATTAAATATAAATAAAAAATTAATTTTTAATTGAAAAAAGAATGTGGTTTGTTGGAGCTTTGAGCTTCACACAATGATAATTAAACAAAATATTGCACAGTAGGTGTTCACCAAATCCCATTTGTGTATATGAAAGGTCGATCACCTACAAGTAAGTTAGGCAACTAAATTGGGTTGCTTGTGAGAGATAAAACCCTAGTCTTGGGACAAGTAATTGACATACATTGGACTATCAATATAAGAACCAAAGTTTACATTTGTTGAAAGTTATATAAGCTAGTCTCTTTCAACTTGTAATTTTTACAAAAATTTGCCAAATTTTTTATTTTATTTTCTAAATCATTTTATATATATAAAATTGCAGTTTTCGTTCTTCTTATGAAAAAAATGAATATGAAATGACTCCTCATATAAGTTAGGTAATAAATCGAAGTTTTAAGGTCCTGGTATTTTATGATGTTAAAGTTACAAGATTTTAGAGTTCTAAAATTTTAAAATTTTTGATTTTATATGATTTTTAGGGCTTCAGATTTCAGAGTTTGGAGTTTAGTTTTTTGGAATTTTAATATTTTAAATATTGAGACCTATGCCCTAAACATCATAAAGCTCCGAAATAAAATTTAAAAAAAAACAAAATTATGTTATTTTCGTTTGATCACTTACTTAAAATTATATTCAAGTAGCCTATTTTATAAAATAAAAATTGAAAATTGTAACTTTGTTTGCATGACTATCGATCTAAATAAAAGCGGAAATTAATTATATTGTCTAGGAATTAACTATTGTTGCATGGGCGATTTGTACAAGAAAGACAAGGACAATACCCTCGTATTCTGGCCCTATTTGCCCCTAATCATGTACTTATATGCTTGTAGAGTGATTAATTTACTTTCATAAGTTTATCATAATTTGATTAACCCAGAAATTCTGGTCACCTTTGATTGGCTAATAGTGTGATCAGTGAGAACATGACAATCACAAAATGACACTTCCCGAGAACATAGACGACCACCTGCGCAAGATGATAAAAATGTGTAACACCATTATTAGAAAAGTTAAGAACACGTTAATCATATACTTAACCATCATATGAAATTGATGTTGGCCATATATTATTTATAAGTTAATTAACTTGGGATTAATCAATGGGAGAGTAGTTAGTCAAACGTATTGACGAAAATATATTTGTTCCACGAGTAACATGAAAACTCATTTTAAGGCATGTTTTGCATCGATAAGCCGTGTTGGCCGGTGTTAATCAATTAATTACTAGTTTGATACAAGTTAATGAGTCCTTAAGTTACTGCCATCTCGAGCCTTGTAGAGATTGCAGATGGATATAATTAATCACGTGGATTGTAGAAATACTAATGAGTAGCTGTCTCATGTCACTTATTTGTTGGTGGTGTTCTAGATCTGTGCAGTAGATTTTGTTTTAAAATTTTTGTGTTTATGGATATTTAGGGGGCACACACTCCTCCACATTTTTATACTCAATTTGACTCATTGCAGGCCATATATCAGACTTGAACATATCTGTGATTGTTAGACAACATCTTCAACCGACATTCTAACACTCTACTGGTAGAAGTTATTATCACTACGACGCGAACGACCCGAGATTGTCAGGCAAAAAATCAAATAAATATTATTGTCACTAAAATTTAAATTCGCGACTTACAAGATAAATGTTCATTAACCAGCAGACATAAACCCAAAATTTAATCACTCTTTTGCACTAGTATTTTTTTAAGGAAGAGTTAGTAAATAATTAACAATCCTCAATCTTCAAATTTTGTCTCGTATTCGAGCCAAAGCCACATCTCATTTTCTTATATTTTTTTTATATCTTATCGATGAATAAAAACGATCGTAATCCAGCTCACACATTTTCAATATGATAGTATCATAAATTTATTCTGATTTACTTTTTGTATAAATAATTGTGCAAGCTAAAAGTTTAATTTATAAGATTATCTGATTGTGGCAAATTAAATAGGAGAAGTAGATAGAAGAAGCCAAATTTTAATAAAACAAAAAAAAGGAAAATCATGTGGAGCAGGTAGGAATAAAATGATACTCCATAAGTTCGTGACGAGAATTTGTTTACATTTTTTATTAAAAAAAATATGTATGTGTAAAATCAATTGGACGTACATGTATCAAATCAACCAATCACGACACATTCCAATTCGACCATTATTCACAAGTCTAATCAGCACGACCTTAATCGACCACATATTTCCACAATTGCTATCACCCAATTAAATAAATAAATAAAATAATATTCAGAAACCATGTTCGTCACCAGTCTTTCAATACTAATTAATAATCCTTTTTTTTGTTTAAATTAATTTGTAATGTGACGCTGTGTCTGTGAATCACTATATGTGTTTTTTTACTTTTTCTGTTCTTTATTATCAGTTAGTATGTATATAATATCAACAACTATTTTAAAATATTTAATATTAATCAATTCATTAACATTATCAACAAAAAAGTTGTTCTTGACCCCCGTAACACAATTTATTAAATTTACTTTTAATGAAATTTTTTTTAAAAAAATGAACTTAACCGCCTATCTATAAAATTTGCTCAACAACTAGAATTAATGTTTTCTTAATCTATTCAACTCAACCTTAAATGATCAATATATAAAATAGAAGTAGTATAGAATAATTTGATTTTGAATTTGGTTTTTCTTATGTATGACTTAGGTTTACAAGTGTCGGATTTTCAACCCTCGAGCCTCTCCAACATTCAATATGTAACAAAACAGCTCTCCCTTGTAGCAGTGTCTGTATTTATTGTTGTTATGTGAATTAGTTGTGTTCCATAATTTCGGCTGCACAATCTTACACCAAACTTCTTCTTTCAATTGTCATATCATTATTCTCTAGAAATATTGATAGATTTAAGTATCACTTTAAATCGCGGAAAATTAAACCAGTAAATGCATAATCAATTTACTAAATCCCGTTCTATTTTTATTTTTCTTGACAATCGATCTATAACATAAATACAAAGAAAATACAAACGTACTCATCAACAGAGCTTAAACCCAAAATATTAAGAAAGTCATATTCACATCTAATCACTCGGCCACCACGACTGCCCACTGGTGGCCCTCTATAATCGTTACTTGTCACTTAATAAAGTTTATTAGCTTTTTTTAATTTCTCAATTAATAATGTCAATGTTATTTAAAATCTGTTACTACATTAAAAATAAAAAATTAATTAGAGATGAGATAGAATGGTGTCATCCAGAATCGGAGTAGTAAAAATAGGAAATTAATTATAAAAAAATAGTAGAAAGAAGAAACATTAAACACATAACATTAATTTCTTCTCAATACTATATTTGTCTTGTGTTACTTGTCACTTACTCAAAACTTATTTGTCCATTTTTTATATGTTATTTAATAATTTCAATTCGTATTTAATATCTTCAACTACATTCAAACTGTTAATTACTTAATATCGTAATCAATAAAACGCATTTTACACCAATCACAATGTCAGTGATAATAAATTTTACACAATTTTTTTTCAAAATAACACAGTAAATATTTGCCAATTAAATTTGTTTAACAACCAGTATTAATATTTGTTTAATCTCCTCAAATTAATTTTGAACAACTAGTATTTCTCGAAGCTGAGGGAACATACTACAATTTACTTAAATGACATTGGACCTAAGGAATAGGTAACGAGTTGATTAAGATAATTAACTATGTCCACAACTAATCTAAAAAATTCTTCTTATTTTTATATCCACTCTTTTATTTTAAAAATTATTATATTTATGGGTTATATTATTGAGATATATTTTCTAATTAGCGATTGCATGACAGCTTCGTTCGATCATTAGTTCATTACAACTTACTACAAGACATTCAAAACCCTAATTTTCAAACGTCTACGTTAGCTAACTAATTATTTAACATAACATCAACATGAAAGAGCGGATGAAAGAAGGGAGTCAGAATCGATCTCGAATTTCCGGGGCGATCTGGGGTTTCATCGTCGTCGACGTACGTTAATTAGTCGAGCTAATGAAGATAGCCGAACCCTAGCTAGGGCTAATTGAGCTAGGGTTTAGTTAGGCGGCTTGAAACTCAAGCAAAGATTAAACATACATTAAATAGTCTCCGCATTTGAATTACAAAATTGTAAAACACAATAAAGTGATAATTAATTAATTAATTAATAACAGCTCCTTAAAGACTTGACCCATAAGCATAATAGAAGTAGTGCCAAGGGGAAATATGAAAAGATGACTCGTGCTATTCATATGTTGAAATTTTACATGTATTATATATTATTTCAATTTGGAATATGAGTTTGAAATCTCGGGGGCAGATTCAGACAAAAAATTCAGTGGAATTAATTATCAAAAAGTTACGTTCTGTGTGTGCACATACTATATATTTTCAATTTGAGATGATAATTTTTTTAGAAACTTAATTATGACAATTTTTAAATTCGATAACCTAAAATAAAAACATAAATATAAAAAAATTAATAAACATGTGACCGACCCGACTGACAGCTAAATAGAGATTGTAATTATTTAATTTATAATAAAAATAGTCATCTTAATTAGTCTATTAATTATAGAGGATATTAGCATTTTGTTATTTCTTAATTTTACGACGTATTTATTATACATTAGAATAAGAATGCTAATAAATTTTCAAATTTGCAAGTTTCAAGATATCGTGAGTAGAGTAAACCAGGAAAAGCGTTACGTGCTGCTTGGTGATTGGAGACAGCTACTTTGAACCAGCCCTGAAAGCTAGGAAAATGGGATCCTCGTCCGCCTCCGATAATCACTGGTCCCCCCAAAATCTAAATTCACAAGTAAAACACATAAATAATTATAGTATCTCACAACATTTTAATCAATAATTTATTTTTTATTTAATAGACTATTTAGTATATTTTTTAAAACTTAGTGTGAAAAATAAAATATAATGTAATTATTACTAATGTAGAAAGAATATATGTGCCAATATCAAATATACGTATGTTGGTAAGAGTAATTCTGATGTCAATCAAACAGCTGTTAGTTTAATTATTTAATACAAAGTTTAAGTAATTAAGCGCTGTTTGAAATAATAATGAACTCATAAAAATGGTTCATTATTAATTAATTAGTATTAATTATTTAATTATGATTAGAAGATGTGTGGATGTTAATGGAGAAGGATGGATGATGAAGAACGTGACGTTTTTTGAGGAGAAGGAAGGACACGTACCCTAAACCAACACAGTAACATAACACCAGGACGGTACCGAATCCATTTGACTTCATTCATCATCCAATCTCCCCATTTTCCTTATCTTTTCTTCACACACATAATTATTAATTACTATATATCTTACTAATTAATTAAAACCAGATTTTTATCTCTATATATATATATATGGGCACACAGCACACAGGCAACAGCAGCTCATGTACATTTCAATCACTCACGGACCTACACCACACGTCCTTTATATATGTTTCCAAGTCTCTCTAGCTGCAGGGACTGAGAATTTGAGCTGATCGAAGAGTTGCTAAAAGCTAGAAGATCGATCGAGGTGAAGAAGTAGCTGCTAGCTGGTTGAGGATATGGGGAGGGCTCCTTGCTGCGACAAGAACGGGCTCAAGAAGGGGCCGTGGACCCCCGAGGAGGATCAGAAGCTGGTCGACTACATCCAGCAAAACGGGTACGGCAACTGGAGGACCCTGCCCAAGAATGCCGGTGAGTTTCTTGCCTATTATGTATGATCCACGCCCAAAACCGATTGACAGATTGCATTTTCTTGCATGCCTGTGCATGATTTGTTTCTGAGGGAGCTTTTGCTTGCTTGTTTTGATTCAGGGCTGCAGAGGTGCGGGAAGAGCTGCCGCCTCCGGTGGACTAATTATCTCCGACCGGATATCAAGCGGGGCCGATTCTCGTTCGAGGAGGAGGAGACTATAATCCAGTTACACAGCATCCTCGGCAACAAGTATGTTGTTGAACTTTAGGGTACTAAAGTAACATTGTTTTGCCTGAAGTCAACAGTGTGTGATAAAAATGTTATGTTTTTATGAGTAGATGGTCAGCTATTGCGGCTAGGCTGCCGGGCAGGACGGACAACGAGATCAAAAACTACTGGAACACGCACATTCGGAAGAGGCTGCTGAGAATGGGGATCGACCCGGTGACCCACAGCCCGCGGCTCGACCTCCTGGACCTCTCCTCCATCCTGACATCGAATTTGTACAACAATCCGGGCTCTGATTCCCACATGGCCAACATCTCTAGACTGCTGGCCATGCACTCGTCATCCGGATCGATCAACCCGGAGCTCCTCCGGATCGCCACGTCGCTGGTGCACGACCCGGTCGGGAACTACTACGCCCCGGCGCAGTTGGATCCGTTAGACCCGACCCGGATGATCCCGGATCAGGTCCTTACACAACACCATTCGCTGAGCCAAATCCAAGCCCTGCAGCAACAGATGGCCGGTTACGGATCAACCGGCCAAGTGCACATCGCTGAGTCGAATCTCAGCGATGATCATCGGGACATAGCGCAGGACTATGTCCCGATGATGCCGTTCAATGGGTTTTATAACCACGGGTCGGAGCAGAGCGCTCTGACCATGCCGGCAGAGCAGAGCAGCTCCGCGGCCTTCCGGCCTCCGAACGCGCAGAACTTCAGCATGAACTCGGTGATGTCGACGCCGTCTTCGAGCCCGACCCACTTCAAGAAATCGCACTCCAGCTCCAACGTTTACATCAACAGCAGCTGCACCAGCACGGAGGACGAGCGTGACAACCACACCACCAGCAACAGCGCCGCCGCAGACAACTGCAGCAACTTGATGATGATGATGAAGTTTGAAATGCCGGAGATTTTTGACGTCAGCGAGTTCATCTACTGAAAATTAATCAATGAAGGATTTGATTGTATGTGTTTTTTTTTCTTTAATTGCTTTGAAAATCCTCGGTAATCTCTGGGGAGCTGATTCGGTTAGGTGTTCTTGTTCATATTTGTAAAACAGAGCAGCAACATATTTGTGGCTTATTTTCTTAATAGCAATTCACTTATAATTAAATCATTTAAAATTGTCATTCATTTTCTCTATAAATAGGTAACCAATATTTGAATTACAATACAAATAGACTAAATATTCAATATAAAATATTGATAAAAACATTTAATATAATTCTCACTTTTATCTGTGGGTAACGCTTTGTTGTTTGTTCCGAAACCGAGAGAAATAATTTGAAGGTAGAAGGAAAAAAGAAAAACAACTAATTGATTCCGAAATTCGGAGGAATTTGAGAGGGGAACCAAAAAGTATAACGGAACTATTGAACTATTGTTAAATTTAGATATATTATTTGATAAAATGAGACAATCATTTTCATTCGTTTTTTTCATTAACCTACAAATCCTTCCAAATCGAAAAAAAAAAAATGAAGTTTGAATCCCTCTAAATCTCTCATCAAAAAAATTGAAAACAACATTCTTTAGTACATGTTCTTCACGTTCATCTCATTTTCTTACTAAAATCCACTCGGAAACGATATATGAGAAATATACTCAGAAACAACATTCTTTAGTCTGATTCTTATTTACATATTTTATTACTTAAAAACTTGTTCGCAGATAAAATATTAATTAAAATATATTTTAAAATGAGTGTGGGACTAAATCATATACAAATATATATAATATTCTTGTGTTTTTAATCACCCAATGACATTTACATCCGAGCTCAATTATTGATGTGTTTGTCAACTCTATCTTTGTTATTGAAAACAGCGGGTGATAAATACAGCCACCACCTTAAAATATTGAAGTGTATGGCCCCAGTTATGGAAAAAAATGGGGAAAATAATTATTTTAACTTGACAATTCAATTTTCCAGAAGTATGAGATAATATAAAAATGCCCATAATAATCATATAATACATAACAAATCGCTACATTGGTTGGAAAATATTATCTTATAGTTGTCTCATTATGTTTTGAAATTATTATTTTTTTTAAAAAATAATGCCATCAAATTTTAATATGCGACTTGCAAATAAATTATTAATTTTAAACCAACCAAAACTTGAATATGCGACATAGGAAATGAATTATTAATATTGATAAATCAATCACTAGGCTACAAATTATGACTGATTTTATCAATCAATCAAAATATCTAAATTTAATTGATTATATTTCATATATTTTGGATGATAATTTATTTGATCGTTCTGATGAGAGATTACAGAGTTTGGATTTTTTTTTATGTTCAATACATAAATGAATTTTATCAATAATATAAATGTGGAGATAAATAAAAAAAAGTAATACGTGGCGTTATGTGATTGGTTAATTATTCTAAGTGGGACCGTCACTATGTGTGAATCAATGTAGTTGATCGTATTTGCGTGCCGTTGTTTTGTCGTTTTGGTAGAGGCCGATGAACTGCACGTAAGTCAAACCCTGACAGATGGAACATAATAGCGATAGTGAGAACGATGACGTCATCCGTAGAGGACACGTGGTGTTCGGATTACAAGAGTGGGTCCCGCATTTTGCTGGAGAACGGCTGGACCGGTCAAATGTTTGACTTGATTAAAACCGGTTTCAATCGTCAGAAGATGAACAAAAGTTTATTTATTATTATTTTTTTTGGTAAAAAAAGTTAGAGATATGAGCTGTCGAATATGGGAATATATGTTGAGTGTGAAGACCAAATTTGAAAAAGGAGTTGTATCTCTATGGTTTGGTATATGGTATTACAACGAGCAGTGAGATGTTTTTAAGGTAATTCGAATCTAAAATATTTGATTTTGAAGCTAAATATTTGATCATCTTATTCAATATTCTTTCGATAATCCAATATTAAGTGACATAAATTTAATTTTTAATTATTATTCTTTTTGTTTGTCAAGTGTCTTGTAATCAAATTATAATATTATCTTCTACATTTTTATTGTGACGCGACAGCATTAAATTGATTATTCACATTCAAAACTATTCAAAACCACTCTCATTTTGTGATTGTTTTTTAGTTTGAAGTTCAATATATAAATGTTATGTGAATTTTTTTTTTCAAATTCGATTCCAGAGTCTATCTTATAGGATCTTCTTATAATTTGTCAATTTCTAATAATTAAATTTTCATTTTATTCCCTTTTTTGTAATCTATCCCCCCACTTTATAAAATCAAGTTCGTAGTTATAATTTTCTAAAAGAAAATTACGGTTCTAAATCACGGTTTTATAATCTTAATAAATCGCATTTGTTTTTACATAAAGCATTAAAAACTTAACTTGTAAACTGTGATTAATCACGACGGAAATAATTACAATTCAAAATTGTAATTTTCTTTAACAAAATCACAATAATTCTGTGCTCTTACCAATCTATTCCGGTGTGATTTTAATTCATTTTTGAATTCAGATCTGATTAATTCTACATACTCAATATTATTTATATCCAAAAGGAAGTAAAGGGTTCCATACACGTCTCCAAGAGAGTCCCACAGAGTGAGAAACCCTCGAATTTCACCACGGTTTAGGGCTTTAACAAGGGACCATATTATGTGTGAAATGGGATGTATGTATTACCAATGACCAGTGTTTCACTTTGTATCATGCTAGCTATTCAAACACGTATAAAATGGTCCACTTTTAGGTCACTGAAAGTTGATTAATAATACGTATATAATCAACCCGTCTTAGGGGCTATTAAAATACCCTACAGATGGGTAGGCTTCGTGTCTTATCAAAAATGTGACCAAACCCTATTCATGTTTTGGGGCACAGTACATACTTATGTATCATGCATTGATATTAAAATACATTTTCAAAGTGTTGATGCATGCCTTTGACTAGTGGTGGATTCCCCGGGGGATATCAGGACTGTCGTTTCCATATACAATTTAAAATATTTTTATTTATATTTAAAAAATATATAATTTTTATATTTTTAATTTAGATTAAATTTTACTTACTCCAAAACATAATCTAATTTTATAATTCAAATACAATCCAAATTATCTTAATTAAATAAATTAAAATTTGCTACGCTAATAAGCTCAAAATTCAAATCTCAGTACCCAATTCAATCAAAAATCAACTTAGCTTCATTTAAAAATCTGTCCTCTTTTCATTAGAAGTCGGTAGAGTAGAGCTACGACGCGAACCGCATAATAAATAAAATAGGTGATATATTCATTTTCATACTCCGAATTAAAATTTTTAAAACGATCACAATTAACATTGTATACTCTGATAGATATGTGACGGTCCATTTATAAGTATCGGTTGGACTAAAATGAGTGAGTATTTTTTTTATTTAACTTTTGATAATTCAATTAGATATTACTTTTTGTGTAAAAGTTCAATCTTGCTAGTCACCTTTCTATAATTTATTGTCTTCATTAAATTATCTAAAGTATTTTTCAAAGTGAAGTTTCACTAAATAATTATTCTTTATTTGGTAAATGCCTCTAATAATTATTTCCTTATACCTTTTTGTATCTTTGTTTGTACGCCATATGACTTTTCCGGTCAGTTCAATTGCATCTTTATGATATACTCCTCTTTTCACTAATAATAATTGTTTAATATTAAATTAAGTATATTAAAAATATTAATATTAGTTTTTAATTAATTTTAATAATTATGTATTTAATTTATTTTTTTGAAATTTCATGTAAAATATAAAATACAGTGTATTGTCATTAGTGTAGAAGAATTTAATTTTTTATAAATATGATGATGAAATAAATAATTTCTTATTCTTTAAGGTATGTGATAATATTAATTATATATTAGAATTATTAAGTGACAAATAAAAATTAATTAAATCACATGTAAGGGCATCCCCATCAAAACAAACCAAAAAGAAGGTTTGTGTCATGCCACATCAGATTTGTGTCATGCTAACTCAGATTTGTCATAAATTTTCTTTTCATAAACTTACATCCACATTGAAACAAACCTTTCAAATCTCTGCGCATGGACCCATATGTTATATTATACCATTTTCTATTTTCTTTAGTTTAATTAAAGTTTTTTTAGATTAATTAAATATTTAATTGTTTATAATTATTAAAGTTTTTTTTATATTTATTTTTAAATAATAAAAATTTTCAATTTGTATAAATATTTTTTAAAAGATTAATCAATTATGGTATATAAATTTTGTATAATTAATATTTTTTTAAAATTAATTAACATACCATATACGGCGTTTCCAAATTAAAGGAGGCGTATTTGGTATATACTTTAGACGACGCTTTTAATTTGAAAACGCCGTATAAAGTATATACGACTCTTTTAACTTAAAAACGCCATATAAACTAAATTCATGAACCGTTTCGTGCAGATGAAGCGGTGTTGTGTCAGAAGGTCACGAACCAACTTCCACATTGAAATGAAGCGATTTGTGGCCTGACACAAATCTTCCAAGGAAACTTCAATGGAGATGCCCTAATAGTGTTCATCTGGAATGCTTGATCCGTCAACATCTGACCCACACACAACCATCACTGGCATACCACCTCCAATTTTTTTGCTATAAAGCTTTCTTATTTTTTTAAATTATGTCATTTAAATCATTTGGTTGAGTGAATTTTTACTATACATTTTTCTAAATGGATCTGTTTTGTTCAGCCATTAACTAATATATCTACCAACATTGTCCTATAAATCGATCCATAGGGTTTTAAATTGTGTGAAACCATGGCAATAAAATGTGTGCAAGCCTTCAATTAATGTTGTTGAGCTCGAGGGCTATGGTGATACTACATTATTGAAGTCAAACCTCATAGGCTTGAGTAAGGCTCTTGTCATGTCTACGTAACCAACTTAATGTATGTATATTGTTAGCAAATCATTGACATAACCCTATTAGAAAGTCTTGTTACTTTCAAATCGGATAGTCTTTTGGATTGGGTTGGGACAGGTGATCTGATAAGTCACACATACGCGAAATATGTATTAGAAAACCTTGGTGGAGCAATTAGGGTTTAATTTGTTGAACTTTGTTTTTCTCTCTAAATAGTTTCGTGTTATAGGATACCTAACTATTTTTCATTGAACAACATTCCAGCAATATGCATGAATCCATGTCTAATACTTACATTGTCAGCGAGCATCATGCAAGAATCATAGAGAACAGTTCATCACTTTGACTACAAGCCGACTTCTATAACAGCTAGGATTTCGAAAATGACCTAATGAACCTTCTTCTCTCTCCCCAATCCAATCTAAATCTTTAATGAATTGAACTTGATTTATTGTTGCATCATTTTCTATCCCTTTCAAGATTTCGACCGCCCACGGAAAATGGAAGCTGTTCAAAGTTTTGAATGGAGAAAGACTAGTGATTATTCTCCGAGCTAAGTCATCGTCCTCCTTAAATGTAACAAAGTTGTGTTAGTGGTGTGTTCATACTTTGTTTGATTTCCATGGTACATTTGAATTTCCATTTATTTAATTACTTGGTTGCTTTAACACTGACATTACGCCACTTAATGATGATGATAATCAATTGATCCATGATATTGATAGATGTTTAACAACCAAATTCATATATATATAAAAGAAAAAAAAATTCTTGATTGAAAATTCGAGAGATACCCTACCTTTCCGTCAAAGGGGTGAAAGATAAAAAATGTTGAGTATATATTTAAATATCACATCGCTTAAGTTAAGTTCATATATGATCTTCGTATATAGTTGGACTTTTTTCTTCATTGTCAATTTGTTTTGAGTGTGGATTCACAATTAGTCTTTAAAATAATATTATTTAATTAATAATAAAATTATATTAACGAAGGATTCTCCTTGATGGGAAATTTATGTACAACTGAGGGTGAAATTCCTAAAATATTCTAATAGAATTAAAAAAGAGTAGAATCATCAAAGTGAAGATAAGATACGTCAGTCATTATTACAATATAATAAAATAAAATAAGAAATAAGAAAGATAAATTATTCATTACGAAATGATTGAAATATTTTTATATCTAACCTTTTAATTATTTTATGTCTAATATACCTTCATATTAATCTACACAACAGGTATACTTTGGTAAATTCATGTAAAAGTATTCTGTTGCGTTAGGCAGAATCTCTTTACTCTATTTAAATATGATAAAATTAAAATAAGGTTTTGAATTAATGTATATATATTATAATATGAGGTACTAATTTAATGATTACATACTACATAATGAATCAGATCGATCTCATTCACTAGAAATTTGATGCGTCACTTGTGAAATCATTCACACATTTTCGTGGGGTGAACAAAAGAAAAAAATAATAATTACTTGGTGGAAAAATTGAGGTTTGTTAATCCAAGTCTCTTTGGATTAATGTTTCAATAATAGAAGCAAGATGACTTTTGCGCACATCAGACTACGAATTGTAATTCGTTTTGGAAGAAAAGTTACAAAATGGATTGCGTGTAGAAATTGGAGAACATGTCATTATATTTAGAAAAAAAAGTAGGGTTAACTTTGTATACTAGTGGTAATGTCATTTTATCAACCTTAATTAATCAAAGTAGCTTTACTTGACTCCATTTTTGTTTAAGATAAAATATAACGTGGGTAGCTGTGCAATTTCCTTCTTGACAACTTACTGTCAATCAATTTCTATACAAAGGGATTTGAGGGTGTGTTTGTTTTTCTTTTCTATTTGTGGTGAGAGGAGTTTTGCAACTGGAGTTAGAATCATTGTAGAAAAGTTAATGCATACTTTCAACATATTCATGTTCATACGGTATCACCAGAAATTGAAATTAAACTTGAAAAATCGTTAGACAATCTCTCAAACCACCAAACTAACACTATATTGATGTGTTGTTATGTGTTAAGTTGAAGATGACATAATTGAACAATATCAAACTTAATTTAATTGATAAGTATATTGAAATTTTCGTAAGTTCAAAAGAAAAAATATTATTTTTAATGATTATAATTCACAAAAGTTACAACATGAAAAAAATTAAATTAATCTGAACTGAAATAAATTGAACAGACTGAAAAATGCAGCCTTAATTGTTAGCTTGGAAGAACAAACCCTAAATCACACATGAAAAGTATAAGTAAATTTTCCTTCTTCTCGAAAACCCTCGGAGATTCTAGTCCATCATATACGAACCATATGAGCAAGAAAACAAGACGATATGTTGTGATGACATTTGCCTATTAAAATTAAAACCCAAAGAAAACTTTTAACCTAGTTGGTTAAGTTCAATTGATTTCATGACTCGGGAAAATCACTAGTCCGTAAAATTTAGGTTCTGTAACATCGACGTGCCTTCTTCGAAGCACATGTTTGATGATCTCCTATTACATTTTCTCCACCAGAAGCCACCTAGCTGTACAGTCATTTATTCATATCACCAGAATCTTGTGAACAAGATCAATC